>SJYX01020695.1:0-12853 GCA_006410675.1 Oreotragus oreotragus
TCTTAATATCTTCTGCTTCTGTTAGGTCCATACCATTTCTGTCCTTTACTGTGCCTGTCTTTGTATGAAATGTTCCCTTGGTATCTCTAATTTTCTTGAAGAGATCTCTAGCCTTTCCATTCTATTGTTCTCCTCTATTTCACAAATGATTAGTCCTCATTCACAAAAGACTAGATTTTTAAAAGTGCCACAGGGTAACTTAAAGTTTCGAGGATCTACTCCTTGTCAGACTCTAACGGAGACACTGTGGACAAGACACAGTGATGAACCCAACAAATGAGGTTTCTTCATCATTAAATTTACCTCTAAGAGAAGAAACAGGCATTAAATAGGTAAACACACAAACACAATCACAAATTTGTCACATGCCACAAATAAAAGCAACAAGGAAGAGGTGGGGAAAAGTATTTCTAGATTTAGAACAAAAATATCATTGTTCCTTTTTGCAAAAGCAACATCCAAGGATAGGAGAGAAAATCAAACCACAATGGACTGACACATATATATGTTTTGAGGAAGAAAATTGCCACAAGTTGACAGACTCAAGAACTTAAATCTGTGAACTGTCAAGAGAGAAAAGGCAGTCTCTCAAAAGTTATGGTAAGGAAAGCTTTAAATAAGATGGAGGGAAAATGCTGAATGTTGATTAGAGGGCTAATGCAAGAGAGGCCGAACGCTAAAGGGAGAGAACAGATGATTAGCTATAATGACCAATAATGTCAACATTTTATACCCAGGTATTAGGCTAAATTCTTTACATGCAATCCCTTATTTCATCCTTTAAGATCAGCACTAATGGGCCAACTCTGCATATGACAAAAGTAAACACAAAAAAGTTAGGTAATTTGAACAGATCACATGCAGGCAGAACTAGGATTCAAACTGAGATCTTTATGAGTTCAAAGCAGACTATACCACACTGTCTCATTCAAAAAATACTTTTAAAATCATCTCTTACATGCCAGTTAACTATGTACTGAGGATAAAAAGATGAACAACTCCTGGGGCATCATCAGTACATGGTACTTACACAGGATGCTGTTCACCTTTAAAGAGAAGAGGGGGAGACAGACATGGACCTCAAGTCACTGATACCAGGGGGAACAAGTAAGAGGGCATAGCACAAAGAGAGAAGCAGTGTCTACCCTGAGCTAATCATGAAGACTTCAGATGGTGCTTATGTTAAGCAGAGCAGAGTCAGAACAAGGTTAGTGCCAAGTAAGACAAACAGATTACAGAAAAGAGGCACAAAATTGCATGCTATGTTTAGAAGACTTCAACAAGTTGAGCATGGCAGGAATGTGATGCGAGTTGGAAGAGACCAGACCAAAGGGCCTTTTATACCACACTAAGACATCTGAGGTTTAAAACCATAGGAAGCAAAAAACCATTTTCAGGCTTTGAAATAAGACTGGCAACTGTAAAGCCTCAGCAATTGACTAGGAGGTTCAAGCTGTAGCCTGAGGCATGGCTTACAGACAACCAAAAGGTCAGAAGATCTGCAAAGAGACTCCCAAACTAACCTCCTATTATCAGACCAGAAAAAGGAAGGCTCCAGCCTCTTTTTAGAAAAACATAGCCTTTATTCTAAGTTAGATGAGAGCAGTCTTCAGTTATTACTATTAATCAGGACAGAACTAAAATATGGTTTGGGCTTTCCCGAAGGCTGGGAAAGAATCCACCTGCCAATACACAAGGCTTAGATTCAATCCCTGGGTTGGGAAGATTCCCTGAAGAAGGAAATGGTAACCCACTCCATATTCTTGTCTGGAGAATTCCAGGGACAGAGGAGCCTGGTGGGCTAAGGTCCAAGGGGTCAAAAAGAGTTGGATACAACTCAGTGACTAAACGACAACAAAAATACGGTTTAGCCCTAACTTTGTGATTAGCAGGGAGGGGTTTCGAGGTTTGCTTGCTCAACACCCCAAATAGATTATCTGAGGCAGAATGTGNGGGGTCAAAAAGAGTTGGATACAACTCAGTGACTAAACGACAACAAAAATACGGTTTAGCCCTAACTTTGTGATTAGCAGGGAGGGGTTTCGAGGTTTGCTTGCTCAACACCCCAAATAGATTATCTGAGGCAGAATGTGGGTTTGGGTGATTCATTTCTCCAAAAAGCATACTGAACAGAGGCAGGATAGCCTGCTGTCTGCCTTGAAAGTAAAGAACAGAGTCTTCAGTTTTTGAAGTATACTCCCATCCTCGCTTCAGGGCTGAATCACATCAGCCTGCCATATGACAATGGTGAGGGAAGATGGATACTTTTTTTCTGCTCAGCATGCTGCTCTGATTCAGGAGTTGTATATTTCCCACCAAGCAGATAAGAGAACAGCAAAAGGATACAGCTACTCCGCTAACATAATGCAAGCCATTATTCAGCTTCATCAATGAAAACAAATCAGAGAGAAATGAATTGTAACTTAGAACTTCAGATTTATCTTTCAAAACTAAGCTCCAGGTACATTCCTCATTCTAAACAAACAGACATCCTAGTCACCCTGAACAAGTCATCATGACTTTGTCTAAGACCACTATCTCAGACTGGAATGCATTTGTACTCCATGTTCATATGATCAAATACACAGACTCCCATCAAACCCCAACTTAAACATCACTCCTTCAATGCCACCCAAAAGACATAACCACGGGACTTACTTCTCTATTCAAATGTTTATTAAATATTTCCAGGTATTGCACTGAACAGTATACAGACCAATCCTTCCTGAAGAGAGATTTTAACAAACACTCACTGAATGCTTAGACTATGACAGGTTTAGTGCTAAGTTCTAGAATTTTTTTAATTAAATAACAATGCAATCTACTGCCTTTCAAAAATTCCTTTACTACAGTAAAAAAAAAAAACACACACATAGTAAATGTAGCATTTAGGGTAAATGGGTAAGGACAAAGAAAGAAAGGATTAAGACCAGAATGAAAATCAATTTAATAGACGAAAGTCAATTCTACACACACTTTGCTTAAAACTGAAGAGAAGGGAACACTGTCCAATGTTATTTGGTAAGGTCAGCATTATACTAACACAAAGCCACAGACCAGTAACCACTGGGGTGTGTATTTTACCACACACACACACACACGCACATGCACACACAGAATAGTCTTACTGAACTCAAAGCTAAAGTTGAAAGTGATGACTAGTCAGTAAGAAGATGAGTAAGAAATCCATATTTCCAGGCTACCTACCATGCTGCTAGTTAATTAAATGTGAATTTAAAGTTTTCTTACAAGCTGTTACCTGTGAGATATGGTTGATGGAAGACTCCATTCTCCGGAGCTGAGAAGCTTGGATGTCCAGCAGTTGGAGCACATTGTTAGCCAATGCATTTATTTGATAAGCGACACTAGCTAGGGATTGGGTTGTATAGGCTTTGGTCTCTTCTAAAGCTTTTCTCTTGTCTGTAGCCTGAAATAAGAACAAAAAAGCCCAATATTTATTTTGGTTAACATTCATTAAACATCTGTTCTATAGAAAGGCAGCATTAGAATTATTTTTTAATAGAAAAGCCCAACTGAATCAAAGAATTTACCAGACCAGTTTGATGAACCACAAAGCACTCCTCTGACCCTAATAAAGGCAGGTGCCTCAAGTCCTGCTCGCTTACTCTCTGCCTGCCCTGACCTCCCCATGCGTCCCCTCAAGGCAAGCTATGAACCTCCTCCAGGACCTGTGAGTAATAAATTTCTCCATTTCACTTTCCCTTACAATCTTTTGTTGAACTTTGAGCTCACCATCCACGACACCCCAGGGCTCTACTTAACAAACGGTAACTTAACAACAAAGAAAATCACAACATGCACTAGTACAATGATATGGACTAAATCCATTCTACCTTACAATCCTGTTTACATCAATGAACATCAGAAATCCAAACCACTGTTAACCATTACAACCAAGCTTCTCATCTCCACAAAAACTACTGTAATCTTATGACCCTATCCTTTACCCATCCGTTTTCCCCAAACTCCAGTGCACAGTCAGACAGTAAGAAATGTTTAGAGACCAAGTTCAAAGCTAAGTTCAGAGAAAAATTCNATCCAAACCACTGTTAACCATTACAACCAAGCTTCTCATCTCCACAAAAACTACTGTAATCTTATGACCCTATCCTTTACCCATCCGTTTTCCCCAAACTCCAGTGCACAGTCAGACAGTAAGAAATGTTTAGAGACCAAGTTCAAAGCTAAGTTCAGAGAAAAATTCAAAGACAAGTGATAAACTCTGGGAGGGTGAGGGAGGGGATGAGTGGGGAGCAAGAAGGGTAGCCAGCAACTTATATTACAATTAATATAGAATCTAAAAACAAAAAGGCCAAGGATAGAAAAAAATGAAACAGATCTAACAGATTTAAAAAAAAAAAGGCAATGCAACCACTCTTAACCATGTTGAATAACATTCAACCTTGCTCTTCATAGAAAAGAAATGCAGATGCAAACTGATATGAGAATATTTCTCATCTATCCACCCAGCAAAAATCCAAAAGCAGGACAAGGTACTCTGCAAAGCTGCAGGGAAAGACTATGATAACACTCTCTGTTGGTGATATCCAGCAAAATTACACACAGGCTTATTTTTTGTCCCAGCAATCTCACTTTTAGGAATCTCACAGAATCACTGGCAAAAATATATATGTAATTATTCATTACAGCACTATTTGCAATAGGAAAAGACTAGAAACAACCAATACAACCACTGGTGGGGGATTGGTCAAATAAATTATGGGATCTCCAAACATTAAGGTACTACACTGCAGTAAGAAGTAATGTTGACAGATACTGTTATTACCACCACACCCAATCTCCAGAATATTGCTAAGGTGAAAAAGAAAAAAAAATGGTTATACAATGCTACCACTTATAAAACGAGAAAAGATACAAAAACATATTCCTTTACTTTTTAAGAAAAAAGGGTAAAACATAACATCTTTAAAAAATAATTGCATATGTGGCTAAGGGTCAACAGGTTGGCAAGAATATGGATAAGATTCTTTAAACATATCTTGCTTTCAGATCTGCTTTTTGCAACTATGCATACAATATACACAATTATAAAACAAAATTAAATTTTAAAAAGGAATTCCCCAAAATTAAATGTCAAATTAATCAAATGAGCATCCAATTAGTGGCTTAACCAGAGAGGAAATATCCTACAAGTGGCTTCAAAGCACAGTAGTTTGATTGTACATTTCTAATGGGGTTTATCCTTAGGACAAAGACAATTAAAAGAGGGAAGAAAAATACTGAATCTGTTTTCAGTCATTTTATTGCTGATGGTAGTTTTGGAATTATTACTCAGAGACTGCTGTTTGTGTGGTGGTGGTGTGGATTAAAGCAAGTCATTACATATGTTTAGGTCATTGAGAGCTTAGATTTAGGGCATAATTCAAAAAACATTCTGATTTAAGAAGAAAAAACCTGTAGTTCTGCATCTAAGCTGAAAACATTAATCTGAACTTAATTTTTACTGTATCACATTTTATATATCAATATCCAACAAAAAAAAGCCTAAATGGTGACTCTAGTTAATAACACTGTGCTGTAAAATTGAAATTTGTTAAAAGGACAGACCCGACATGTCCTCAGCAAGTGGGGGGGGCGGGGGGCAGATACACATGAAGTGATACATGTGTTAACTAAGTACTGTCAATAGCAGACACAGGTGCCACTTCCAGGCATAGACATAAAAGCCTCCCACTCGTGTTCGGACGCAATGGTTAAAAGTAAAATGCAGTCCTACCAAAAAAACTGGTATAATGGCATCACCGACTGGATGGACATGAATTTGAGCAAGCTCCGGGAGTTGGTGATGGACAGGGAGGCCTGGCGTGCTGCAGTCCATGGGGTCGAAAAGAGTTGGACACGACTGAGCAATTGAACTGAATCAAAAAAATTAAGTTGTACTTAACAGAAACCGTTGTACACTGTTTCCATTTTAAAATAATTATTAAATAATTAAAATTTAAAATAATTAAAATTAAAAATTTAAAATTCATATTCTCAAACTAGCCAACATTTTAAAGAGCTCAATGGTCATGTATGGATTGTGGCCTTACTGGAGAAAGTGCAGTTCTAGTCACAGTTAATTTCCTCTTTAAACCATGGATTTAAAAGTTAAGTCTGCACAAGAATTACTGTTTTCACTTATTTCACTTAAGTTTAGTGTTCAATAGTTGGTCTCCCTCATTCTTTGATACTTTTGCTGTATTAACAAACAAGCAGCCTTAATACGTCCTAAGGATCACACAAAATGGATTATAAATCAGAAGACTTCTCACAGAGCTAAAACAGACATCGTTAATCAATTACAACAGCCTTCCTCCAAAAGTCTAAACACTCTTAGCTAATCACTCTAGGAGCTGACATGTGATTGTAACCAATCTGCCATCCCTGTCTTATGCCACTGATGAAGTTTGCTTAAAATGGAAATAAACATATGGCTTTAAAAGAAAAGTTAATTATTTAAAAGAGCTAAACTCAAAACAAATAATGTAGGCCAAGAACCTAACAGGAAATTCCTTAGATAACTGAATTTTCTCAATAGCCCATATATAAAACTGTCTTCTTCCTCCCGCATCCACCTGTGGAAACCAAGTTTTACTGACTTAAGATCTGCTTGCTGGAGGAAAGAACCTTTTCAAGCACTACCTACTCCTATTACATCCTTTTCCTGCCCCTCAAGGTGACAAAACAGGCAAAGTAAGCTCTTGTTTTTCACTGTTTAAAATGGAAATGATGATGCTATAAGCAATTTCTCTCATACCCATACATTTATCTTTGACCCCACCTCTTCGTCCTCCTTCTCAGTTTCCACCTATGACCAGAAGAAAAACCTCTCTCCCTCTATTACAACTAAGTACTTGAAGCCCAAAAGAGACAAGAATATCCTCACCATAAGTATGCTTAAAAAGTAATCCATTCTGGGTGAAAACAAATTACATGGTTTTATTTTTGCCATTTTTTAAACAGAGAAATTTACAAAATTAATGCATCATCATGGAAATGGACCTTACTAACATTTTAGTATAAGTTCTTCAAGTCTCTCAAGTACACGTGTTTATCTTACAAGAATGTAAAACTAACCCTGCTTTTTTCATTTAAAAATGTATGATGAGCATTTCCCTATGTGCTATTCTTCTATTACTATTCTTTTTCAAAAAAATAATTTTCAATAGCTACACAATAATGGCAGTAACTGTTAGCTGACTGTTCTCCTTTTAATTCCTCTAATATTAAGACCGAGGATGAGATGGCTGGATGGCATCACTGACTCGATGGACGCGAGTCTGAGTGAACTCCAGGAGTTGGTGATGGACAGGAAGGCCTGGCGTGCTGTGATTCATGGGGTCGCAAAGAGTCAGACATAACTGAGCGACTAAGCTGAATTGAACTGAACTGAATATTAAGACCTTGATTTTAATCAGGACATCAACATATGCAGATTCAAATCCAACTTCCTCTAAATAACCAAACAAGAGGTGGCATTATTTCCAAACATTAATCTCTAAGCTGACGTTAAGAACACCATTTCTAAGGGCCCAACTACTGAAAGACCTGGCATGTGTCCTGTAGTACTAGCCTGTCTAAAAACATTTCAGAAAACAGCTTAAGTTAAATTTTCTTTTTCTCACTCACCTGAACCCTTCCCTAAACTCTGACAGGAAGATCGGAAAATTATGCTTGCTCTGAGGAACAATCTCTCTCCATGTCTTAACTGCCAGACATAAGGCTTCCCTTGTGGCTCAGTTGGTGAAGAATCCACCTGCAATGTGGGAGACCTGGGTTCGATCCCTGGGTTGGGAAGATCCCCTGAAGAAGGGAAAGGCTACCCACTTCAGTATCCTGATCTGAAGAATTCCATGGACTGTATGTGTACAGTCTGTGGGGTCGCAAAGACTCAACATGACTGAGCGGCCTGCACTTTTAACTGCAAGTGGTTTAATGATCCGGCTTAGGTAACAAAACAGGGGTCTTACGCATTTTTTAAAAAAGTTTCTCCATCTTGCTTCTGTCTTTACTTTTCCTCCCACTCTTTGTAGAAATGACACCACATCGTATCTTTTTAACAACTTTTAGCTTAACTCTAATCCAAACTTGCCAGAAACTTTTCCAAGTAAGTTATTTTTCCCACAGAATATTTCAAATATTTAAATAAGGTTTTTCCAATTATATTAATAGAATGGAAGCTATTTCATGGTATTCATTAAAAAATTACCCACATCTACCAAAGCACACCATATTTCAATGACTCCAACGAAATAGCTATGTCAGATGCACCATTTTTATGTATCACTCAGGGAAAAACCAGCCAACTCCATTATGTCAGAATGCTTTTTTATGAAGAAATTTTATTTTATACTTAACAGAAAATGCTCTTTGAGATTTATTTAAATGGTGAGCTTTATATGTCACTCTTAGTGACGTGAAGTGGCTCAGTCGTGTCCAACTCTTTGCGACCCCATGGACTATAGCCTATCAGGCTCCTTTGTCCATGGGATTTTCCAGGCAACAGTACTGGAGTGGACTGCCATTTCCTTCTCCAGGGGATCGTCTCAACCCAGGGATCGAACCCGGGTCTCTTGCATTGTAGACATACGCTTTACCATCTGAGCCACCAAGGAAGGCCACTCTTAATCATACAGTAATACTAGCTATAGATTCATTTTCAGATTTATCCAACTTCCAAAAGAAACTCTCTATATTTTTTATTTTGTATGATTCAAGATTCAACAAAACATGGCTCACAGCTCTTGACAGTCATGTCTATTCAGTTTCTAAATCTAGAACATCCCCTTCAACCCTGACCTTTTTTTTTTCCTCTCAAAACACAGACTTTGTTTTAAAATTCCAGGTCAGTTGTCTTATAGGAAGTCCTACAATCTGGATTTGTCTGACTGTTTCCTCATGATTAGATTCAGATTAAGCAGAATGGCTAGAACAGGTGATGCTATAAACTTCCCACTATAAGCAATACATCTTTTAAAATAAGACTCCATCTTTATTTCCACAATTTTCTTCCAAACTCCTGACACCAATTCTGCAAACTTTGATGCTGGTGCTATCTTACAAGGGGGTAACCAAAATAATAATAATAATAATACAAAACCCAAGACTCTTTTCTTTCCTCAAATGGTCTTTAAATGTTTTGACTCTAGTCCTTCCTCAAATGGTCTGATGACAGGCTGCAATAATCCAGTTATCCCAACAGTAAAACTATCCAAATTCATACAAGTGGGAACAATGACAACTGCTGCCTGGCTGATAGCTTTCTAAGGACAATATTAATTGTAAAATACATCCCAAGAACAGAAATTTTAAAATGTAGGGGTGAGGAGAAAGTTTCTTAGAATTGCTAAAATATACTTTATAAGGTTAAGGTTTCTGTCAATTAAGAAGGATTTAAACTGTCATTTTCAATACCTGTAAGGAAGAGTTATATATACACAAAACAAAACATCTATTTTGCTGAAGGCCACTTAAAGGTCTGGCTTGAGAAGTTTCCAGAGGGAATCCAGAATCCCTTTGTGGCAAGGTCTGAGGAGCACACAGGCCAAATCCTGGTTGGAGCCATGGGGCTCAGAGTATGCAGAGGCGCACTACCCAGCTAACAGTGAAAGGATCTAATTTTCTCCAACACAATTTCCATTCCAATAAAAGTAAAAAGGAAATAAAAAGAAACCCTAACAGGTTACAGCAAATATCCAGCAAAAATAATAAAATTTTTTGCAGAACAATTCAGGTTGAAATCTAGTCACTGTAATCCCAGCACAGCTCCTCCCCACCACCTTCCCACTTAAGCAACTGCTCACAGGCCTATGATCCTTTCATTCCCAGCAGAATCCAGGGAAAACCTCTGCTGGCTACTGAGTCATACAGCGCTGATGGACAGGAACCTGAGTTGTGGCGCATGCTCTTTAACTGAAGAGCAAATACAAAACAATCAACAGCTGCTGCTGCTGCTAAGTCACTTCACTCGTGTCTGACTCTGTGCAACCCCATAGACGGCAGCAGGTATCCTCATTAAATAACATTCCAAATTCAGTTCTAACGTAGATTATGTTTTCAAACCTTCACAGATCAATTTATATCTCCAGGGCACTTCCAATAACTAGATAATTCAGTTTTGAAATTTTAGGTTTTACCCTAATTATAGCCTCAGTCAATGAGTTATATTTATTAAAAACAGGCAAAACCTGCAAAAACCCAACTTTAGAAAGAGCAACTACATTTAAACACAAAATTAAATGTATTATTGACAGAATATGTTCCACAGGAGTCCAAGACACTGGGTTCCTTCCATCAACTCCTTCCATGTTAACTAATTATCTTCTCATATCATCTTATTTCTTCTTAAAAGGAATTAAACTGAAAAAGCCATGATGAAGAGTGCAGCTTGGACACACACTTTCATATTCTGCTGGAGGATGTAACTAGACAATAAGTATCACAGTTCTTTAAAATGTATATGTTCTTCACTTCTAGGAACTTACTCAAAAGAAATAAAAGGCAAAGTGCAAAGAAACTGTATGTTCAAGAATGTCCACACCATTGTTTAAAACAGCAAAAAAGAAAAAAAAAAAAACTAGAAACAACCTAAGTGGCCAATGATTAGTGTTTAAAATATTATTAGAATACCATGCAGTCAATAAAAGTAACCTAGATATTTACCAACAAGGAAAATGCATTAAGTTAGAATTCAAACTGGGAAGTAGAACCACTGTGAGTTACAGAATAATTATAGAATTTTACCTTACACAATTATAGGACTAGCTAGGAAAGCTGTGAAGGTCCCAAAGGGAACTAGGAAGATAAGAGAGTCATCAACGAGAGTCTATTTGAGGCATCTGACACATTCAGCTACAAAAACGTGGCTGCAAAGGAAAGACTCCTGGGGAGATCTGAGAAGCTGCAGGTCTCCCACCAAGTGAGTGGGCCTGATGCATCTGTTAACCAAACCATCAGCAACCAGAAAAAAAGAGCTGGATGCAGAGCAAACGAGATCAAGGTCTGGCTGGACCTCACCAACACCTCCACATCTCTCATTGCATATCACCACAAAAACCTTCAGAGGTTTAGGGAGGGCTGCTTACACAAATTCTCTTTTGGCCAATTCTAGCCATACCCAGCTTCAGCTTAAGTAAACTGATACAGTACTAACTACTGTGGCACCCCTGGTCAATATGGTACACACACCTCTGTCATCATATTCAACTCCTGAATTAAAACAACAGCAAAATCATACTCCAGTGTAACATGATCCAACCATCCCTTATACAACTGAAAAGATGCTATCTCCTCAAAACAGAATATAAAGTCTATCTTCTCTTCGAGTAAAGTTCTTTCCTTTCCTAATTGAGTTGTACTTCCCCTTTGATATCTTGTGACTTAAATACTGAAATACATGGTTAACCAGTAATGCAGAAGAATGGTGGGAAGAATTGGTTACTATATACATAAATATTAAGAAAGATATAGAACAATTCATAATTACTAGTTTTCATTCTATAACTGGTCATGAGGTGACCAAGAGCAGCTAGTGTTTATCATAATTTTCTTCTCCTACTATCCATCACAATTTTCTTTGCCCTCTGCAATCATCGCATCCGGTCACTGTTCCTTGCCTGATGTGTCTGTGCTTAGTTGCTCAGTTGTGTCTGTGTCTTGGTGACCCCATGGACTGCAGCCTGCCAGGCTCCTCTGTTCATGTAATTTTTCAGGCAAGAATATTGGAGTGGGTTGCCATTCCCTTCTCCAGGGAATGTTTGAGATCCAGGGACATCCTGTGTCTCCTGCATTGTAGGCAGATTCTTTACCTGCTGAGCCACTGGGGAAGGAAGCCCAGTGACTCAACCCTTCTTTACCAACAGCAGCCCTATTTGTATTGTGTTGCATTAGCTTTCCATTAACTTTTATAGTATAGGACTCGGGAGTGGATAAGAGGCACTCCAGGGTCCTTGTGCATTCCAGACATACTCCTCTCCACCCCCACTGTGTAGTAGCAACCCAATTTCCACTGACGGTTGGGATCAATCACCAGTTGGGATCAATCAACCATAACCAATACAGTAATCTTCTGCTTTGCCCATTAGTTTACTGGCACAAGGAAGGCAAAGTGGCCAGGTGTTCAATTTCCAGTTTAATAGAACCAATGCTGCATTTCCCAGTAAAAGCATTCCTCTTTGGAACTCAGAACTCTACACTGGCACGCCCCAGAGTTAAAGATAAGAAAAATTTTTGCCAGCAGATCATTAGGGGTACGTGAGAAAAGGTCACTTTACTTCCACCTCTTGAGCCCTAGACCTATGAATGCTGGCTATAGGAGAAAGCCCACCACACACCTGTGACTGATTCAGAGACCAGACCCCATCTCAGAGAACACTACACCAGCACTGCAAAGAACTGCCACCAGCAGGTGCAGATCTTCAGAAGGACATACCACTGTTCTATCCATTCAGCTGCTTCGAGGGATTGGGGAATATGGTAAGACCAGGGATTCCATGAACATGAGCCCAATGCCACATTTCACTTGCTGTAAAATCAACTGCCTGGTCAGAAGCAATGTGATACAAAATACCAAGACATAATTAAGGCATTCTGAAAGTCAATAAGGAGTTTTGGCAGAAACAGTGCAGGAAGGGAGAGCAAATACATGCCCAGAGCAAGCAGCTTTTTCAAGGAGAACAAAGTGTTGTCCTCTTCGTTATGGAAGTAGTCCAACGCAAACCACCTGCCACCAGGTATCTGGCTGGTCCCTCCAGAGGAATGGTGTCATCTTAGGGGTCACAGTGGGGGCACTCTACCATTAGCAAGGTGGTCATTCAGCAGTAGTGGGCTC
>SJYX01020696.1:0-52599 GCA_006410675.1 Oreotragus oreotragus
CCGGCCGCGCGCGCGCCCTCCCGCCGGGGGAAAGGGAGGAGGTGAGAGTCAGGGGGCGGCTCCATCCTCCCAAGCCTCCCACCCGGGTTGGCCCTGCCGGTCCGCCTGTCTCCAGCCTGGGCGTGAGGTCGTGGGCGTTCCATTCTGGCCTGTGGGATCCGAGCAGATTGCAGGCATGTTGGTGGTGGCCGCGAAGTAAAAGCCAGGTCTCGCCCCCTGGAAAGTGGGTGAGAGTCTCTGAGACGACCTAGGGGGGCTTTTCGGAGCGCTCCAAAGTTGGTTATAGTCACTTACAAGGATATCTACTCCCACCCAGCTCCTCAGCACAGTGGGTGGGAATAGTCACAATTACTCTATGCTTCATGTAGTGTAACAATTATCAACATAGTATAGAGATTCTGTCACTTGGCCTCGGCATAATTTATCCTTAGTTACTGCCACCTGTCTGCTTTCACTTTCTTTCTGGAGCTTTCCTTTCCAAGTGCACAACTTCTGGACAGGCTAAAGCTCCACCAGGATTGGGACTGACGTGAATTTAGATGTACCAATTGAACTCTGCACCGCCATCCCATAGTAGGCTCAGAGCTGATGGTTTCCTTGAATTAATGAAACACTGGTGAGAGTCTGTCTATAAATCAAGCTCTTCCCTCTATTCTACAGTTTCCAGAAGGTGTTCCAGGCTCTAGAAGATAAGCGGAAGGACTGCAACTGAAAGAACATTTATGGATCTAAAACATGAAGTTTTGCTGCCCCAGATTTGTGCTTCATTAGGCATCTTTCTTTTTTTAATTCTCATTTTGATTCCAAATAACTCTGACCATATACATATTTAATAAATAGGAATGAACCTACAGTAAGGTTTTCTTTTAATATTTGTAGGTTTGCTGCTTAGCACTAACCTTTCATGCAAACAATATCTGGATTTTCCTTGGAAATAGGGACTCATCCCCCTCTCTGCATATGTGCTTCAAGTGATGCTAACTCCTGCTCTGACTCCAGTGCACATGAACCTAACCTGTTCTTTGGAAGTATTTAGTTTTCATGGTAATGGAAATTATTTCAGAGATATTTATATCTTCCAAGTCTGGGCAATTAAATACAAACATTGACTTCTGGAACTCTGTAAACCCTATAACGTCACACAAGTTCAGTTCAGTTCAGTCACTCAGTCGTGTCCGACTCTTTGCAACCCCATGAATCGCAGCCCACCAGGCCTTCCTGTCCATCACCAACTCTCAGAGTTTACACAAACTCATGTGCATCAAGTCAGTGATGCCACCCAGCCATCTCATCCTCTGTTGTACACGTCTCCTCCCACTGTCAATCCCTCCCAGCATCAGAGTCTTTTCAAAAGAGTCAACTCTTCTCATGAGGTGGCCAAAGTATTGTAGTTTCAGCTTCAGCACCAGTCCTTCCAATGAACACCAAGGACTGATCTCCTTTAGGATGGACCGGTTAGATTCCCTTGCAGTCCAAGGGACTTGCAAGAGTCTTCTACAGCACAACAATTCAAAAGCATAAATTCTTCGGCACTCAGCTTTCTTCACAGTCCAACTCTCACATCCATACATGACCACTTGAAAAACCATAACCTTGACTAGACGGACCTTTGTTGGCAAAATAACGTCTCTGCATTTGAATCTATCTAGGTTGGTCATAAGTTAAATAAGCAGGGTGACAATATCAGCCTTGACGTACTCCTTTTCCTATTTGGAACCAGTCTGTTGTTCCATGTCCAGTTCTAACTGTTGCTTTCTGACCTGCATATATAGATTTCTCAAGAGGCCGGTTAGGTGGTCTGGTATTCCCATCTCTTTCAGAATTTTCCACAGTTTATTGTGATCCACACAGTTAAAGGCTTTGGCATCATCAATAAAGCAGAAATAGATGTTTCTCTGGAACTTTCTTGCTTTTTGATGATCCAGCAGATGTTGGAAATTTGATCTCTGGTTCCTCTGCCTTTTCTAAAACAAGCTTGAACTTCTGGAACTGCATGGCTCACGTATTGCTGAAGCCTGGCTTGGAAAATTTTGAGCATTATTTTACTAGCGTGTGAGATGAGTGCAATTGTGCAGTAGTTTGAGCATTCTTTGGCATTGCCTTTCTTTGTGATTGGAATGAAAACTGACCTTTTCCAGACCTGAGGCCNAAACAAGCTTGAACTTCTGGAACTGCATGGCTCACGTATTGCTGAAGCCTGGCTTGGAAAATTTTGAGCATTATTTTACTAGCGTGTGAGATGAGTGCAATTGTGCAGTAGTTTGAGCATTCTTTGGCATTGCCTTTCTTTGTGATTGGAATGAAAACTGACCTTTTCCAGACCTGAGGCCATTGAGTGCAGCACTTTCATAGTATTATCTTTCAGGATTTGAAATAGCTCAACAGGAATTCCATCACCTCCATGAGATTTGTTCTTAGTGTTGCTTTCTAAGGCCCACTTGACTTCACATTCTAGGATGTCTGGCTCTAGGTGACCTATTACACCATCATGATTATCTGTGTCATGAAGATCTTTTTTGTACAGTTCTTCTGTGTATTCTTGCCACCTCATCCAAGGCCAAATTTGCCTGTTACTCCAGGTGTTCCTTGACTTTCTACTTTTTCACTCAAGTCTCCTATAATGAAAAGGACATCTTTTTTGGATGTTAGTTCTAAAACATCTTGTAGGTCTTCATAGAATCGTTCAACTTCAGCTTTTTCAGCATTACTGGCTGGGGTATAGGCTCGGGTTACCATGATATTGAATGGTTTGCCTTGGAAACGAACAGAGATTATTTTGTCGTGGTTGGGATTGCATCCAAGTACTGCATTTCGGACTCTTTTGTTGACCATGATGGCTACTCCATTTCTTCTAAGGGATTCCTGCCCACAGTAGTAGATACAATGGTCATCTGAGTTAAATTCACCCATCGCAGTCCATTTTAGTTCTCTGATTCTTAGAATGTAGATGTTTACTCTTGCCATCTCCTATTTGACCACTTCCAATTTGCCTTTATTCATGGACCTAACATTCCAGGTTCCTATGCAATATTGCTCTTTACAGCATTGGACCTTGCTTCTATCACCAGTCACATCCATGGGTATTGTTTTTGCTCTGGCTCCATCCTTTCATTCTTTCTGGAGTTATTTCTCCACTGATCTCCAGGAGCATATTGGGCACTTATCAACCTGGAGGGCTCCTCTTTCAGTATCCTATCATTTTGCCTTTTCATACTGTTTGTGGGATTCTCAAGGTGACAATACGAAGTGACACAGAGATGTTTAAATCTTCGCCATTGCAGGTCCTCCACAAGTGAACATATATTCCTTTAGAAGTTTCACTCACCTACTGTTTTGGCTGTAAAGGTGCTTGGTTTGGTGGTTTTAGTCACTAAGTCGTGTCCAACTCTTGTGACCCCATGGACTGCAACCTGCCAGGCTCCTCTGTCCATGGGATTCTCTGGGCAAGAATACTGGATTGGGTTGCCATTTCCTTCTCCAGGGGGATCTTCTTGACCCAGGGATCAAACCTGGGTCTCCTGTTTTGCAGGCAGGTTCTTTACGAACTGAGCTACAGGGAAGCCCTTATCTCAGAATAAATCCCACCATAACCTGAAAGAGGCATGTTGCACCTGATTTGAAGGACTAGAGGAACTGAAAGAATCAGCATCAACAGGCAGAAGCCAAGTGAGTTCACCCAGGTGCTTGATCAGGCTTGCCAAAACGTCTAAGACCGAATCAGAATTCATTGACTTTGAGGCACTTTCTTGGGACATACCATTTACCATCCTAGGAAGAACACAAAGGGAGAGGCAGACTCATTGCTAGCATGGCTCTTAGAAAGTGATGACTAAAGCAGAACACCTAAGAACTGATGCTTTAAAACTATGTGTTGGAGAAAACTCTTGAGAGTCCCTTGGACTGCGAGGAGATCAAATCAGTCAATCCTCAAGGAAATCAGTCCTGAATTTTCATTGGAAGGACTGATGCTAAAACCAAAACTCCAATACTTTGGCCACCTGATTCTAAGAACTGACTCATTGAAAGAGACCCTGATGCTGGGAAAGATTGAAGGCGGGAGGAGAAGGGGATGACAGAGGATGAGATGGTTCGATGACATCACCGACTTGATGGACATGAGTTTGAGCAAGCTCCGGGAGTTGGTGATGAACAGGGAAGCCTGGCATGCTGCTGTCCATGGGGTTGCAAAGAGTCAGACACGACTGAGCGACTGAATTTAACTGGACTGAAAGCTCAGTCAAGTGGGAATACCTAGGTTGCTCTGACAGATTCAGAGAAGGGACTAAAGAGGTTGCAGAGATGGCATTGCTGTGCTGGGGTGAATCTGAGGCCAGAACACCCACCAGTGGATTTTGTTCCATCTGAGGGCCAGACAAAGCGCTAGTCAATGAAGGCCATCAGGAATGTACAGTGAGAGGAACACTAGCATCACTGAGATGTTTATTGGATCCTCTACAGACATGGGTTAGTAGCAGAAGAGATGAACACAGAGCTGGGCTTATTGATATCTGAAGATGGTAGCCTAGCCAGGAGGCCAGGAGGTGGAACTTAATCACCAGAAGGCAGGAAGCTACAGTTACTATAAAGACCCACAAGATTAGAGGAACAGTCAAGAGAGGGTGACACACAGGGAGTTAACACTGTGAACAGAACATGGTTCTTAAGAACAGAAAAGATCAACAGCCAATACGGTACTACATAACATCTGCAACCAAAAGAAAAGCATAATAGTGGAAAAACAGGAAATTGAAAGAAGTCATTTAGATAAAAGGGCATGATCCCAAATCTATTTCCCCTGGAAGCTAACAGCTCAGGAATACTATCACAGGTTTTCCTCTGACGCTCAGAGCCATGTGTCTGGACTCCCCACAGACGAGGAGGCCTGAACTTGGTGGGAGGGGTACATAATAGAAGGGTGTACAGGAACATGGCATTCTTTTAAACCACTGTAGCCAGCATAGCCTCTAGTTCAATTAGAAACAGAGAAGCCTCATTAATTGAGCAGCACCCTCTTGCTTGGCTTATTTGTTCAGTTAGCTCATTAATTAAAATATTACCGTCACTTGGTCAGACTTATCTTACAAACTCTTAAACTCTGGTTAATTGAAAATATGAGATAAGAAAATGTGACCTCTGCTACTAGTTGAAGATCATCCATGATGATCAAAATTTTGAAAGTGGAAACAAATCCCAATTTTGTCAAAGTTTTAGAAAAAAATGCATTCTGGTTTTGAAATTTCTGAGAAGATGCACAAAATTCCTTGGAAAAAATTAATTTGTGCCATTTTTCATCACCTCTAACCTCATCTCAACAGCATATGTGTCAAACAGAAAGTTAACTTCCTGTGACATGCTATCGCAACGTTTTTGAAAAAGGAAGAGATAGTAGAATGAGAGTAGAAAGAAAAATCTGTTCAAAAACAGATGGTGTAGGCAAGATGATGTCCTGAATGTGCACCATCCTAGAAGTTCCGTTCGCATTTTGTCTGCTGCTAAGTCGCTTTAGTGGTGAAGGCAGCCCACCAGGCTTTCCTGTCCCTGGGATTCTCCAGGCAAAAACAGTCGAGTGGGCTGCCATTTCCTTCTCCAGTGCATGAAAGTGAAAAGTGAAAGTGAAGCCACTCAGTCGTGTCCGATTCTTCGGGACCCCACGGACTGCAACCCACCAGGCTCCTCCGTCCATGGGATTTTCCAGGCGAGAGTACTGGAGTGGGGTGCCATTGCCTTCTCCACACTTTTTGTCTAACTTCCCTAAATTTTGCAAGTCTAGACAAGAATTATAAAAACCCCAAATACTACATATTATATTGTTTCATTCATGTGGCATTTTGGAAAAGGCAGAATTGCAGGAAAAATAAATATATAAGGGGTTTCCAAGGGGTTGGGGAAAGTGATTATATCTGTGTAAGATGGGCTTGAAATGAAATTTATAGGGTTTGGGGACTATCCATTTATTACTCTATGGATGTATGATGGTTGTTCAGTCAAAACCCATAGAGCTGTACACTACAAACAGTGACTTTTTTTTTTTTTTCTTTGGCTGTGCTGGGTCTTCCTTGCTGTGCAGGCTTTTCTCCAGTTACAGAGAGCAGGGGCTACTCTAGTTGTGATGAGTGGGCTTCTCATTGTGGTGGCTTCTCTCATCACAGAGCACAGGATCTAGGGCATAGGCTTCAGGAGGTGTGGCACTTGGGGCATGTGGGCTCAGTAGTTGTGGTTCCTGGGTTCTGGACACAAGCTTAGTAGTTACGGCACATGGGCCTATTTGTTCTAGGGCACATGGGATCTTCCTGAATCAGGGATTGAAATCCTGTCTTCGGCTTTGGCAGGCAAATTCTTTACCACTGAGCTACCAGGGAAGCCCTGCATGCTTAGGTACTCAGTTATGTCCAGATCTTTGTGACCCCATTGACCATAGCACACCAGGCTCCTCTGTCCATGGGATTTTACAGGCAAGAATGCTAGAGTGGGTTGCCATTTCCTTTTGCAGGGGATCTTCCAGACCCAGAGACCGAACCTGTGTTTCTTGTGTTTCTCTTGCATTGCAGGTGGATTCTTTACCTGATGAGCCATCAGGGAAACCCTAAAGAGTGATGTTGACAGTATGTAAAATGAAAAAAAAAAAAAATCAGGATGTAAGGAAGGCAGGATGGAATGCAGATTGTTACAAATAAATTTAACCCTATTGCAAGCATACAACATAACCTCACAGAAGTGGACGGAGAATAAATAAGCTAAACTACACAACTCTGGAAAATTTTTCTCAGATATTATAAGGCTAAAAACATAAGTACTATGAACAAAATTTATACTCTAATTGGAAAAGTTATTCATCACAGGGCTACCATTTAGCAATTCTGTTTCTACTTTATATGTATAATATGGTTCAAATAATATTAAAAGATATTTCAGATGACAGCCAGATTTCTTTTTTACAATAAAGTACCATAAAATGCTAGAATATACATGAATGTTCCTCATTAGAATCACACATGTCAATACAAATGTATATTTATTTTTAACAGATACAGAGATAGACACATTTAAATATATGTGTATACATTTATTAGTATACATACATATACTAGTATGTATACCACTTGACACTCCTGGACCCACAGGCAAGTCTGGCTCAGTCTCTTTTGGGGTCACTGCTCCTTTCTTCTAGCTCCTGGTGCACACAAGGTTTTGTTTGTATCCTGCAAGAGTCTGTTTCCCCAGTCCTGTGGAAGTTCTGTAATCAAATCCCACTGGTCTCCAGAGAAAAAGAGGCCAGGACTATAAAGAAGGCTGAGTGCCGAAGAATTGATGCTTTTGAACTGTGGTGTTGGAGAAGACTCTTGAGAGTCCCTTGGACTGCAAGGAGATCCAACCAGTCCATCCTAAAGGAGACCAGTCCTGGGTGTTTGTTGGAAGGACTGATGCTGAAGCTGAAACTCTAATACTTTGGCCACCTCATACGAAGAGCTGACTCATTGGAAAAGACCCTGATACTAGGAAAGATGGAGGACAGGAGGAGAAGGGGACGACAGAGGATGAGATGGTTGGATGGCATCACTAACTTGATGGACATGAGTCTGAGCAATCTCTGGGGGATTGGTGATGGACAGGGAAGCCTGGTGTGCTGCAGTTTATGAGATCACAGAGTCAGACACCACTGAGTGACTGAACTGAACTGCAACTGGAGTTATGTACAGTCATAGACTGTTTATGGAAAAGATATATAACCACCATACATTATATGTATATTTAATTGCACCATTGTTGATACGACATTTCAGAATAATTTAGTGCTGTGTGATTTTTCTTGCTCCTGGCTTTTAAACATACTGTCAACAATAGCTTCCCATAAAAGTATGTTGTACTTACTATCTAGCCTTGGAAAAAGACACATAATGAAGATAAAGGATATGTTCTCACAAATTAACTTACAGATTGCAAAAAATACTATAATAATTATAGAATCAGATTTTCTTTAACAAAATTTTGGTACAGAAGAAAAGCACTTTATTTCCTGATTTTGAATATAGGTAAAAATTATTTCCATCAACTAATAAAATTCTTATTAAAATAAGAAAGTTTTAAAATCTGATTACAGAAGATTCCTTACAATTTTTCCAAGTATAATTTTCACTAATTAAATATTGGCTTATTAAACACTTATCAAACATATTTAAGAATATAAATAATTCTAGAGTGACTATAGTACCAATAGTAAAAAATAAACAGATAGGGGAAATAATTATTTTTTAGAAGAATCATAGAATTATTCATACAAATAATGCCAAGTATTTGTAAATATGCAGGAAAGATTAGATAATCAACATGCTGCTGCTGCTGCTAAGTCGCTTCAGTCGTGTTCGACTCTGTGCAACCCCATCGATGGAAGCCTACCAGGCTCCCCCGTCCCTGGGATTCTCCAGGCAAGAACACTGGAGTGAGTTGCCATTTCCTTCTCCAATGTATGAAAGTGAAAAGTGAAAGGGAAGTCACTCAGTCATGTCCGACTCTTTGCGACCCCATGGACTGCAGCCCACCAGACTCCTCCATCCATGGGATTTTCTAGGCAAGAGTATTAGAGTGGGGTGCCATTGCCTTCTCTGAAATAATCAACATACTTAAGGTAAATTTTCCAAATGCCCTTTTTAAAGTGTTAATCAATCTACATGACTTTTTTTTTTAATTAATTTATTCCTTTAGGAAGATTCACATTGGAAAGACAGGAGAATTATCAGTTGCCTAATGCACATCATTAATAGAAAGTAGGTATTTGAAGAGTATTAATACTTAAGTCCATGAACTCCTTCCTCAGATTTTTCATCCCACCCCTGTGTGCCCCGTCCAACGGATGACAGCTGGTCCACAGCGGGACTCCCCAGGAAGAATCCACTCTGACTGTGTGCTCTGCTATCCAGAAGCAGTGAGCCAGGCCTCTGAAACATTCCTTTTCTGCATGAAAGACCTCCCTGTCTATTGTAGAAAAATGTTGCAACCTTGCCACAAGCCATGGCAGAAGTATCTTCAAGCTGACCACAAAGCAAGAGGCCAGCTCTACTCTCAAGACATCAGTCCTTCTGCATCCCCTTCACCAAGTCACACATACTACAGTCACGGAAAGGACTCTGACACAGATCAAGTCCAGAGGCAGAGCCTGGGGTCTAATCCCATGGCTACCCCTATGAAAGTGAAAATCACAAGATGTGATGGCAAGGAACCCCTAACACACAAGGCATTTTCAGAGGCATGGCAGGGATGGGCCGTACAATTTGTCTGGGAGGAAGGGAACTGCTGTAACACCACAGACCTGATGGGGTAAAAGAGATGATCACAGGATCTGCAGACATCAATGTGAGATATTATAGAACATCTGGAACATGCTAAATGTACACCATAAATGCAGATTATTATGCAAGTGAAACTTAAAAAGGCATTCTTAATCCTATTTGTCCAGTCATAACGGACCTATGATCACATTCACGAATCACATCTCAGCTGGACAGCCAGTCACCAGCTTCGTGAAGCCCAAACATATTGCTGTAAAAGGGCTCTACCCACGTGAGCAAACGTCTCCCCTCACTCTGTTAAGTCCAGGAAGCAATAAAATGAAAACTACCAAAGAGAAAAGACAGAGTCAGTTACAGTACTTAGCTCCAGCTATATAACAGAAGTAAACCCTGGCATCAACTTCAAGAAAAAAAATTTAAAATACAGTTTAAACATTCTCATTTCAAAATGTTGATGTTCTGCTTTCCTAAGGCACAGGTAAGAGGCTCCAGAGAAAAACTGGTCATGCTGAGGGGTGTGCCCTGGAAACGACGTGTCTGTGTCGCTGTGCAGCAGTGACAGGGAGGTGTCACTCCAAAGCAGCCAGCTGCTCAATGGCACAGCGAACTTTCTTTGCAGTTTCTTCAAATTCTTTCTGCTTATTGTTGGTCTCTTTGCGATTTTGTTCTTGGTTCTTTCTTTATCCAGTTTCAAAAATTCACTGAGGGTTAATTCTTCAAACTGCTTCTTGACAGAAAGGAAAGCACAACTAGATGAATGCTTTTTGTGTTCTTCTGCAGGGTTGTCATCTGGTTCCCAGCCTTCCAACTCCTTGAAGCAGAAGAAACACTGAGCCAAGTCGGGCTCGTTCTCAGTGGAACAGTGGATGAAGCCTGCCGCGCCCATGCGCTCCGGGGTGCAGGCGCAGCCCTCTAAGAAGGGCCAGTTCTTAAACGTGGAGACGTGATGGTCCTTGAGGTAGAGCTGCCAGGCCAGGGGCAACGACTGGGCACCCATCCCGCCGCCGCTGCCAAGTGGTGCCGCGATTCAAATCTGGCCTCTACATGTCTTCTTTATCAGACATAGGATACTTTTTACAGTGAATTTATTTCTATTCAATAGTTATCATAACAGCTTTAAAACGAATCTCCAGTGAGTATGTTAACCAAAAGAAAGAAGTATAATTAAAGAAAAATAAAAGAGGAAAGCAAACCTAATTTACAGTTCCAAATAAATTATCATGGAATCTATTAATTTTTAATCTTTGATCGCATATATAATTCAGAGAATATAATTTAAACTTTTCCCCCAGAGGAAATAAATGAATTTCTCAATGCTATTACATTATCTGATGAGAATATTACTCTTGGTACATTTAGAACAGCTAGAATATGAAAAAATTTTCTTTTACTATATTTACTCAGCCACATTGTAAGCAATATTAAGCATTTATTATGGGTAAATTTTTAATGTTATTTTCTATCTTATTGATTTTTCTAATTCCAATAACCATTTGGAGTTTGCTTTTGTTAATAGTTTATTATCAGTCAATACCCTGCTTTTGTCAAATAAATATTCCCTTTCATAAGTTAATTACTGTAATACTTACTTTGGTTGATATAAACACTGTCCAAGTTACTTCTATCCTAGGAGATATAATAAAAATGAAACAGCCAAAAAGAGATTTATGCACTCTTGAGTATGCCCCTTACCTTATTAGATGAAGAAGGATCACAATGTTCTGTCAGTGACACATTCATCACCCTAAAATCAGTCTTTGTTGATCCCTAGGGATCACCACTGAAAATATGTTTTAAAATGTTGTCACTGTTTTTCAATGGACCAATATCTAAAATATAATTCATGATCTCAGTGGCCCTGGGGAAACTTCAGGAGGATTTGATTGTCAATAGAATTCAGTAAATCTAGGTTTTAACCTTCTGTTTATATTACTTATTCATCAGTTCAGTTCAATTCAGTCATGTCCAACTCTTTGTGACCTCATGAACTACAGCACGCCAGGCCTCCCTGTCCATCACTGATTCCCGGAGTTTATTCAAATTCATGTCCATTGAGTCATTTTTGCCATCCAACCATCTCATCCTCTTTTGTCTCCTTCTTCTCTTGCCTTCAATCTTTGCCAGCATCAGTCTTTTCCAATGAGTCAGTTCTTCGCATCAGGTGGCCAAAGTATTGGAGCTTCAGCTTCAACATCACTCCTTCCAATGAACACTCAGGGCTGATCTCCTTTAGGATGGACTGGTTGGATCTTGCAGTCCAAGGGACTCTCAAGAGTCTTCTCCAACACCACAGTTCAAAACCATCAATTCTTTGGCGCTCAGCTTTCTTTATACTCCAACTCTCACATCCATGTAATACCATAATAAGTGACAGCTATAGACCTCTACTTGCAATATTTTTAACTATATTAGAAATAGTGAACCTTCTATTATAAGAGTTATATAAACATTTTGATGTAATTCATTCATATATTTTCCTATTTGAATATATTTATTTTTTATATAATTGAATAGTGCTATACTAGGATATTTTGGTCATTTCCAATAATTTGCCATCATAAACTAATAAGCAAAATGTCATACCTGTGTAAATAGTGTTTTTCATATTTCTAATTACTTCCTTTGAATAGATTCCTAGGCCTAGAATGGTGGCATTAAATGGTATGGATATTTTAAATGTTTACTCAACAATTTAAAACTTGTTTTTGAAGTTAGTTCAATCAATTAATGTTCAGAGGATGTTAATTTTACTTGTTCATAACATCTAGGAATGTGATGACTTTTTATCTTAGAATATGTTATGTATTTTTTTATTAATGATTAAAAATAATTAGTTTGTGCTTTGTTTTCTATGGATTTTGCTTGTACATTAGTTTCTTTTATTCTTTTTGAAATTTTTCTTACAAATCTCACAAGTATTCTACATATTTTAATTATCAACTAATATTTTGTTATATTTTAATCTTGATTTTATTTTAATATTGTGACTATAAGTTTTCTCATGTGCATTTTAATAAAATGAAAGCGTTCCCTTTTTAAAACTTTTATGTCATTCATTTAAGGTGATTATTTGTAATCAATCCAAATGTTGTCCTAAAATGTATACTGTGCACATGTGCTAAGTCAGTTCATTCGTGTCTGACTCTTGGTGACACTATGGACTATAGCCTGCCAGGCTCCTCTGTCCATGGGATTCTCCAGGCAAGAATACTGGAGTGGGTTGCCATGCCCTCCTCCCGGGAGTCTTCCTAACCCAGGGATTGCACCGCATCTTCTGTGATTCCTGCAGAAGAGGCAGATTCTTTACTTATGAGCCANAAGAGGGTGTTTGCTATGACCAGTGTGTTCTCTTGGCAGAACTCTATTAGCCTTTGCCCTGCTTCATTCGGTACTCCAAGGCCAAATTTGCCTGTTACTCCAGGTGTTCCTTGACTTTCTACTTTTTCACTCAAGTCTCCTATAATGAAAAGGACATCTTTTTTGGATGTTAGTTCTAAAACATCTTGTAGGTCTTCATAGAATCGTTCAACTTCAGCTTTTTCAGCATTACTGGCTGGGGTATAGGCTCGGGTTACCATGATATTGAATGGTTTGCCTTGGAAACGAACAGAGATTATTTTGTCGTGGTTGGGATTGCATCCAAGTACTGCATTTCGGACTCTTTTGTTGACCATGATGGCTACTCCATTTCTTCTAAGGGATTCCTGCCCACAGTAGTAGATACAATGGTCATCTGAGTTAAATTCACCCATCGCAGTCCATTTTAGTTCTCTGATTCTTAGAATGTAGATGTTTACTCTTGCCATCTCCTATTTGACCACTTCCAATTTGCCTTTATTCATGGACCTAACATTCCAGGTTCCTATGCAATATTGCTCTTTACAGCATTGGACCTTGCTTCTATCACCAGTCACATCCATGGGTATTGTTTTTGCTCTGGCTCCATCCTTTCATTCTTTCTGGAGTTATTTCTCCACTGATCTCCAGGAGCATATTGGGCACTTATCAACCTGGAGGGCTCCTCTTTCAGTATCCTATCATTTTGCCTTTTCATACTGTTTGTGGGATTCTCAAGGTGACAATACGAAGTGACACAGAGATGTTTAAATCTTCGCCATTGCAGGTCCTCCACAAGTGAACATATATTCCTTTAGAAGTTTCACTCACCTACTGTTTTGGCTGTAAAGGTGCTTGGTTTGGTGGTTTTAGTCACTAAGTCGTGTCCAACTCTTGTGACCCCATGGACTGCAACCTGCCAGGCTCCTCTGTCCATGGGATTCTCTGGGCAAGAATACTGGATTGGGTTGCCATTTCCTTCTCCAGGGGGATCTTCTTGACCCAGGGATCAAACCTGGGTCTCCTGTTTTGCAGGCAGGTTCTTTACGAACTGAGCTACAGGGAAGCCCTTATCTCAGAATAAATCCCACCATAACCTGAAAGAGGCATGTTGCACCTGATTTGAAGGACTAGAGGAACTGAAAGAATCAGCATCAACAGGCAGAAGCCAAGTGAGTTCACCCAGGTGCTTGATCAGGCTTGCCAAAACGTCTAAGACCGAATCAGAATTCATTGACTTTGAGGCACTTTCTTGGGACATACCATTTACCATCCTAGGAAGAACACAAAGGGAGAGGCAGACTCATTGCTAGCATGGCTCTTAGAAAGTGATGACTAAAGCAGAACACCTAAGAACTGATGCTTTAAAACTATGTGTTGGAGAAAACTCTTGAGAGTCCCTTGGACTGCGAGGAGATCAAATCAGTCAATCCTCAAGGAAATCAGTCCTGAATTTTCATTGGAAGGACTGATGCTAAAACCAAAACTCCAATACTTTGGCCACCTGATTCTAAGAACTGACTCATTGAAAGAGACCCTGATGCTGGGAAAGATTGAAGGCGGGAGGAGAAGGGGATGACAGAGGATGAGATGGTTCGANAAAAAAAAAAAAAATCAGGATGTAAGGAAGGCAGGATGGAATGCAGATTGTTACAAATAAATTTAACCCTATTGCAAGCATACAACATAACCTCACAGAAGTGGACGGAGAATAAATAAGCTAAACTACACAACTCTGGAAAATTTTTCTCAGATATTATAAGGCTAAAAACATAAGTACTATGAACAAAATTTATACTCTAATTGGAAAAGTTATTCATCACAGGGCTACCATTTAGCAATTCTGTTTCTACTTTATATGTATAATATGGTTCAAATAATATTAAAAGATATTTCAGATGACAGCCAGATTTCTTTTTTACAATAAAGTACCATAAAATGCTAGAATATACATGAATGTTCCTCATTAGAATCACACATGTCAATACAAATGTATATTTATTTTTAACAGATACAGAGATAGACACATTTAAATATATGTGTATACATTTATTAGTATACATACATATACTAGTATGTATACCACTTGACACTCCTGGACACACAGGCAAGTCTGGCTCAGTCTCTTTTGGGGTCACTGCTCCTTTCTTCTAGCTCCTGGTGCACACAAGGTTTTGTTTGTATCCTGCAAGAGTCTGTTTCCCCAGTCCTGTGGAAGTTCTGTAATCAAATCCCACTGGTCTCCAGAGAAAAAGAGGCCAGGACTATAAAGAAGGCTGAGTGCCGAAGAATTGATGCTTTTGAACTGTGGTGTTGGAGAAGACTCTTGAGAGTCCCTTGGACTGCAAGGAGATCCAACCAGTCCATCCTAAAGGAGACCAGTCCTGGGTGTTTGTTGGAAGGACTGATGCTGAAGCTGAAACTCTAATACTTTGGCCACCTCATACGAAGAGCTGACTCATTGGAAAAGACCCTGATACTAGGAAAGATGGAGGACAGGAGGAGAAGGGGACGACAGAGGATGAGATGGTTGGATGGCATCACTAACTTGATGGACATGAGTCTGAGCAATCTCTGGGGGATTGGTGATGGACAGGGAAGCCTGGTGTGCTGCAGTTTATGAGATCACAGAGTCAGACACCACTGAGTGACTGAACTGAACTGCAACTGGAGTTATGTACAGTCATAGACTGTTTATGGAAAAGATATATAACCACCATACATTATATGTATATTTAATTGCACCATTGTTGATACGACATTTCAGAATAATTTAGTGCTGTGTGATTTTTCTTGCTCCTGGCTTTTAAACATACTGTCAACAATAGCTTCCCATAAAAGTATGTTGTACTTACTATCTAGCCTTGGAAAAAGACACATAATGAAGATAAAGGATATGTTCTCACAAATTAACTTACAGATTGCAAAAAATACTATAATAATTATAGAATCAGATTTTCTTTAACAAAATTTTGGTACAGAAGAAAAGCACTTTATTTCCTGATTTTGAATATAGGTAAAAATTATTTCCATCAACTAATAAAATTCTTATTAAAATAAGAAAGTTTTAAAATCTGATTACAGAAGATTCCTTACAATTTTTCCAAGTATAATTTTCACTAATTAAATATTGGCTTATTAAACACTTATCAAACATATTTAAGAATATAAATAATTCTAGAGTGACTATAGTACCAATAGTAAAAAATAAACAGATAGGGGAAATAATTATTTTTTAGAAGAATCATAGAATTATTCATACAAATAATGCCAAGTATTTGTAAATATGCAGGAAAGATTAGATAATCAACATGCTGCTGCTGCTGCTAAGTCGCTTCAGTCGTGTTCGACTCTGTGCAACCCCATCGATGGAAGCCTACCAGGCTCCCCCGTCCCTGGGATTCTCCAGGCAAGAACACTGGAGTGAGTTGCCATTTCCTTCTCCAATGTATGAAAGTGAAAAGTGAAAGGGAAGTCACTCAGTCATGTCCGACTCTTTGCGACCCCATGGACTGCAGCCCACCAGACTCCTCCATCCATGGGATTTTCTAGGCAAGAGTATTAGAGTGGGGTGCCATTGCCTTCTCTGAAATAATCAACATACTTAAGGTAAATTTTCCAAATGCCCTTTTTAAAGTGTTAATCAATCTACATGACTTTTTTTTTAAATTAATTTATTCCTTTAGGAAGATTCACATTGGAAAGACAGGAGAATTATCAGTTGCCTAATGCACATCATTAATAGAAAGTAGGTATTTGAAGAGTATTAATACTTAAGTCCATGAACTCCTTCCTCAGATTTTTCATCCCACCCCTGTGTGCCCCGTCCAACGGATGACAGCTGGTCCACAGCGGGACTCCCCAGGAAGAATCCACTCTGACTGTGTGCTCTGCTATCCAGAAGCAGTGAGCCAGGCCTCTGAAACATTCCTTTTCTGCATGAAAGACCTCCCTGTCTATTGTAGAAAAATGTTGCAACCTTGCCACAAGCCATGGCAGAAGTATCTTCAAGCTGACCACAAAGCAAGAGGCCAGCTCTACTCTCAAGACATCAGTCCTTCTGCATCCCCTTCACCAAGTCACACATACTACAGTCACGGAAAGGACTCTGACACAGATCAAGTCCAGAGGCAGAGCCTGGGGTCTAATCCCATGGCTACCCCTATGAAAGTGAAAATCACAAGATGTGATGGCAAGGAACCCCTAACACACAAGGCATTTTCAGAGGCATGGCAGGGATGGGCCGTACAATTTGTCTGGGAGGAAGGGAACTGCTGTAACACCACAGACCTGATGGGGTAAAAGAGATGATCACAGGATCTGCAGACATCAATGTGAGATATTATAGAACATCTGGAACATGCTAAATGTACACCATAAATGCAGATTATTATGCAAGTGAAACTTAAAAAGGCATTCTTAATCCTATTTGTCCAGTCATAACGGACCTATGATCACATTCACGAATCACATCTCAGCTGGACAGCCAGTCACCAGCTTCGTGAAGCCCAAACATATTGCTGTAAAAGGGCTCTACCCACGTGAGCAAACGTCTCCCCTCACTCTGTTAAGTCCAGGAAGCAATAAAATGAAAACTACCAAAGAGAAAAGACAGAGTCAGTTACAGTACTTAGCTCCAGCTATATAACAGAAGTAAACCCTGGCATCAACTTCAAGAAAAAAAATTTAAAATACAGTTTAAACATTCTCATTTCAAAATGTTGATGTTCTGCTTTCCTAAGGCACAGGTAAGAGGCTCCAGAGAAAAACTGGTCATGCTGAGGGGTGTGCCCTGGAAACGACGTGTCTGTGTCGCTGTGCAGCAGTGACAGGGAGGTGTCACTCCAAAGCAGCCAGCTGCTCAATGGCACAGCGAACTTTCTTTGCAGTTTCTTCAAATTCTTTCTGCTTATTGTTGGTCTCTTTGCGATTTTGTTCTTGGTTCTTTCTTTATCCAGTTTCAAAAATTCACTGAGGGTTAATTCTTCAAACTGCTTCTTGACAGAAAGGAAAGCACAACTAGATGAATGCTTTTTGTGTTCTTCTGCAGGGTTGTCATCTGGTTCCCAGCCTTCCAACTCCTTGAAGCAGAAGAAACACTGAGCCAAGTCGGGCTCGTTCTCAGTGGAACAGTGGATGAAGCCTGCCGCGCCCATGCGCTCCGGGGTGCAGGCGCAGCCCTCTAAGAAGGGCCAGTTCTTAAACGTGGAGACGTGATGGTCCTTGAGGTAGAGCTGCCAGGCCAGGGGCAACGACTGGGCACCCATCCCGCCGCCGCTGCCAAGTGGTGCCGCGATTCAAATCTGGCCTCTACATGTCTTCTTTATCAGACATAGGATACTTTTTACAGTGAATTTATTTCTATTCAATAGTTATCATAACAGCTTTAAAACGAATCTCCAGTGAGTATGTTAACCAAAAGAAAGAAGTATAATTAAAGAAAAATAAAAGAGGAAAGCAAACCTAATTTACAGTTCCAAATAAATTATCATGGAATCTATTAATTTTTAATCTTTGATCGCATATATAATTCAGAGAATATAATTTAAACTTTTCCCCCAGAGGAAATAAATGAATTTCTCAATGCTATTACATTATCTGATGAGAATATTACTCTTGGTACATTTAGAACAGCTAGAATATGAAAAAATTTTCTTTTACTATATTTACTCAGCCACATTGTAAGCAATATTAAGCATTTATTATGGGTAAATTTTTAATGTTATTTTCTATCTTATTGATTTTTCTAATTCCAATAACCATTTGGAGTTTGCTTTTGTTAATAGTTTATTATCAGTCAATACCCTGCTTTTGTCAAATAAATATTCCCTTTCATAAGTTAATTACTGTAATACTTACTTTGGTTGATATAAACACTGTCCAAGTTACTTCTATCCTAGGAGATATAATAAAAATGAAACAGCCAAAAAGAGATTTATGCACTCTTGAGTATGCCCCTTACCTTATTAGATGAAGAAGGATCACAATGTTCTGTCAGTGACACATTCATCACCCTAAAATCAGTCTTTGTTGATCCCTAGGGATCACCACTGAAAATATGTTTTAAAATGTTGTCACTGTTTTTCAATGGACCAATATCTAAAATATAATTCATGATCTCAGTGGCCCTGGGGAAACTTCAGGAGGATTTGATTGTCAATAGAATTCAGTAAATCTAGGTTTTAACCTTCTGTTTATATTACTTATTCATCAGTTCAGTTCAATTCAGTCATGTCCAACTCTTTGTGACCTCATGAACTACAGCACGCCAGGCCTCCCTGTCCATCACTGATTCCCGGAGTTTATTCAAATTCATGTCCATTGAGTCATTTTTGCCATCCAACCATCTCATCCTCTTTTGTCTCCTTCTTCTCTTGCCTTCAATCTTTGCCAGCATCAGTCTTTTCCAATGAGTCAGTTCTTCGCATCAGGTGGCCAAAGTATTGGAGCTTCAGCTTCAACATCACTCCTTCCAATGAACACTCAGGGCTGATCTCCTTTAGGATGGACTGGTTGGATCTTGCAGTCCAAGGGACTCTCAAGAGTCTTCTCCAACACCACAGTTCAAAACCATCAATTCTTTGGCGCTCAGCTTTCTTTATACTCCAACTCTCACATCCATGTAATACCATAATAAGTGACAGCTATAGACCTCTACTTGCAATATTTTTAACTATATTAGAAATAGTGAACCTTCTATTATAAGAGTTATATAAACATTTTGATGTAATTCATTCATATATTTTCCTATTTGAATATATTTATTTTTTATATAATTGAATAGTGCTATACTAGGATATTTTGGTCATTTCCAATAATTTGCCATCATAAACTAATAAGCAAAATGTCATACCTGTGTAAATAGTGTTTTTCATATTTCTAATTACTTCCTTTGAATAGATTCCTAGGCCTAGAATGGTGGCATTAAATGGTATGGATATTTTAAATGTTTACTCAACAATTTAAAACTTGTTTTTGAAGTTAGTTCAATCAATTAATGTTCAGAGGATGTTAATTTTACTTGTTCATAACATCTAGGAATGTGATGACTTTTTATCTTAGAATATGTTATGTATTTTTTTATTAATGATTAAAAATAATTAGTTTGTGCTTTGTTTTCTATGGATTTTGCTTGTACATTAGTTTCTTTTATTCTTTTTGAAATTTTTCTTACAAATCTCACAAGTATTCTACATATTTTAATTATCAACTAATATTTTGTTATATTTTAATCTTGATTTTATTTTAATATTGTGACTATAAGTTTTCTCATGTGCATTTTAATAAAATGAAAGCGTTCCCTTTTTAAAACTTTTATGTCATTCATTTAAGGTGATTATTTGTAATCAATCCAAATGTTGTCCTAAAATGTATACTGTGCACATGTGCTAAGTCAGTTCATTCGTGTCTGACTCTTGGTGACACTATGGACTATAGCCTGCCAGGCTCCTCTGTCCATGGGATTCTCCAGGCAAGAATACTGGAGTGGGTTGCCATGCCCTCCTCCCGGGAGTCTTCCTAACCCAGGGATTGCACCGCATCTTCTGTGATTCCTGCAGAAGAGGCAGATTCTTTACTTATGAGCCACTGGAAGCTCAAATTTTGGAAGCCCTTACATTTTGGAAGACCAAATTGTACACTAGTACTCCTTATCTTTTTTTCATGTTGTTTTTATCTATTTTGAAGTAATTTTGATAGGTGATTGGAGATGAGATACTTTTCTGTTTTTATATCTGACCCCCAAATGCCAATGAGCACATATAATTTATTGAAAATGCCACTCCTTCCTACTGGCTTGTTATATTTCCTTTATCATATGTGAAATAATTACTCATATTAGGGTCTGCTTCTGATTTGTTTGATACGCTTGTCTTTTCTTGCATCGCTACAGCATTGTTTCATTTACCATGTTTTATATGTAGTAAAAAAAAAACTTTTCTATTTCATTTTTTTCAAAACAAATTTAATCTACTTTGCCTATTATTTTTCCTCAGGAATGTTCAAATGTTTCATAATTATTCAAGCTCTAAAATGACCACTGTAATCTCTATTAATATTCAATTACACCTACATATTATTTAGATATTATAAATTTATATACATGCAACATTGGACCTTAATATAAAAGACAAATGATAACAAACATAAAAGGAGATGTTGACAGTAACATGATCATATTAATAGTGGTGGACCAGCACCAAATTTACATCAGTGGACAGATCATCTATACAGAAAAGGATCAAAAGAGGATACACCAGGCAGCTGCATGACAATAAAATAGACAACTTAGAAGAAATGGACGAATCCACAGAAAGGTATAATCTCACAAAACTAAACCAAAAGAGAGAGAGAGAAGGAAACAAAAACTCTGTATCAGGAAGAAATAGGAAATATGAGCAAACCAATTAGCAATACTGAAATTGAAACTATGACTGAAAAAAAAACAAAAGTCCAAGACCAGATGGTTTCATACGCAAACTTTATCAAACATGTAGAGAAAAGTTAAATCTAACCTCCTGAAACTATCCTAAAAATTGCAGAGGAAGGAACATTTCCAAACTGATTCTGTGAGGCCACCATTCAGTTCAGTTCAGTTGAGTCGCTCAGTCATGTCCAACTCTTTGCAGCCACATGAATCACAGCACGCCAGGCCTCCCTGTCCATCACCAACTCCCTCAGTTCACTCAGACTCACGTCCAAGCATAGTCAATAAAGCAGAAATAGATGTTTTTCTGGAACTCTCTTGCTTTTTCCATGATCCAGTGAATGAAGCCACCATTATCCTGATACTAAAACCAAACACAAATACCACAGAAAAGAAAATTACAGGCCAATATAACTGGTTGAACATAAATGGAAAAATCTTTAACAAAATACTAGCAAACTGAATCCAAAAATACACTAAAAGAATTATACATAATGATCAAGTGGGATTTACCCCAGGGATACAAAGATTTTTCATTATCCACAAATCAATCAGTATGATACACCATATTAACAAATTGAAGAATAAAATACCATATGGTCATCCCAACAGATGCAGAAAGTATTTAACAACATTCAATACCCATTTATGATAAAAACTCTCCATAAAAGGACATAGAGGGAACTTACCTAATAAGACCATGTATGATAAAACCATAGCTAATATCATAATCAATGGTGAAAAGCTGAAGGCATTTCCTCTAAGATGAGAAAGAAAACAAGGATATCCATTGTTGCCACTTTTATACTACATAGTTTTAGAAGTCCTAGCCATGGCAATCATAGAAAAAAAAAAAAAAAAGATATAAGGAAACCAAGTTGGAAAAGATGTAAAACTTTCATTGTTTATAGATACTGTGATACTATAAATAGAAAATTCTAAAAAGGCTACCAGAAAACTACTAGAGCTTATTAATGAATTCAGTAAAGTTGCAGGATACAAAATGAATACACAGAAATCTGTTACATTTCTGTACAGTAACAATGAAATTTAAACTGCATTGAAGGTGGTTCAGTGGTAAAGAATACACCTTCAATGCAGGAATTGCAGGAGACACAGGTTCAATCCCTGGGTGGGGAAGATCCCCTGGAAGAGGGCATGGCAACCCATTCCAGTATTCTTGTCTGGAGAATCCCACGACAGAGGAGACTGTCAGGCTACAATCCATGGGGTCACAAAGAGTTGGACATGACTGAAGCTACTTAGCATGCACACATGCAAGGAGGCAAAAGACCCGTACTCTGAAAACACTCAAACGCTGATGAAAGAAATTGAAAGTGACAGAAGCAGATGGAGAGATATACCATGTCTTAGACTGAGTGAATCAATAATGTCAAAATGACTATACTACCCAAGCAATCTACAGATTCAATGCAATGTTTATCAAATTATCAATGGTGTTTTTCATAGAAATAGACCAAAAATATATATATATATATACAATTTCCATAGAAACACAAAAACTCTTACTATCCAAAGCAATTTTTAGAAAGAAAAACGAAACCTGAGGCATAAGCCTCCCAGACTTCAGATTATACTGTAAAGGTAAAACAGTATGGTACAGGCACAAAAAGCAATCACAGAGATCAATGGAACAGAATGCCCCAAAATAAACCCATGCACTGATGGCCAATTAATCTATGACAAAGGAGGCAAGAATATACAATGGAGAAAAGACAGTCTTGTCAATAATTGACACCGGGAAAACTGAACAGCTCCACATAAAGAATGAAATTAGAACATTCTCTAATACCATAAACAAAAATAAACTCAAAATGATTTAAAGGCCTAAATATAAAACCAGACACTCTAAAACTCCTAGAGGAAAACATACTCAGAACACACTTTGACATAAATCACAGCAGTAACTTTTTGGATCTTTCTCCTAGAGTAAAGGAAACTAAAATAAAAATAAACAAACGGGACCTAATTAAATTTAAAAGCTTTTGCACAGCAAAGGAAACCGTAAAGAGAACAAAAAGACAATCTACAGAATGGGAAATAGTATTTGCAAATGATGTGACTGACAAGGTATTTATTTCCAAAATATACAAACCACTCATATAGCTCAGTACCAACAAAAACAAAACAACCCAATCAAAAAGCAGCAGAAGATTTAAATAGACATTTCTCCAGGAATGCATACAAATGGGCAAAGACACATGAAAAGATGCTCAACATCATTAATTGTTAGAGAAATGCAAAACAAAACTAAATGCCTCACTCAGGTCTGAATGGCTGTCATCAAAAAATCTAAAAATAATAAATGCTGGAGTTGGTGTGGAGAGAAAGGAACCCTTCTACACTCTTGTTGGAGATATAAATTGGTACAGCCACTATGGAACAGTATGGAGTTTCCTTAAAAAGTAAAAATAGAGCTAACATATGATCCTGAAATTCCACTCTTGGGCATATAACCAGAGAAGACCTAATTTGCAAAGATACATGCACTGCAATATTCATTGCAGAACTACAATAGCCAAGACATGGAAGAAACTTAAATGTCCATTGACTGATGAATAAAGAAAGAAAATGTGGTATATTTATACCATGGAATATGCCTCAGCCATAAAAAGAATGAAGTGATGTCTTTTATAGAAATGTGGATGAACTTACACAGATTATCTTACTAAGTGAAGTAAGTCACACAAAGACAAATAACATGATATCAGTTATAAGTGGAGTCTAAACAAATACAAATAATTTACAAAACAGAAAGAGAATGGCAAACACAGGAACCAAACATTTTACCAAAGGGGAAAGGTGAGAGAAGGGATAAACTAGGAGTTTGGGATTGACATAATATACACACTGCTGCTGCTGTTGTTGCTGCTAAGTCGCTTTAGTTGTGTCCAACTCTGTGTGACCTCATAGACGGCAGCCCACCAGGCTCCCCCGTCCCTGGGATTCTCCAGGCAAGAATACTGGAATGGGTTGCCATTTCCTTCTCCAATGAATGAAAGTGAAAAGTCAAAGTGAAGTCTCTGAGTCATGTCTGACTCTTAGTGATTTCATGGACTGCAGCCCACCAGGCTCCTTCATCCATGGGATTTTCCAGGCAAGAGTACTGGAGTGGGGTGCCATTGCCTTCTCTGATATACACTACTATATATATAATAGATTAGCAACAAGGACCTACCATATAGCACAGGGAACTATAATAAGTATTTTATAATTATCTATAGTAGAATGGGAAAGACTAGAGATCTCTTCAAGAAAAGCAGAGATACCAAGGGAACATTTCATGCTAAGATAGGCTCGATAAAGGAAAGAAATGGTATGGACCTAACAGAAGCAGAAGATATTAAGAAGAGGTGGCAAGGCCACGGGACTAGGAAAGGTTAGTTTTCATTCCAATCCCAAAGAAAGGCAATGCCAAAGAATGCTCAAACTACTGTACAATTGCACTCATGTCACATGATAGTAAAGTAGTGCTAAAAATTCTCCAAGCCAGGCTTCAGCAATATGTGAACAGTGAACTCAGAGATGTTCAACCTGGTTTTAGAAAAGGCAGAGGAACCAGAGATCAAATTGCCAAAATCCTCTGGATCATGGAAAAAGCAAGAGAGTTCCAGAAAAACATCTATTTCTGCTTTATTGACTCTGCCAAAGCCTTTGACTGTGTGGATCACAATCAACTGTGGAAAATTCTGAAATAGATGGCAGTACCAAACCACCTGACCTACCTCTTGAGAAACCTGTATGCAGGTCAGGAAGCAACAGTTAGAACTGGACATGGACCAGCAGACTGGTTCCAAATAGGAAAAGGAGCACGTCAAGGCTGTATATTGTCACCCTGCTTATTTAACTGATATGTCGAGTACATCGTGAGAAATGCTGGACTGGAAGAAACACAAGCTGGAATCAAGATTGCCAGGAGAGTTATCAATAACCTCAGATATGCAGATNAGAAATAGACCAAAAATATATATATATATATACAATTTCCATAGAAACACAAAAACTCTTACTATCCAAAGCAATTTTTAGAAAGAAAAACGAAACCTGAGGCATAAGCCTCCCAGACTTCAGATTATACTGTAAAGGTAAAACAGTATGGTACAGGCACAAAAAGCAATCACAGAGATCAATGGAACAGAATGCCCCAAAATAAACCCATGCACTGATGGCCAATTAATCTATGACAAAGGAGGCAAGAATATACAATGGAGAAAAGACAGTCTTGTCAATAATTGACACCGGGAAAACTGAACAGCTCCACATAAAGAATGAAATTAGAACATTCTCTAATACCATAAACAAAAATAAACTCAAAATGATTTAAAGGCCTAAATATAAAACCAGACACTCTAAAACTCCTAGAGGAAAACATACTCAGAACACACTTTGACATAAATCACAGCAGTAACTTTTTGGATCTTTCTCCTAGAGTAAAGGAAACTAAAATAAAAATAAACAAACGGGACCTAATTAAATTTAAAAGCTTTTGCACAGCAAAGGAAACCGTAAAGAGAACAAAAAGACAATCTACAGAATGGGAAATAGTATTTGCAAATGATGTGACTGACAAGGTATTTATTTCCAAAATATACAAACCACTCATATAGCTCAGTACCAACAAAAACAAAACAACCCAATCAAAAAGCAGCAGAAGATTTAAATAGACATTTCTCCAGGAATGCATACAAATGGGCAAAGACACATGAAAAGATGCTCAACATCATTAATTGTTAGAGAAATGCAAAACAAAACTAAATGCCTCACTCAGGTCTGAATGGCTGTCATCAAAAAATCTAAAAATAATAAATGCTGGAGTTGGTGTGGAGAGAAAGGAACCCTTCTACACTCTTGTTGGAGATATAAATTGGTACAGCCACTATGGAACAGTATGGAGTTTCCTTAAAAAGTAAAAATAGAGCTAACATATGATCCTGAAATTCCACTCTTGGGCATATAACCAGAGAAGACCTAATTTGCAAAGATACATGCACTGCAATATTCATTGCAGAACTACAATAGCCAAGACATGGAAGAAACTTAAATGTCCATTGACTGATGAATAAAGAAAGAAAATGTGGTATATTTATACCATGGAATATGCCTCAGCCATAAAAAGAATGAAGTGATGTCTTTTATAGAAATGTGGATGAACTTACACAGATTATCTTACTAAGTGAAGTAAGTCACACAAAGACAAATAACATGATATCAGTTATAAGTGGAGTCTAAACAAATACAAATAATTTACAAAACAGAAAGAGAATGGCAAACACAGGAACCAAACATTTTACCAAAGGGGAAAGGTGAGAGAAGGGATAAACTAGGAGTTTGGGATTGACATAATATACACACTGCTGCTGCTGTTGTTGCTGCTAAGTCGCTTTAGTTGTGTCCAACTCTGTGTGACCTCATAGACGGCAGCCCACCAGGCTCCCCCGTCCCTGGGATTCTCCAGGCAAGAATACTGGAATGGGTTGCCATTTCCTTCTCCAATGAATGAAAGTGAAAAGTCAAAGTGAAGTCTCTGAGTCATGTCTGACTCTTAGTGATTTCATGGACTGCAGCCCACCAGGCTCCTTCATCCATGGGATTTTCCAGGCAAGAGTACTGGAGTGGGGTGCCATTGCCTTCTCTGATATACACTACTATATATATAATAGATTAGCAACAAGGACCTACCATATAGCACAGGGAACTATAATAAGTATTTTATAATTATCTATAGTAGAATGGGAAAGACTAGAGATCTCTTCAAGAAAAGCAGAGATACCAAGGGAACATTTCATGCTAAGATAGGCTCGATAAAGGAAAGAAATGGTATGGACCTAACAGAAGCAGAAGATATTAAGAAGAGGTGGCAAGGCCACGGGACTAGAAAAGGTCAGTTTTCATTCCAATCCCAAAGAAAGGCAATGCCAAAGAATGCTCAAACTACTGTACAATTGCACTCATGTCACATGATAGTAAAGTAGTGCTAAAAATTCTCCAAGCCAGGCTTCAGCAATATGTGAACAGTGAACTCAGAGATGTTCTTCCTGGTTTTAGAAAAGGCAGAGGAACCAGAGATCAAATTGCCAAAATCCTCTGGATCATGGAAAAAGCAAGAGAGTTCCAGAAAAACATCTATTTCTGCTTTATTGACTCTGCCAAAGCCTTTGACTGTGTGGATCACAATCAACTGTGGAAAATTCTGAAATAGATGGCAGTACCAAACCACCTGACCTACCTCTTGAGAAACCTGTATGCAGGTCAGGAAGCAACAGTTAGAACTGGACATGGACCAGCAGACTGGTTCCAAATAGGAAAAGGAGCACGTCAAGGCTGTATATTGTCACCCTGCTTATTTAACTGATATGTCGAGTACATCGTGAGAAATGCTGGACTGGAAGAAACACAAGCTGGAATCAAGATTGCCAGGAGAGTTATCAATAACCTCAGATATGCAGATAACACCACCCTTATGGCAGAAAGTGAAGAGGAACTAAAAAGCTTCTTGATGAAAGTGAAAGTGGAGAGTGAAAAGTTGATTTAAAGCTCAACATTCAGAAAACAAAGATCTGGCATCTAGTCCCATCACTTCATGGGAAATAAATTGGGAAACAGTGGAAACAGTGTCAGACTTTATTTTGGGGGGCTTCAAAATCACTGCAAATGGTGACTGCAGCCATGAAATTAAAAGACGCTTACTCCTTGGAAGAAAAGTTATGACCAACCTAGATAGCATATTCAAAAGCAGAGACATTCCTTTGCCAACAAAGGTGTGTCTAGTCAAGGCTATCATTTTTCCAGTGGTCGTGGATGTATGTGACAGTTGGACTGTGAAGAAAGCTGAGCACTGAAGAATTGATGCTTTTGAACTGTGGTGTTGGAGAAGACTCTTGAGAGCCCCTTGGATTGCAAGGAGATCCAAAGAGTCCATTCTGAAGGAGATCAGCCCTGAGTGTTCTTTGGAAGGAATGATGTTAAAGCTGAAACTCCAGTACTTTGGCCACCTCATGCAAAGAGTTGACTCATTGGAAAAGACTCTGATGCTGGGAGGGGTTGGGGGCAGGAAGAGATGGGGAGGACAGAGGCTGAGATGCCTGGATGGCATCACTGACTTGATGGACGTGAGTCTGAGTGAACTCTGGGAGTTGGTGATGGACAGGGAGGCCTGGCGTGCTGCAATTCATTGGGTCACAAAGAGTTGGACACTACTGAGCAACCGAACTGAACTGAACTGATAGCAGAAAAGAATCTGAAGGAGCATAAATAAATAAATATATGCAATGATATGGGCTTCCCTGAGGGCTCAGATGGTAAAGAATCTGCTTGCAATATGGGAGACCCAGGTTCAATCCCTTGGTCAGGAAGATCCCATGGAGAAAGGAATGGCTACTGACTCCAATATTCTTGTTTGGAGAATTCCACGGACAGAGGAGCCTGGCAGGCTACAGTTGAAGGGGTCGCAAAGAGTCAGAAACAATTGAACGAGTAGCACACATACACACACATTTATTTATATAACTGAATCACTGTGCTGTACACCTAAAACTAACACAATATTGTAAATCAACTATACTTCAGTAAAAACAAGGAGCTATGCCTCTAGATTTTAATGTAAACTTTTCTTTGATATTGGAAATTTTCTTTTTTCTTTTTTTTTTTGGGAGCACAATTCCAGGTTTATTTCTTTGTAGCTACATATGTATACATACATAAACAGTTATTTTCTTTTTACAAGTAACATCTTTTCTCTATTGTTCTGTGACTTGCTTTTTCAATTCACAACATAATCTTAGAGCTAGTCTCGTTAGCACTACATTGTTTTCTTTAACATCCATTTAATAGTCTATAGAAGAGATTATGGCAGGATTTTAAAATATTTCCTCGATTGGTAGACATTTAAATTTCTTTCTACTTTTTTCTATAACAATGTTACAGCATCTACATTCTTTTTTGAAACAAATGAAAACATATGAAAAGTTCTGTATGGTAGGTTCAAGTTGAATTTCAAATTCACTTAGTAGATATGTTCAAAAGTTTAAGAGATGTAGTCAAACTGTCTTGAATTTATGTCCTTTCTAACAGTATATTGGAGTGTCTGTTTCCTTTTATTCTTGTCAAATTTAATATTGTTGTTGTTCAGGCGCTCAATCATGTCTGACTCTGTTAACCCATGGGCTGCAGCATGCCAGGTTTCCCTGTCCATCACCATCTCCCGCAGTTGGCTCAAATTCATGTCCATTAAGTTAGTGATGCCATCCAACCATCTGTCTTCTGTCACTCCTTCTCCTTTGGTCTTCAGTCTTTCCCAGCATCAGGGTCCCTTCCAATGATTTGGCTCTTCATATCGGGTGGCCAAAATATTGGAGCTTCAGCTTCAGTATCAGTCCTTTGATATTGGAATATTTCTTAAAAAGTACTACAAATTACTTTTTAATGTTTTATAATCTGAATGCATCACCCCTCCTAATTCATATGTTACACCCTAATCCCCAAGGGCAGTAGTATTAGGAGGTGGGCCCCTTGGGAGGTGATTAGATTATGAGGGCAATGAATGGGATTAGTGTTCTTATGAAAAAGACTTCAGTGAGACTCCTCATCCCTTCAACCATGGAAGGATACAAGAAGTCTGTAACCTGAAAGAAGTCCCTCACTCACCCATGCTGGAACCAACCCTGATCTAGGACTTTCAGCTTCCATAAAACTGAGAAATTTCTGTTGTTTATAAGCTACATACCCAGTCTGGGTATTTTGTTGTAAAAGCAAACATACTCTAAGAGCCATCCTATCTGGCTTTTGATCTTTGGTTCTAGATTAAATGTTTTTATTTGGAATATTGGAAATTAAGAAATAAGGTTTGTGAAGTGAGGGTAAGTTCTAAGAAGCTAAGATCACAGAGCAGAGTAGCCACAGAAATGCAATGGTACTCAAAGCTTCTGGATTTCATTTCTATACATATAATTGTCTATTAATTAAGAACTCTTTATTAAGCCAAGTTTAAAGACCAAGTGAAGTTATAATTTTATATGAAGATTTTAATAAGAAACCTTTTAATATCCCTTAACATTTATGTATACAGAAAAAAAAATACTGTTTTTTCTTTGAATAAATACTATTTCTACTACTGGGCTTCTAAAACTACCTTTTAAATGCAATCTTCTAAAGGTCACTTTCTTCTGAAAGATCCAACAACAACAAAAAAAGTGTGATTCGTTCTGCCAATATTAAAGCAAATGGCTTTTGAAAAATTAAAATTATAATCAAAATATAATTTAATTTTGCTCAATCAATTTGTATTTTGCATGGAAATGTGGAAACCTTTCCATCATTCAGTACTCCAATAGCATTGGCATTTGAGGTATAATTTATTTAAAGAGAGCTTTTTGTGCTGACTTGCTCATTTTTCAAATGTCTCCTCCAAGTGGTGGGATTTCAATATGTTGACCTCCATGTCTCTTGAAGTTCTCAGAATAATAAATGATTTGAAATATCATTTATATTTTAAATTTTCTTATGAATAATTGGTCACATTCTTCATACTAATCCCAAGACACCACTTGCATTCTAAATTCCTTCACAGTGTTGTTTTCTCTTTTAATTTCTCACTTCCTTTTCTCATTAACCCACTGCCACTAACTTTGCCAACCAACTCAATGGCACTTTAATTAACAATAAGATTTCACATATGACACACAACTATCATAAATGAAGTATGCTAAAAAAAGTAAATATATCACCTCTGTGTAACCTGTCTATTCACTCATCTTTCTTTCAGCCTTTCCCTTCCTCAATCTAGTTTGCTTTCTTATTTTCAATAATCAAAGCATTGCTTTGATCAACTCATTCTTCCACTAAAAAAAATTCTGATGATCTTAATTAGCTAAAGTGCTATACATAAATCCTTTACCCTTGTTGTCTTTAGACTAGTTTGTTCACGGTTTCTCACACCTTATTGTCCAAGCCACTGGTTTGGGTATTAGTTTCCCCAACATAGCCTTCTCAGCACATCCTTTTCTCACAAGTGGCAGAATAATTTGTTGAGACATTGTTAACGTTTTGCTATTTTCCCCTCAATATTCCAAGTTGGTTCTTAAGAATATAGAACCTTAAGGGAAAATTTATTTTTCCAGAGGTAAACGAAAAACTTGTCATAGAACAGGTTTTGCTATATTTGTTTTTTTCCAGAAGTCCAAACACCTTGAAGACTTTCTACTTACTAAAGGAAGTGAAAGGAAAATAAAGTGGATAGAAAGAGAAAGAAAGAAAGGGAGTCCATGTCTGGGAGGGAAAGGAGATTAGCAGGTAACAAGAATGTAGGTGAGTACTCAGTTCAGTTCAGTCGCTCAGTTGTGTCCGACTCTTCGCGACCCCATGAATTGCAACAGGCCAGACCTCCCTGTCCATCACCATCTCCCGGAGTTCACTCAGACTCACGTTCATTGAGTCCATGATGCCATCCAGCCATCTCATTCTCGGTCATCCCCTTCTCCTCCTCCCCCAATCCTTCCCAGCATCAGAGTCTTTTCCAATGAGTCAACTCTTCGCATGAGGTGGCCAAAGTACTGGAGTTTCAGCTTTAGCATCATTCCTTCCAAAGAAATCCCAGGGTTGATCTTCAGAATGGACTGGTTGGATCTCTTTGCAGTCCAAGGGACTCTCAAGAGTCTTCTCCAACACCACAGTTCAAAAGCATCTACTCACTCCCTAACCTTCTAGACGTGGCACAGATGGTAAAGAATCTGATGGCGCTAGAGATAAAGAACCCCCACCTGCTGATCCAGGAGACATAAGAAACAAGGCTTCGATCCTCAGGAAGATCCCCTGGAGGAGGACATGGCAACCCACTCAAATATTGTTGCCTGGAGAATCCCATGGACTACAGTTCATGGGGTCACAAAGAGTTGGACATAATTGAAGTGACTTAGTGCACACACACTATGGCCTAGTGGTGCCCAGGACAGGTGGTCACACAGTAGACAGTAATGAATTGATTTCTGGAAACCTCAAAGAGGAAATAACTTAGGTACCAATTCTACCAGAAGCAAAGACCTTTGGGTGCAAAGTTGACATAGAAGCAATAATGGGCTGTGGTTAATGGGCTACATTTGATTTGAATAAAATAATCATACATTTTTAATCATAAATTTTACATTTATGTTAAATTACACATTTTACATAAATTTGTAAAGTAAGATACCATCTACAACCATCCATCTTCTGAGATTTAATTCAAATTCAACATTGTCATAATTTTTTTCCTGAAATACCCACAATTCAAATAATTTCTTTACTTCTGAATTGACTGTTCCTTTTATTCATAATTTATCATTGTCTGCCCATTTTATCTCTTTTATTTTACATACAAATTACCTATAATTTCTAGCATGTATAGTTATTTTTAGTTTGATGTTTTTGTATCCTGTCTCTACTAGAAAAAATATAAACTGCTTCTAAAGCATGTACTATGATTTTTAGTCCTGTGCTTAGTTGCTCAGTCATGTCTGACTTTTTGTGACCCTGTGTACTGTAGCTCACTAAGCTCCTCTGTCTATGGCGATTCTCCAGGCAAGAATACTAGAGTGGGTTGCCATGCCCTTCTCCAGGAGATCTTCCCAACCCAGGGATCAAACCCAGGTCTCTCGCATTGCAGGCAGATTCTTTACCATTTGAGCCACCAGGGAAACCCAAGAATACTAGAGTGAGCAGCCTATCCCTTCTCCAGGGAAACTTCCCAACCCAGGAATCAAACCAGAGTCACCTGCATTGCAGGCAGCTTCTTTACCAGCTGAGCTACCCAGGAAGCCCCATTTATAGTCCTAGTAGCCTTCAAAATTCCTGTTTCTGTTCCTTGCATCTAGAGAATACAATTAATATTGATTCAGTTTTAGTTATTCCTGTTTAAGTTTTTGGCCTTGATGACTGTACATTTCCCCATTTCTTCTTTAACATTTAAAACACATATGCATATTTCAGAAAAGATTTTGTCTAGTGCCTTTCCAATGCAATCAAATTACTTGAGTTTTATGTTTTATAAGAGAGTGTTCAGCCTTCAATAGTAATTATGACTTTAACAAACCAAATAATATTTCAGTGTCTTCCTGAGATAAATGACAAATGAAAAGAGTAGGGTTTGTTTTCTAATTCCTCAGTTCTCAAATGCACCAAGATTGCTTTCTTGTGTTTAGCAGTGCTGCTAAGCTAACCTTGGTAGTTTCTGACTTCTACAATTTAGTTTGTTCTACCAGGAGTGAACTCTGAGTCAGGGTGGGATATGTTACCATCTGTCGCACACACAAATCCCCTGGAACTCAGAGGATGTTCTTACAGGGAGGTTCTGTTCCACATGATACAGTCTCTTTGGTGTTCAAAATTATTATTTTATTGGAACTGAAAATAAGTAAAGGCTTAGGAAATATTAGATAACATAAATTTTGCTATCAGTTTTCAAAGAAAACTCAATTAGTTTTCCATGTGGGGACCAAGGAGCATGCTGTTTCTTGTCTGAGTTGAAATATTGATCGACTTAAGCAAAAATGAAACTCCTGATGTTAACGAAACTTTTCTTCAGTTTACTGCATCTTTTGATCAGAAGAGCATAGAACAACTCCCACAAATTCTCTGAAGATTTATTCTTTGGGAAAACTATCAGATTTCAGATCTTATATGGTCTTTGACTTAAGATGGATATTTCCTGTTTAAATCAGTGAAAGTAAAGATCTACAATTAAATAATTCTTTTCTAACTATAGTGACAAAATAGAACTTTGAAAACAGAACTTTATGAATCAATAATAAAAATAAGGACCCTTATATATTCTTGTCATATTGTATGTTTACTCTTACAAACAAGTGAGTGATTTTTCCAGATCCTAATGTAGAATCCAATTACAAACACAAATCAATTGCTACATGTTCAGTTGATGTTTGTGATTTACAGACTTCCTTTAATCTCTCCTTCTGGATGTTCACCCTATATAGATTGGTCCTTCATATCTCTATGATTAGTTTGGTCATTTCCCCAGGCTCTGCAATAAATCAGGGGCTTACTTCAGTACTCAGGTGTTTTTTCTGCCAGTCTTACTGTGTCCCACAACAGGGAATAAAGCTTTTGTCTTATTTCTAAGAATAGCTGTCTTTGAATGCCATGATTACAATGAGTGCTTTCTGCCTTCATAATTTGCCTAGCCCTTTAGTTTTTTTTTTTTTTCATTTTCTATAATGTCAAACATTGACCACTGAGCTCCAGTCATGCTCACTGGACTTCCTTCTCTCCAGACCTCTGCCTTCTGGACACATGGATCTCAGGCCACCTACTACTGCCCCCTGCTTCTTGCACATTTCTTTCACAACAACTTTTTTAAAACTCATACCTCTTATTTTCAGTCACAAAGTTAAGCCTATGGTCCAGCTAAACTTAGAGAGGAGACAAGAGAAAGGAAAACTAAAGAAAGGTAACAAGTAAAAGTGAAGATGACTGAGGATGAGAGCAGAACAAAGGCAGTAAGAGCTATTCCCAGATACAGATGTCATGGGTGGCACAGCAGAGTTGAAGCAATGGTAACCTTCTGGGGGTGCTGGCATTCTGGGCACCAATGCTCTCCTGGCTTCCACATAAAGATTCTGTCACTTGACCAGAGACTGCATGAGCCCTGTACATCCATCTTTAGCACAACACTTGAAAAGACAAGATCATATGAGAGGGCCCAACATCTATCAGAAACCTGATAACGTGACCAGTGTGATTCTCCATGAAGTTCTCCTCTGGATTTGCTTTTTCTCCCCTGGTAGATGGGTCTTCACTACTGTCATTATGGCATATGAAATCGCCACCTTGGCATGAAAACAAAATAATCTTTCTGTAAATTGAGGACTCATCATATTATACTACTTTCTGTCTGGTATTTAAATCCCAGTCATTTATGGTATCTTTGGAAATATGTGTGTGTGTGTGCAGAGTCACTTCACTGTGTCTGGCTGTTTGCAAACTTATGATCTTAGTCTGCCAAGTTGCTCTGTCCATGAGATTATCCAGGCAAGAATACTGGAGTGGGTTGCCATCCCCTCCTCCAAGGACTCTTTCCAATCCAGGGATAGAACTTGTGTCTCTTCTGTCTCCTGCATTGGCAGTTGGGTTCTTTACCACTAGTATGCCCGGGAAAACTCCTTTGAAACTAAGAAAATGAGAGTCATTCGGTTGCGACTCTTAGTGACCTCATGGACTATACAATCCCTGGAATTCTCCAGGCCAGACTACTGGAGTGGGTAGCCTTTCCCTTCTCAAGGGAATCTTCCCAACCCAGGGATTGAACCCAGGTCTCACACATTGCAGGCAGATTCTTCACCAGTTGAGCCACAAGGGAAGCCCCTTTGGAAGATAATTCAAAGCAAACACTTTAAGGTTGAAGCATACAAGAGACAGTTGGCCAGAAATGGAATCAGTTCAGAAGCCCAATATAATAGCTCAAGAATTATCATATGCAATGTGCCCTAAAGATTTATTTAGGCCCCCACCAAAGGCAATCATCTTTGGATACTGTGCTATACCTAAGAGGCTGAGTCAGCATCCTAAGCATTGCTGCTTCCTCAGGAGGGGGAGGCCCCAGGGTCCTCAGGCCTGGTCTTCTCCCAGTTGGTGAACTGCTATGTTACCTATGCAGCTGGGTCATAGGACTGAACACACTTTACATATCATCGATTGAGCATCTTAGTTTTTGAGTTAAATAAAATGAAGTGTGGGATGAATCACTATCGACTATGGAAAATGGCTGTTTGAAGGGTGGATGGTATTATTGCAAAAATCTGGGAGTAGAGGAAAAAGGACAGAGTCAACTCTTCGCATGAGGTGGCCAAAGTACTGGAGTTTCAGCTTTAGCATCATTCCTTCCAAAGAAATCCCAGGGTTGATCTTCAGAATGGACTGGTTGGATCTCTTTGCAGTCCAAGGGACTCTCAAGAGTCTTCTCCAACACCACAGTTCAAAAGCATCTACTCACTCCCTAACCTTCTAGACGTGGCACAGATGGCGCTAGAGATAAAGAACCTCCACCTGCTGATCCAGGAGACATAAGAAACAAGGCTTCGATCCTCAGGAAGATCCCCTGGAGGAGGACATGGCAACCCACTCAAATATTGTTGCCTGGAGAATCCCATGGACTACAGTTCATGGGGTCACAAAGAGCTGGACATAATTGAAGTGACTTAGTGCACACACACTATGGCCTAGTGGTGCCCAGGACAGGTGGTCACACAGTAGACAGTAATGAATTGATTTCTGGAAACCTCAAAGAGGAAATAACTTAGGTACCAATTCTACCAGAAGCAAAGACCTTTGGGTGCAAAGTTGACATAGAAGCAATAATGGGCTGTGGTTAATGGGCTACATTTGATTTGAATAAAATAATCATACATTTTTAATCATAAATTTTACATTTATGTTAAATTACACATTTTACATAAATTTGTAAAGTAAGATACCATCTACAACCATCCATCTTCTGAGATTTAATTCAAATTCAACATTGTCATAATTTTTTTCCTGAAATACCCACAATTCAAATAATTTCTTTACTTCTGAATTGACTGTTCCTTTTATTCATAATTTATCATTGTCTGCCCATTTTATCTCTTTTATTTTACATACAAATTACCTATAATTTCTAGCATGTATAGGTATTTTTAGTTTGATGTTTTTGTATCCTGTCTCTACTAGAAAAAATATAAACTGCTTCTAAAGCATGTACTATGATTTTTAGTCCTGTGCTTAGTTGCTCAGTCATGTCTGACTTTTTGTGACCCTGTGTACTGTAGCTCACTAAGCTCCTCTGTCTATGGCGATTCTCCAGGCAAGAATACTAGAGTGGGTTGCCATGCCCTTCTCCAGGAGATCTTCCCAACCCAGGGATCAAACCCAGGTCTCTCGCATTGCAGGCAGATTCTTTACCATTTGAGCCACCAGGGAAACCCAAGAATACTAGAGTGAGCAGCCTATCCCTTCTCCAGGGAAACTTCCCAACCCAGGAATCAAACCAGAGTCACCTGCATTGCAGGCAGCTTCTTTACCAGCTGAGCTACCCAGGAAGCCCCATTTATAGTCCTAGTAGCCTTCAAAATTCCTGTTTCTGTTCCTTGCATCTAGAGAATACAATTAATATTGATTCAGTTTTAGTTATTCCTGTTTAAGTTTTTGGCCTTGATGACTGTACATTTCCCCATTTCTTCTTTAACATTTAAAACACATATGCATATTTCAGAAAAGATTTTGTCTAGTGCCTTTCCAATGCAATCAAATTACTTGAGTTTTATGTTTTATAAGAGAGTGTTCAGCCTTCAATAGTAATTATGACTTTAACAAACCAAATAATATTTCAGTGTCTTCCTGAGATAAATGACAAATGAAAAGAGTAGGGTTTGTTTTCTAATTCCTCAGTTCTCAGATGCACCAAGATTGCTTTCTTGTGTTTAGCAGTGCTGCTAAGCTAACCTTGGTAGTTTCTGACTTCTACAATTTAGTTTGTTCTACCAGGAGTGAACTCTGAGTCAGGGTGGGATATGTTACCATCTGTCGCACACACAAATCCCCTGGAACTCAGAGGATGTTCTTACAGGGAGGTTCTGTTCCACATGATACAGTCTCTTTGGTGTTCAAAATTATTATTTTATTGGAACTGAAAATAAGTAAAGGCTTAGGAAATATTAGATAACATAAATTTTGCTATCAGTTTTCAAAGAAAACTCAATTAGTTTTCCATGTGGGGACCAAGGAGCATGCTGTTTCTTGTCTGAGTTGAAATATTGATCGACTTAAGCAAAAATGAAACTCCTGATGTTAACGAAACTTTTCTTCAGTTTACTGCATCTTTTGATCAGAAGAGCATAGAACAACTCCCACAAATTCTCTGAAGATTTATTCTTTGGGAAAACTATCAGATTTCAGATCTTATATGGTCTTTGACTTAAGATGGATATTTCCTGTTTAAATCAGTGAAAGTAAAGATCTACAATTAAATAATTCTTTTCTAACTATAGTGACAAAATAGAACTTTGAAAACAGAACTTTATGAATCAATAATAAAAATAAGGACCCTTATATATTCTTGTCATATTGTATGTTTACTCTTACAAACAAGTGAGTGATTTTTCCAGATCCTAATGTAGAATCCAATTACAAACACAAATCAATTGCTACATGTTCAGTTGATGTTTGTGATTTACAGACTTCCTTTAATCTCTCCTTCTGGATGTTCACCCTATATAGATTGGTCCTTCATATCTCTATGATTAGTTTGGTCATTTCCCCAGGCTCTGCAATAAATCAGGGGCTTACTTCAGTACTCAGGTGTTTTTTCTGCCAGTCTTACTGTGTCCCACAACAGGGAATAAAGCTTTTGTCTTATTTCTAAGAATAGCTGTCTTTGAATGCCATGATTACAATGAGTGCTTTCTGCCTTCATAATTTGCCTAGCCCTTTAGTTTTTTTTTTTTTTCATTTTCTATAATGTCAAACATTGACCACTGAGCTCCAGTCATGCTCACTGGACTTCCTTCTCTCCAGACCTCTGCCTTCTGGACACATGGATCTCAGGCCACCTACTACTGCCCCCTGCTTCTTGCACATTTCTTTCACAACAACTTTTTTAAAACTCATACCTCTTATTTTCAGTCACAAAGTTAAGCCTATGGTCCAGCTAAACTTAGAGAGGAGACAAGAGAAAGGAAAACTAAAGAAAGGTAACAAGTAAAAGTGAAGATGACTGAGGATGAGAGCAGAACAAAGGCAGTAAGAGCTATTCCCAGATACAGATGTCATGGGTGGCACAGCAGAGTTGAAGCAATGGTAACCTTCTGGGGGTGCTGGCATTCTGGGCACCAATGCTCTCCTGGCTTCCACATAAAGATTCTGTCACTTGACCAGAGACTGCATGAGCCCTGTACATCCATCTTTAGCACAACACTTGAAAAGACAAGATCATATGAGAGGGCCCAACATCTATCAGAAACCTGATAACGTGACCAGTGTGATTCTCCATGAAGTTCTCCTCTGGATTTGCTTTTTCTCCCCTGGTAGATGGGTCTTCACTACTGTCATTATGGCATATGAAATCGCCACCTTGGCATGAAAACAAAATAATCTTTCTGTAAATTGAGGACTCATCATATTATACTACTTTCTGTCTGGTATTTAAATCCCAGTCATTTATGGTATCTTTGGAAATATGTGTGTGTGTGTGCAGAGTCACTTCACTGTGTCTGGCTGTTTGCAAACTTATGATCTTAGTCTGCCAAGTTGCTCTGTCCATGAGATTATCCCGGCAAGAATACTGGAGTGGGTTGCCATCCCCTCCTCCAAGGACTCTTTCCAATCCAGGGATAGAACTTGTGTCTCTTCTGTCTCCTGCATTGGCAGTTGGGTTCTTTACCACTAGTATGCCCGGGAAAACTCCTTTGAAACTAAGAAAATGAGAGTCATTCGGTTGCGACTCTTAGTGACCTCATGGACTATACAATCCCTGGAATTCTCCAGGCCAGACTACTGGAGTGGGTAGCCTTTCCCTTCTCAAGGGAATCTTCCCAACCCAGGGATTGAACCCAGGTCTCACACATTGCAGGCAGATTCTTCACCAGTTGAGCCACAAGGGAAGCCCCTTTGGAAGATAATTCAAAGCAAACACTTTAAGGTTGAAGCATACAAGAGACAGTTGGCCAGAAATGGAATCAGTTCAGAAACCCAATATAATAGCTCAAGAATTATCATATGCAATGTGCCCTAAAGATTTATTTAGGCCCCCACCAAAGGCAATCATCTTTGGATAATGTGCTATACCTAAGAGGCTGAGTCAGCATCCTAAGCATTGCTGCTTCCTCAGGAGGGGGAGGCCCCAGGGTCCTCAGGCCTGGTCTTCTCCCAGTTGGTGAACTGCTATGTTACCTATGCAGCTGGGTCATAGGACTGAACACACTTTACATATCATCGATTGAGCATCTTAGTTTTTGAGTTAAATAAAATGAAGTGTGGGATGAATCACTATCGACTATGGAAAATGGCTGTTTGAAGGGTGGATGGTATTATTGCAAAAATCTGGGAGTAGAGGAAAAAGGACTCTACTTACTTTTGTTGGGTTGGAAAGCATGTTTGTTGTAAATGGAAATGATGAACTTTAACGTCTGAAGGCCTCTCTTAGGTTCATTGACTCAAGTCCTGTCCAACAAGGTTCTAGGTTAGGATACTCTGCACCAGGACTTCCTTGTCTCCCCTTGATGAGTAAGGAGGTATTCTTCTTTTACTTTAAGAATTTTATTCAGTTTTATTGATAATGTTGGTTTATAACACTATGTTAATTTCATGTGTACATTACATTTCTACTTCTGAATATCCTATAGTGTGCTCACCACCAAAAACCTAATTTCCATCCATCACCCTATAGTTAATATACTTTACCCATTTGCCTGGGCTTCCCTGGTGGCTCAGTGGTAAAGAATCTGCCTGCCATTTCAGAAGACACAGGAGATGTGGGTTTGATCCCTGGTTCAGAAAGATCCCCTGGAGAAGGAGGTGGCAACCCACTCCAGTATTCTTGCCTATAAAATCCCATGGACAAAGGAGCCTGGTGGCTACAGTTCAGGAGGTGTCACAAAGAATCGGACATGGCTGAGCATCCATGCAAGGCTTATAAATAAATACCAGCTTTCATTTTCACAGACCCTCTACTTGAAGATGGGATTTTGATTCTGTCACAGGAAGCAGAACTCTGCACCAGGACTTCCTTGTCTCCCCTTGATGAGTAAGGAGGTATTCTTCTTTTACTTTAAGAATTTTATTCAGTTTTATTGATAATGTTGGTTTATAACACTATGTTAATTTCATGTGTACATTACATTTCTACTTCTGAATATCCTATAGTGTGCTCACCACCAAAAACCTAATTTCCATCCATCACCCTATAGTTAATATACTTTACCCATTTGCCTGGGCTTCCCTGGTGGCTCAGTGGTAAAGAATCTGCCTGCCATTTCAGAAGACACAGGAGATGTGGGTTTGATCCCTGGTTCAGGAAGATCCCCTGGAGAAGGAGGTGGCAACCCACTCCAGTATTCTTGCCTATAAAATCCCATGGACAAAGGAGCCTGGTGGCTACAGTTCAGGAGGTGTCACAAAGAATCGGACATGGCTGAGCATCCATGCAAGGCTTATAAATAAATACCAGCTTTCATTTTCACAGACCCTCTACTTGAAGATGGGATTTTGATTCTGTCACAGGAAGCAGTACAAGGGGAGTTGCAGAAGTTTCAGTCTGTACTTAATTAAGTACTGCTATTGCCTGTGGGTGGCTTTTGACAACCACAGAGCTACTGCAAAACTTAAGTTTTACCATATATACCATTGTGCCTCTGAATGCACTTTTGTAGATTTATGACAGTTTTGAGCAAGCAGGTTACTACATAATGACTTGTAAATCTGGGCTTATACTTCAGTGAAAGGGATAATTTTGGCAGATAACAAACTTTTACAGTTCCTGTTCATGATGTATTTAGCAGAAAAACAATTTATTTCTCACTCTAGTTTCTTTAATCCCAGGCCACATAAAATGTAACTAAGTCAGTCAGCTATGGATACAGAAAGTTTTCTTTCTGCATTATCATTATTGTTTTACTTTCTTGGGAAAGTTGCAGACTATTGCCATAGGCACCACTTCTACCTGTCTTAACATAGTGTTTTTCATAGCCCTATTTGATATATTTCAGTCAGTCAGTCACTCAGTCATTTCTGACTCTTTGCAACCCCATGGACTGCAGCCTACCAGGCTCCTCCATCCATGGGATTTTCCAGGCAAGATGGCCACTGCTGAGTTTTCGAAATTTTCTGGCATATTAAGTGCAGCACTTTCACAGCATCATCTTTCAGGATTTGAAATAGTTCAACTAGAATTTCATCACTTCCACTAGCTTCATTCGTAGTGATGCTTCCTAAGGCCCACTTGACTTTGCATGCTAGGATATCTGTCTCTAGGTGAGTGTAAGTGGTCACATTTTTGTGATTATCTGGATCATGAAGATCTTTTTTGTGTAATTCTTCTGTGTATTCTTGCCACCTCTTCTTAATATCTTCTGCTTCTATTTGTCATACCATTTCTGTCCATTATTGAACCCATCTTTGCATGAAATGTTCCTTTGGTATCTCTAATTTTCTTGAAGAGATCTCTAGTCTTTCCCATTCTATTGTTTTCCTTTATTTCTTTTCACTGATCACTGAAGAAGGCTTTCTTATCTCTCCTAGCTCTTCTTAGGAACACTGCATTCAAATGGGTATATCTTTCCTTTTCTCCTTTGCTGTTTACTTCTCTTCTTTTCTCAGCTATTTGTAAGGCCTCCTCAGACAACCATTTTGCCTTTTTGCATTTCTTTCTCTTGGGGATGGCCTTGATCACTGGCTCCTGTACAATGTCATGAACCTCCATCCATGGTTCTTCAAGCACTCTCTCTAGATACAGAGAAAGCCTTTGACAAAATTCAACATTCATTTATGATAAAAACTCTCCAGAAAGCAGGAATAGAAGGAACAAAACTCAACATAATAAAAACTATATATGACAAACCCACAGCAAACATTATCCTCAATGGTGAAAAATTGAAAGCATTTCCCCTAAAGTAAAGAACAAGACAAGGGTGCCCACTTTCACAGCTACTATTCAACATAGTTCTGGAAGCTTTGGCCACAGCAATCAGAGCAGAAAAAGAAATAAAAGAAATCCAATTGGAAAAGAAGAAGTAAAACTCTCATTGTTTGCAGATGATATGATTCTCTACATAGAAAACCCTAAAGACTCCACCAGAAAATTACCAGAGATAATCAATGAACATAGTAAAGCTGCAGGATATAAAATCAACACACAGAAATCCCTTGCATTCCTATACACTAATAATGAGAAAAAAAGAGAAATTAAGGAAACAGTTCCATTCACCATTGCAATGAAAAGAATAAAATGCTTAGGAATATGTCTACCTAAAGAAACTAAAGACTATATATAGAAAACTATAAAACNGTAAAGCTGCAGGATATAAAATCAACACACAGAAATCCCTTGCATTCCTATACACTAATAATGAGAAAAAAAGAGAAATTAAGGAAACAGTTCCATTCACCATTGCAATGAAAAGAATAAAATGCTTAGGAATATGTCTACCTAAAGAAACTAAAGACTATATATAGAAAACTATAAAACACTGGTGAAAGTAATCAAAGAGGACGCCAATAGATGGAGAAATATACCATTTTCATGGATCGAAAGAATCAATATATTGAAAAAGAGTATACTCCTGAAAGCAATCTATAGATTCAATGCAATCCCTATCAAGCTACCAGTGGTATTTTTCGCAGAACTAGAATAATTTTACAATTTGTATGGAAATACAAAAAAAAAAAAAAAAACTCAAATAGCCCAAGCAATCTTGAGAAAGAAGAATGGAACTGGAGAAATCAACCTGCCTGACTTCAGGCTCTACTAAAGAGCCACAGTCATCAAGTCAGTATGGTACTGGCACAAAGACAGAAATATAGATCAATGGAACAAAATAGNCCAGGCAAGAATACTGGAGTGGGTTGTCATTTCCTCCTCCAGGGGATCTTCCTGACCCAGGGATTGAATTCACATCTCTTGTGTTTCCTGCATTTGCAGGTGGGTTCTTTACAACTAGAGCCACCTGGGAAGTCCCTAATACATGGTTAGTAATACATATATTAATTTTTCTTGTACTTATGTATAAGATAAGATAGATGAGTATATAGTGACAATTTTTCACACTAAACTAAGAGAGGGTCTCAATTAATTCTGTAAGTATATCAAATTCAGTGCAGTCACTTAATGCACTATTCTGCTTTCAATCACCAGCCCCATTCCAACTTTAATGTGTCTGCAGTACAGGAACATTATAAAGAAATGGCATCAGCTCTTAAGATAAACATACCCTAGTTTAATCTCTGGCTTAGTAAAACATCTCTTACAGTCTTAAGTGATAAGACTGTATAAACACATACATATATACACACATACATGTCATATAGAGAAAGCTATATCATTTGGTTATGAAAATTAGGTCAGATAATATATTAAAGCATATTAAAGTATCTATTACACAGAGCACATTGTAATCTCATGTCTGATAGCTAATATTTTGAATATTATTTTATTTTATAAACTTATAAAGTAAAAAATATAACATTCTGGTAATTCTAGATACTCAGAAGTTCACATAATTCTATATTTATCAAGCTCATTTGAAATATTAGTGAAAAACGTAAGTTTAATCAGTTTTCTTTCCAATGCTCTAAATACTCTCCTGCTTCTGCCCTCTTCTGTCATCCATTCTAATGACACATTTTCCCAGCAGAGGTGAGCACTGGAACACACACTTGTTCATATATGACATTAATCATGCAAGTATTTATTGAATAGCTCTGAAGATTACAATAAATAGATGGTGAGACTCTGAATAGAAATGGATAATCTGGCATTTTACTCTAATTCTATGAAGTGAAAGGAGAGCTCATTTGTCTTAAGCATCTTTCATATGCTGGGCCTTTACATAGATGATCTAATTTATTTCTCTAATAGGCACTGAAAGGAGTTGTTTTATCCACTTTCCCAGCTAGGAAACCAGCTAAGAGGTTAAGTTACTTGTTCAAGGTCACACAAGCAGTGTGACTTAAGGGCTTGCTAATGTTTGGAGGTATTACAGTATTACACAGATGATATAATTCTTACTATTGCTGCTCCATTATAAAATAAAAACGTTTTAATTGTATTTCTTTGAAGCTTAGAAGTTCTTGATGTATGCTCAACATAGATCTTTGCTTTACTTGGGGGCAAGGGTCTGACCTGCAGCTTAAACCCTGAAGAAGCATTTTCCTCCTTTCTATAGATTTAATAGTAACTTTCCCTTCACTAGATGTCCCTTTGTAGTGATATACAGGCTTGGTATTTTCTGCAGATAACACAACACACGATCAAAATGTGCGGAAGGGATATAAACGGCGCGTGAGCATCATCCTTTGTCCACGGGCAGCGCATTGGCACCGATTCGTTTGCTTCACTGCGGGCTTGACAGGCATCCTGATGGCAAAGCCAGCGCGCCTCGGCAGTGGCTGCAGAAGCTGCTTCACGTGATTAAATCTCAGGCTTCTGTCAGGAAACTGCCTGTGGTGTCTTTTCTCACAACTAATGTCTCATTACAAGCCTCCTTTCTTCTCTGCAGATTCGGCTCTGTTATTGCAAGGAAGGGTTCACATGCTTGTTTTCAGATTCCTTTCCTTTATGGATTAAAAATGCTGATATACGTATTCATGACCAAAAAAGCAGAAAATGTAGTTCTGAAAACATTAACTATTGCACATGTCCTGTAATCTAAACATATACACCTGTGTATTAAAAAAAAAAAAAACACACACACAAAATTGCACTACTCTGTTTTCACTATTTTCTAACAATTAATTTATTTTGGCCACCTCATGAGAAGAGTTGACTCATTGGAAAAGACTCTGATGCTGGGAGGGATTGGGGGCAAGAGGAGAAGGGGACGACAGAGGATGAGATGGCTGGATGGCATCATGGACTCGATGGACGTGAGTCTGAGTGAACTCCGGGGGATGGTGATGAACAGGGAGGCCTGGCGTGCTGTGATTCATGGGGTTGCAAAGAGTCGGACATAACTGAGCAACTGAACTGAACTGAACTGAACTGAATTTATTTCTAATAGCATCTTAGCATCCGTTCACTATGGATTGTGCAGTCTAAATAAAAAGGTGTAGAATTTCTTAAGTTTACAGTCTCATTTATGCAACATGGGCATAAAAAAATAAAGGGGTGAATTCAGATGGATAAATGAGTAATTAGCATAGGTTTTTTGGATGAATATGGTTTGTCAGGAAAGAACTAAAGACTCCATAATACTCAGGTATGTTATTTCAAGGAGGAAGTATTCCATGCCTGAGGCATCATGATTATAGACAAACAAGTGCAAATAATCAGAACTGGGTACATTAATATAAAAATAAAGAGAAGCACTAGGTCATATACATGCTTCTCCCACCTTCATTTGTTTTCGCTCTGTTCCCTCATGGGCCTTATTTCCACTGAAGTGGATGTATGCTTTTTCTCAAGTGAAGTACTTATTTGATGGAAACAATGTTGAGTTACTCTGGAAAAAGAAGCTAGTCCTTCTAACTAGAGTTTGTTTAAAAAAAAAAAAAAAAAACCTGCTCACAACTATACTCGTCCCCATCAGAACCAATCCTAGAATAATTGTGGCTACTAATTGAAAATTTAACCAGGAAGGATGATACATTTTCAAATACCTTATATGAAATTTTGGCATTTCAAACTATTTATTATGAGCAAATAAACTTATCATTTACAATGATGATATGCTGGGGGTAGGTTACAATTCATTTTCTCACAATTTAGTACTGATCATATTTCAAATCCTAAAAAATAATGCTGTTGCTGCACTCAATATGTTGGAAAATTTGGAAAACTCAGTGGTGACCACAGGATTGGTAAAGGTCAGTTTTCATTCTAATCCCAAAGAAGGGCAATGCCAAACAATGTTCAAACTACCACATAACTGCACTCCTTTCACATACTAGAAAGGTGATGCTCAAAATCCTTCAACTTAGGGTTCAATAGTACATGAACCAAGAACTTGCAGATGCACAAGCTGAATTTAGAAAAGACAGAGGAACAAGATATCAAATTGCCAACGCACACTGAATCACAGGAAAGCCAAGAGAATTCTAGAAAAAAATATACTTCTGCTTCATTGACTGCACTAAAGCTTTTGACTGTGTGGATCAAAACAAAATGTGGAAAATTCTTCAAGAAATGGGAATACCAGACCACCTTATCTTCTTCCTGAGAAATTTGCATACAGATCAAGAAGCAACAGTTAGAACTGGACAAGAAAAAACAAAGTGGTTGAAAATTGGGAAAGGAATACGTCAAGGCTGTGTATTGTCACCCTGCTTATTTAATTTACATGTAGAATACATCATATGAACTACTGATGAATTCCAGTTTGGATGAATCACAAGCTGGAATCAAGACTGTGGAAGAAATATCAATAACCTCAGATATGCAGATGATACCTCCCTAATGGCAGAGAACAAAGAGGAAGTAAAGAGCCTCTTGATGAAGGTGAAAGAGGAGAGTGAAAAAGCTGGCTTAAAACCCAACATTAAAAAATTAAGATAATGGCATTTGGTCTCATCACTTCATAGCAAGTAGATGGGGACAAAAGTGGAAAGAGTGACAGATTTTATTTTCTTTGGCTCCCAAATCACTGCAGAGGTCACTGCTGCCATGAAATTAAACCATGTTTGTTCCTTAGAAGAAAAGTTGTGACAAACCTAGACAATGATTTGAAAAGCAGAGATATCACTTTGCCAACTAAGTCTGTATAGTCAAAAATATGATTTTTCCAGTAGTCATGTACAGATGTGAGAGCTGGACCATAAAGGAGACATCAGATAATTGATGTTTTCAAACTGTGGTGCTGGAGAAGACTCTTGAGAGTCCCTTGGACAGCAAGGAGATCAAACCAGTCAATCCTAAAGGAAATCAAACCTGAAGGGCTTTGGAAGCCCTTCACTGGAAGGGCTGATGCTGAAACTCCAATACTTTGGTCACCTGATGTGAAGAGCCAACTCAATGGAAAAGACCCTGATGCTGGGCAAGACAGAGGGCAAGAGGAGAAGGAGGCCACAGATAATGAGATAGTTGGATGGCATCATCGGCTCAACAGATATGAGTTTGATAAAACTCTGGGAAAATAGTGAAGGACAGGGAAATCTGGCATGCTGCAGTTCATGCAGTTGCAAAGAGTTGGACATAACTGAGTGACTGAACACCAAAACAGATGGTTATTTCCTTAAAGAGTTAGATAAATTCAATTGAGATAAATGTGCTTTAGTTATAAATTTAAAATGTTTTATTTGAGCTTGGTATATATGGACAGTATACATGAAATTTACCATTTGAGAATCTCAGAATAGTCCAAAAGCAGGATGAGAGTCCCGAGTACATGGCAGATGCATGATGAAAGGTGAACAGTAAAATAGTCCACTTTTATTGTTCTGAGTCGGTTGTCCAGTACATGCATATATAAACATACCAGAAAATTTATCATAAAGCCATAAAATAATCTTCAGAAAAAAAGTACTTGGCAGGAATAAGACAACAAAACAGAAAGTTTGTGAAATGTGTATAAAGATTAAGACAGAAGGATATTATAAAAGTGGATAGGAAGCACTGTTAAAGTGAATCTCTAGGGAGAAGATATTTAGAATTGCTGACACTTTTTAGGTTACAGAAGTTCCTACCTCTAAATATCCCTCTCAAGACACTGTCAAAATATTTAGAATCCTGTTTTTAATTCTTTCGAGGAACTGACTAAAGTAGTAGTCAGTAATTCAAGTTACAACCCAAACTTCATTTCAGCTAGTAAATTCAGTAAGTTCAGTTTAGTTGTTCAGTCATGTCCAACTTGTTGTGACCCCATGAACCGCAGCCTCCCTGTCCATCACCAACTCCGGGAGTCCACACAAACCCATGTCCATTGAGTCGGTGATGCCATCCAACCATCTTGTCCTCTGTCATCCCCTTCTCCTCCTGCCTTCAATCTTTCCTAGCATCAGGGTCTTTTAAAATGAGTCAGCTCTTTGCAACAGGTGGCTAAAGTATTGGAGTTTCAGCTTCAATATCAGTCCTTCCAATGAAAACCCAGGACTGATCTCCTTTAGGATGAACTGGTTGGATCTCCTTGCAGTCCAAGGGATTCTCAAGAGTCTTCTCCAACACCACAGTTCAAAAGAGTCAATTCTTCTCCACTCAGCTTTCTTTATAGTCTGACTCTCACATCCATACATGACCACTGGAAAAACCATAGTCTTAACTAGATGGCATCACGGACTTGATGGACGTGAGTCTGAGTGAACTCCGGGAGATGGTGATGAAAAGGGAGGCCTGGCGTGCTGCAATTCATGGGGTCGTAAAGAGTCAGACATGACTGAGTGACTGAACTGAACTGAACTGACTAGATGGACCTTTGTTGACAAAGTAATGTCTCTGCTTTTTAATATGCTGTCTCGGTTGGTCATAACTTTTCTTCCAAGGAGTAAGCATCTTTTAATTGCTAGTAAATTAGTATTCCCAAATTGTCCAAAAGCTTTGGTGACATAGGTCCATATTTTTCACTCTGTATTACTTGTATTTTGGGCAGCCTAATCTATTAAATTGTTGAAAAGTTCCTCTCAACTAGCTAAATATTCTTGTATACATGTCATGAAATATGCATCTTATAAATTCTTTTCTACTTATAATTTATAACCCATTTCTCTTATAAAAATGATATACAAATGTAATTAGTCTATGTTAATTTTCATTAAAGTTGGTAATGCATGAAAAGTCTTGAATTTGTAAAGCATCATAGAAAATAACATTCTTGTTCTAATCTTCAGCGGGCAACTGAGAGGTCCTTGAGCTGAAAATATGAATTGACATAATCAAGATAAATTTAGAAAATCATATTTTACTATTTATTAACACAGTTATTTTATAATTAGTAACTAGAGGGCTAATGTTAAAGCACAATTTGGTAGTAGTGAGAAGGGCATTACACTACAATTCAAGAGAAGTAAGTTCTAGTCCTGTCTTTCTTCCTGTGTTACCAAGGGAAAGTTATTCTCTGAAACTCATCTTTCTCACTTCTTTAAATAGTGATGTAAAGATTTGGTAAACTGGATATATGTAACCAAGACACTAAACAAGCATGATTCACAGTTCAGTTCAGTTCAGTTCAGTCATTCAGTTATGTCCAGCTTTTTGCAACCCCATGGACTGCAGCACACCAGGCTTCCCTGTTCACCACCAACTCCTGGAGCTTGCTCAAACTCATGTCCATCAAGTTGGTGATGCCACTGAACCATCTCATCCTCTATTGTCCTCTTCTCCCCCTGTCTTCAATCTTTCCCAGCATCAGGGTCTTTTCCAATGAACCAGTCCTTCACAGCAGGTGGTTAAAGTATTGGAGCTTCAGCATCAGTCCTTCCAATGAACATCCAGGACTGATTTCCTTCAGGATATGCTGTCAGATACGCAGATGATTCACAGAGTATGGCCAAAACAAAATTTGAAAATTGTTTTTCACTGTCCTAGGCAAATGCATTCAACAGAGGAAGGGCGTTTCCCACATCTGCAAGGGCTCCACCAACTCATGTTGGATTGCTTCCCAGGTGGAAGCACCTACTCAGGCTCCAACACTTTGTTTCAGCCATCTTTCATAAAGATGAGGCCCATCATGCTTCACTTGAGCCTTAATATCTGCTGTTGGACAGCTTTCCCATACAAACACTTGCTATAATACACACATGATTGACTACTTCTGTTACTCCTTACTAAATACATCTGTACACTCATTACTCTGCTCAGGCTTGACTACTTTAGCTGGTCTTCTCTCCCATGTTAACTCCTCCTTAGCTGGCCCACGCTCCCACATCTCAAGCCATGTCACCACACAGGTTCTTCCCTTTATGTTCTTCAGACTGGGTCATTTTCATAGGTTTGCCTCGAATTTTAGCTTTTTTTCTTCTCTCTGTGATCTGTGATAAGCCTATCTGGTAAACTCTGACTTTAATTATTGAAAATTTTGGTTTTAGAGTTCCATATATATGATTTCTATGTTTTATAGATTCCCCATTAAATCAATTTTATTATCATATTTATATATAAAGTCAACCTCAGGTTTGTAGTCTCTCAACTACTTTTAAATATTGGTGACTTTTCCCTGTTCCTTTGCACATTTGGAAGTGTTCACTTTTTTAGCTTCTCTGATACTCCTCTTAGGGCTTCCCTGGTGGCTCAGATGGTAAAGAGTTGTCTGCAATGGGGAGACCTGGGTTCGATCTCTGGGTTGAGAAGATCCCCTGGAGGAGGGTATGGCAACTCACTCCCGTATTCTTGCCTACAGAATCCCATGGACAGAGGAGCCTGCAGGCTACAGTCCTTGGGTCACGAAGAGTGGGCAGGACTAAGTGACTAAGCACTATATAAAATACTCTATGTTCCTCTTAATTGTATTGAACTTTGTTTACTAATTTAAAAACACTTGAACTCAAAAATCAAAGCTGTCATTGTATTGTAGCTCTCATTTCTTTTAGCCTTCTGCTGTGACTTTTACTGAGAATCTTGAAACTTCCCTTATGTATGCACAGTTTAGGTGTAGTCTAAGGATTTGGGCAGGGCTTGAAGGTATGTTTGGGGACTCCTTCTGCTACACCTTCTTCCTTTTTGGGATTTTTCTTCTCAACTTACTGCCACTCTAGTTGCTTTCTAAGTCTATCATCTCCTGATATCTCAAATCACAGTTTGAGATTTTCTGCTTCAGTTTTATGTGCACTGAGCAACATGAACTATGAGAGTGCCCTCAGAAGGTTTCATATATTAGTAGATCTCACTCAGTGCAGTTATCTTTGATCAAGGGTCAAACACCTTTAAATTCCTGTCTGTTTGTCACTACCTAGAATGCTCAAACTACTGCACAATTGCACTAATCCCACACGCTAGTAAAGTAATGCTCAAAATTCTCCAAGCCAGGCTTCAGCAATACGTGAACTGTGAATTTCCAGATGTTCAACCTAGTTTTGTAAATAAATGGTCATGTAACAGCTGAGCTCACTCCCAGCACTTTACGTGTGTGTCCTGGTGTATCTGTTTGGCCACAGGCCACTTTTGCTCTGTAAACATACATAAGCTTGGAGAAGGCACTGGCGACCCACTCCACTACTCCTGCCTGGAAAATCCCATGGCGGGGGGAGCCTGGTGGGCTGCAGTCCGTGGGGTCGAGGAAAGTCGGACACGACTGAGCGGCTTCACTTTCACTTTCACTTTCAACCTAGTTTAAAAGAAGGCAGAGGAACCAGAGATCAAATTGCCAACATCTGCTGGATACTCGAAAAAACAAGAAAGTTCCAGAAAAACATCTATTTCTGCTTTATTGACTATGCCAAAGCCTTTGACTGTGTGGATCACAATCAGCTGTGGAAAATTCTGAAACAGACGGGAATACCAGACCATCTGAACTGCCTCTTGAGAAACCTATATGCAGGTCAGGAAGCAACAGTTAGAACTGGACATGGAACAACAGACTGGTTCCAAATAGGAAAAGGGATACGTCAAGGCTGTATATTGTCACCCTGCTTATTTAACTTCTATGCAGAGTACATCATGAGGAACACTGGGCTGGAAGAAACACAAGCTGGAATCAAGATTGCCGGGAGAAATATCAATAACCTTAGATATGCAGATGACACCACCCATATGGCAGAAAGTGAAGAGGAACTAAAAAGCTTCTTGATGAAAGTGAAAGTGGAGAGTAAAAAAATTGGCTTAAAGCTCAAGATTCAGAAAACAAAGATCAGGGCATCTGGTCCCATCACGTCATGGGAAATAGATGGGGAAACAGTGGAAACAGTGTCAGACTTTATTTTGGGGGGCTCCAAAATCAC
>SJYX01020696.1:58134-92477 GCA_006410675.1 Oreotragus oreotragus
AAAAAAAAAAAGGAGCCGGGCCAGAGGAATGGTCTCAAGCTGCAGGAAACTAGTCCTGGAGATTCAATTCCCCCACCTCCAACACTCTTTTCTGCACACCAAAAGCGTAAACTCGGGAGAGAGGGTTCCACACTAGGCCAACTCCGCCCTCCTCTGAATCCCCTGCCTCTTAGTCCTGTCAGCTCCTCTGCAGTAGTGACTATCCCTCATCCCACGACCCAGTAAAAGGGGCCACATCTTCCATCCATCAGAGGAGTGAGTCAGCCCAACTGCTGGAACACGGGGCCCTTTACTCTTCAAAGATGAAGCGCTCTCTCTGCTGCAACCCAAATTGCATTCTTGATAGTCTAACCCTTAAGCATCAGTATCACTTTCTAGAAAGTAATCTCAGGTACTCACGAACAATTCCCGAGGACTCCATCTCCAAAATACACACCTACTCCTAACCCCCAAACCTGGGCTCTGGCCCTCACCTCGCTGCTCTTGAAACTCAGCCCCTCTGATATATGGGATAGGGTCCAGTTTGCAGTGCCATTTCAGACCACTCTAATTCCGAGGGTTGGCAACCCCAGAATGATGGTACAAGCTTAAATCCCTCAAAGTAAACTGTTAATAAAAACAGCTGCTTACCTCCTGACCACTAATTTCCCCTGAAATGTAAACACTCTCAACACTGAAATCCTACTTTCTGTGCTCTATGATACAAACTAGGAAGATCAACTTGGCCTTAGATCTCCTATTTTTAAAGATCTTCGCCTTACCACTAATGCTAGGGACACCCAATCCCCACTCCAGTAAACAGCAATACTGTTCTCCCACTCACTCAGGCTGGAAACTTCAAAGTTGCATCTGAAACCTCCTCTTGTATCCATTTTTCAACCATTTGCCCAGTCCCATTGGCTCTCCTGAAAATGTATCACAGATAGTGGAGCTGGCCGGCTTCCCAATCACATCAAGTCAGTCTTCTTGTTGCACAGATGAGAAAACGGAGGCTTAGAGCTGAGTGATACAACCATGAAACCAAGTGGCAAAGTTAGGATTCATCTTTCTCACTTTATTTCTGTTGCCACTTCATTTATGCAGCTCCTATAACAGAAAAAAGCCTCATAACTGATCTCTCCCCCTACTAATTCTTCCTGCTATCAGATTAGTTTCCGAAAACACAGGATAGCCAAATCAGTCACCTGCTTAAAAACTTTTAAAGATTCCCTGTTACTTAAGACATAATCCCTAAGACCACACTTTGCCTTTCCAGTCTTTTTTTTTTTAGCCATACCCCATGGACTGCAGGCTCTTAGTTCCCCATGGATTGAACCCAGAGCCAAGGCAGTGGCAGAGCTGAATCCTAACCACTGGACCACCAGGAACTCCCTGCCTTTCTAGTCTTATTTCCCACTATTCTACATATACATTTATATGCTGGCCAAAATAGACAATATTGTCAATATATTTTTTTTCTCATCTGGGCCTAACTAGTACACTTGCCTTCAAATTATGTTACTCTTATTTCATTTCTTTGTTTTCTCAAAATCTTACTTATCCTTTAGGATCCACATCAAATACCTCTTTATTATCTCAACATTTATTGAGCATACAATATACAGAGTAATATGGTAGCATTAGAGAACCAAAGATGAATCAAACAATCTCTACCCTCAAAGAGGCTTCCCTGATAGCTCAGTTGGTAAAGAATCCATCTGCAATGCAGGAGACACTGGTTTGATTCCTAGGTTGGGAATATCTGCTGGAGGATGCACAGGCTACCCACTCCAGTATTCTTGGGCTTCCCTGGTGGCTCAGCTGGTAAAGAATCCGCCCGCAATGCAGGAGACACTGGTTTGATTCCTAGGTTGGGAATATCTGCTGGAGGATGGACAGGCTACCCACTCCAGTATTCTTGGGCTTCCCTTGTGGCTCAGCTGGTAAAGAATCCGCCTGCAATGCGGGAGACCTGGGTTCGGTCCCTGGGTTGGAAAGATCCCCTGGAGAGGGGAAAGGCTACTCACTCTAGTAGCTGGATGCGACTTTCACTCACTTCACCCTCAAAGAACCTAAAACGGGAAGGAGTACATTTGTGTATACACGTGGGGAGACAGAAACAGTAGGGACTATGACAGTAGTGACAAATGTCCAATGAAAAACACGCCGGGCTTTATTTCAGGTCAAAGGGACTTAATAAATTAGGAGAAAAGGTATTAAGGAAGTAGTCTCTTAAAGGATGAGGACGTAACTTGGGAAGGGAAGGTGAGCTACAAGAAAGGGGTCTTCAGGCAACAGGGACAGTGAGAGGAAAAGCAAAAGAAAGCAGGGCCGTGAAAAGCAGTATGAGATACAGAGGAAGCCCAAGCAGTTCAGAAGTTCAGGCTTGCCTAAGTGTAAACCACAAAGAAGAAACCAGAGGGAGACAAAAACTGAAGGAGGAGGTAAGGGGCAGCCCTTTCAAGGAAAAAGCCTTGAATGCCACATTGAAGCATTTTCTTACAGGTGTCCAAGGAGCCACTGAAAGATGGAATCACACGATCAAATACGCATTTTAGTTAGCTAGCTCTGGCTGTTGGATAGAGAACAGATTTCGGGGATGAGGGAACAGAGGACACAGAAGCAGCTAGGAGGCTGCTATGGTAGTCCAGAAGAGTTGTAATGTGGATGCCTGTTGATTTTTTTTTTCCTGCACCCCTGCCTTCCTATATTGGAGACTAACTCAAGGTAAAAGTCTTCAATGGAAGACTGGATCTTAAGTCCCGTTACAGAGCTGGAGTCGGGGGGTGGGGGCTACTGAAATCAGGGGAGAGGCTCTACTTCCCCTTCCAGTTGGGGAAGAAGTACACACACACACACCTTTGCCCAGTTTAAGTGGATACTCCTGTGGAAAACCTTGATTTTGCAGTGGCAATACAAAGACCCAGAACCAGCCAGTTAAACAATATTCAGCAATGGGAGACACTTGAATTCTGCAGCATCATAAACAGTCAGTGCTTTGATCCTGCCCACATTCTCCATGTCTCCCCACATTCTCCATGTCTCCAACTTCCCTTGGTTCCAGATCAATTTCTAAATCAGATTCTCTAGCATTCCCATGTGAGCCACACATGGGAATATGTTCTCTTTCAGTTTAAGTTAGTCAAAAGATGATTTCTATGGTGCTGCTGCTAAGTCACTTCAGTCGTGTCCGACTCTGTGTGACCCCAGAGACGGCAGCCCACCAGGCTCCCCCATCCCTGGGATTCTCCAGGCAAGAATACTGGAGTGGGTTGCCATTTCCTTCTCCAATGCATGAAAGAGAAAAGTGAAAGTGAAGTCGCTCAGTCTGTCCGACTGTTAGCGACCCCATGGACTGCAGCCCACCAGGCTACTCCGTCCATTAGATTGCCAAATCATAGTAATGTGGTTCCAAAGGTAATGAAGGGAAGGAAGGGAGAGAGTTTAGTAAAACTTAGGGGATAAAAACTGGTAGAACCTGGAGTTTACAGGGAAAGAGGCGTTCAGTCACTGTAGTCTGAGTTGCCTATAGCATGTCAAGTACTGACATTCAATGGGAGGTTGGATGTATAAATCTGAAAGTTGCCTTGGTGACAGATTTGGAATTACCAGTATCAAAACAGTAGTTTTACGAGTGGGGAGTACTTAGAATATGAAGAGCAGGGCAAGTATATGCAACACTGCACCAATGCTGTTGCGAAGGCAACAGAGAATGCTGGGGGTCTGGGAAGAACTGAATGGCCACTCCAAAGAGAGCAGCTGCTGTTCAGCTCTTGGTTAAGTGTTGCCATATGGAAACACAAATCCAAGCTTGAGAAAGAACTTTAGGTTTTCCAAAAGCCAGAAATACAGAGCTTTATTTAAGTCTTCCAGGTTTTAAACAAAGATAACTAATTTTTAAAAACGTTTTAAACACTTTGCAGGCTAAACAAAACACTTAGCTGGAAACCCCCAAATTTGAGATTTTGGGTGTGGAGTGAGAAAAGCTACAGAGGAACCCAGGAGAACATCAGGATTTAAGAATCAGAATAAGCCACACCTATTAAGCAGGTAGACAAGGCAAAGCTAGAGAAGCAGAAAGTGCAACGCAACCGAAGCAAAGAGAGTAGAGAGTTGCAGGGGGAAAGAGTGATCAGTTGCGTCCAACAAAGCACAAATGTCCAATAATGTAAGAACTTTCAAATGGGTCCATTGGATTGAACACATCTCTGCTTTTCACTATGAAGCTAAGAGTAGTCAGTTCCATATGAGTTTTCACAGCATTTTTGTTAAGTACTTTTTTGGGATATTTATCTTCTAATTCCTATTTTAGTTACATTTGTATGCGGAAGCCTTAGGGGCTTAAAGTAACAGGGATGTGGGTTCAAATTCCTGTTCACAAAGTAAATAAACCTTTCTGAGTCTGGTCCATTCCTTTGTACAAAGGGAGATCAAAGTGGTGGTGGTGTTCAGTGGCTAAGTCATGTCCAACTCTGCGACCCTGTGGACTGGATTACACCAGGCTTTCCTGTCCTTCACTATCTTCTGGAGCTCCTCTCTCTCCTCTGTCTTCACTATCTCCTGGAGTACAAAGGGGGATCAAATTACAGGGCCATTAATGAGGATTAATGAAACATCTCGCACACTTCTAATAAATATTGATATATAACCACTATTTCTAGGAGGTACTAAACCAATGTTCCTGGATAATAGTTGGGAAAAAAATTGTTTTTACCAGTGTCTCTACCTAATTTGGGAGATGCCAGTCAGCCTTAGAGGGTATGGAGTGATTAATGGCCTTCAAAATAATTCATTAATTTCAGCAGGTTAATATCTATGAGCATGAATATGCACTGCAGCCATTGCTTCCTCTATATTAGATCTAATTTACAGCAAACAGGAATAACTACAGTTTAGATTCTAGAGTCTGAAGATCATGTTTAACTAACTGGCTTCAGTTAGCCTAAACCTGCTATAGATGTTCTAAGTCACTAGCATCTGACTTTTGGGTACTTCGAGACCTAAATTAAAACTCTCAGGGATCCAAGGAAGGATGATAAAGATTTCAGAAACACCCCCTCATCCCATCCCTCCAAGCACTTTTTCCCAGAACATCACACTTTTCTGATTTTCCTTCTACTTCTCCAGCCAATTCTCCTTTGCTGCTCTTCTCCTCTACCAGCATTTAGTTCACCAAGCTTTGGTCCTAGGCCTTCCTTTTTTCTCATTCTGTACCTTCAAGGATGCCAACTTCATAAACAGGGTCTCAATTCATTATTTTCCTCAACAAACTACGTATATACTCGTCTCTCATTTATATCTCTAGGCAAGATGTCTGAACTCCGGGCCTGTTTACTGACTTGCTTACTCAACAGCTCTTCCTGGTTGTTTCTACAGTCTCCCCGGCTGAGCTTCTTGTCCAGCTCTCCCTAGAAGAGGCTTCTGACCTCAAGGAGACGGGATTTCTTGGTGGTATCCTCCATATTCACTTACATGTGCACTCACAGAAGGTAATCACCCTCTAGCATCTCCTATTCAGCTGTGGCTGAAGACACCAGAAACTCTTTTCCTTACCACTCCTATCCAATATTTCAGAACCCTACCTTCATCCCCTAAACATTCCTCAAATCCACCCACTTCTGCCTCTACCACCATTCTGGGTCAACTGACCGTCCCCACTCCCCTCGACTGTTGGAACCGCTTGCCAACTTGTTCCCCATCCGTTTAGCCTGTTTAATTGTTGTTTGCTGGTGTTTAGTCTGAGTCATGCCTGACTCTTTTGTGATCCTATGGATAGCTCCTCTGTCCATGGGATTTCCCAGGCAAGAATACTAGAGTGAGTTGCCATTTCTTTCTCCAGGGGGATCTTTCCAACCCAGGGATCGAACTTGTGTCTCCTGCATTGGCAGGCCGATTCTTTACCACCGAACCAACAGGGAAGCCCATTTAACTCTTATCCTTCAAATCTCAACACCATCATTTCAAAGAAAAGCCTTCCCTGACCTCCCAGACAAAAAAATCGCCAAACTTTTGAATGTACGTTACACACCTGGCCCTGTTTTAAACAATGAAAATGTATTAGCAGACTGAACTTGAAATAACTGTATTTTTACAGATGAGGAAACTGAGGCACAAATCATAAGCAATTAACTAACATTCCATGGTTAATGGAACGTGGGGCCAGATTCAAACTTAGGTAGTATAGCTTCCAAAGTCACATTCTTAACAACCCAGCTATATTATGGCGTAGGTTATATGCCGTTATTGTAAATTCTCTGTAACATCCATAATTTCTCTTTTGTAGTAGACTGATTAACTGACTATAAATTGTTTGCTATCCAGCCTTCCTCACCCCATATTAGAATGCAAGTTACACAAGGGCAAGGTCTATGTACAGCTTATTACAATATTTCCTTTGCTTATCAGGTGGTAATGGGCACCCGGTGTACTTTTGTTGAAGGAATGCATTTTCAACTTCTAGTCAAAGATGTGTGGGAGGGGGATTGGGGAGGGGGTGGTGCTGCGTAATACAAAGGTATTTCACCAAACCCACACACTTCTCAGGCTGCTGAGACAGCACAGAGGCAGCAGCATAGATCCAGAGACATTCAAAAGAGGCACCAAAAGACCCTAAGCATCTTTACTCTTCAGGACCTGTAGCAGACACAGCTTTCACATGAAGCAAGGGAGGCTGCATTTAACACACATAACAGACTACTTTCTGTAGTGTGGCAGTCACTATTGAAAGCCGTGAAACTTTAGTTATCTCCTTTAGGCTTGGGACCCTAAAAGCTTCAGTGGTGGGTAATTTAAAGCTGTGGCAAAAAGTGAATGGATGAAACCACACTCACATACCTCAAAAATGGGGCATGGATTCAGCCTCATTGTAGACTTTATTCCAGTGAAACCCTAGAGTTTTGGTCTAAGTCTGAAGAGAGAAAATAAGAGCCTAACCTTTAAGGATCAGTGCCCTGAGGTCAAGTTAGAGTGGACCTGGAGAAGTTCCTCTTCACTGGTGCGTGTTCACCACGATGAAAGTAATAGTCTAGGTTCTAAATTAAGGAATATATAACTGGATCAATATATCACCTTGAATGACACCACTTTTGGACATCCAGCTTAAGTAATAATATATGCAATTTCTTTTTACTGAGGCAATACCGATTTATAACATTTATAAGTTTCAGGTGTACAGTTTTTTTCCTACCTCTGTATATACTACAGCATGTTCACCACCAGAAAGTTACTTTGCATTTAATACCATCCAATTATTGCTCACTTCACCTTCTCCCCTATAGTATATAAAATTTAGGTAACAGAGTCATGGTCCTCTTTATGCCCTCCCACACCACCCCTGCATGCCCTACTTTAACTGGCCCAGGTATATATATCCTGTTTCAGCCTAACAGAGAAATATAAATATTTACTTCTTTATCTTTTGGTTGTACTGCACAGCTTGTGTGATGTTCCCCAACCAGGGACTGAACCCAGGCTGTGGCAGTGAAAGCCCGGAATCCTAACCAGCAGGCCAACAGGGAACTCCTGCTGCTGCTGCTAAGTCACTTCAGTCGTGTCCGACTCTGTGTGACCCCAGAGACGGCAGCCCACCAGGCTCCCCCGTCCCTGGGATTCTCCAGGCAAGAACACTGGAGTGGGTTGCCATGTCCTTCTCCAATGCATGAAAGAGAAAAGTGAAAGTGAAGTCGCTCAGTCTGTCCGACTGTTAGCGACCCCATGGACTGCAGCCCACCAGGCTCCTCCGTCCATTGGATTTTCCAGGCAAGAGTACTGGGGTGGGGTGCCATTGCCTTCCCCGACAGGGAACTCCTACTCAATTATTTATGAGGGACTGTTTTCATTGCAACATTTATGCTAAAAAAGTATGTGTGGCAGGGGAGGAGAAACACTGTTATTATCTCACTTATGCCTCTAGGCACAAAAAACAACCCAGTGACATGGGATGCTGAAGTCAGTGAGTTAGTTTCACTTGCACTGGCTAAAAAATGAAGCTGTCTGTGACTGACCAAGTGATTTTCCTCTGTAGAGCTTAAAGTATTTCACATAATCTTATCTTCAAAATAACTAAGTCAAATAAAAGAAACTATTTTTTTTTCCTTTTGACAAAAATACAAAAAGAAATTTTACATTCTCAAGGCCCTACAACTGCTAAAGGTATAGCTTTAATAAGGATGGAATGCCTACTTGTCTAATACTGTGGTCAAAGACAGTTCTCCAGAGGTCTACAATGAATTTCTAACTGGGGGGGAGATGATAACGAATGAGGCTTTGAAGTCCCAAAGACCAGAGTCCTACTCCTGGTTAAGTTATCAAACCTCACTAAGTCTTATTTTTTTCTCTTCTGTAAAATGGAAGTAACATCACACACATTTTCAGGGTTATTCTGAAGATCATGTACAATGTTTGGCACACAGTAGGCAAATAAAAAGGAGTTTATTATACTCTGTCTAATAATTTTAAAAGAGTACCACTAAAGGTTTCTCTCAAAGCAAAATTACTCCTTAGAGACTTGGCTGAGCTGATCTGCTCAGCAGAATGGTGGGATACTCAAGTAGATGCAAAAGTTTCATAATCAGAATAGCCGGACTGCTGGGCAGGATAAAAAGACCCGCACTACTGTGCTGAGAAAGCAGGATAACACTTTGACCTCAAAACCTCGGAACAGACTTCAACCAGCATGGGTGGCTAGGGCAACATGCAGGTAATTCAGATAATCACTTTGTGTGTTTATAGGAATGATGCTGGTATCTATCTGAGTACCTTGCTTACTTCACAATGCTGCCTGTGGGAACTTATCAGTTCTGCAACTGACTAGGTTGTTCCTCAGGAGCTCACACGCCCCTAGTCCCAGGTGCCTCAAATTTTAACTCCCACGACTTTCAGGAGAGCAGTGAGGGAAGTGACCACTACCCACATACATACTTAAGACCTCATGGAAAAGGTGCCCCCACCAAGATGTACACCCGAAAAACAGGCAAAGGCACTACATATTTAGGAGATTGAATGTGTAAATAAACAAAGAATGACCTGGGGCTGAACGGAAGCAATGAAGAATAAAACACCGAAAGTTCAGTGTTTATGCAACTTGGCAGCCCCTATTCAAACATTCTGAAAAACCGTGCCTGTCATTAAGTTTACTTGGATGGATGAGTATCTGATACACATCTGATATCTGTAATAGGACATGAAAAATCACAGAATAAGTGAAATATGATTTCATGTTCCATTACAAAACACTATTATCACTTGGCTCTAAGTAGGCTGCCAAATTACCGAAATCACGGTTTTTTTCCTAGAACCAATCAAAAATAAATTCCTGTATCACTAATGGGACCATGTACCTCTGAATACCCACGTCACTTAAGAATAATTCCCAAAGATATGTTGTATCCCCAAATTATGTAGTGGAAGAGAAAATGGAGGTGGGATATTCCAAAGGTTTTTATAAAGACCATGAGAGACAATTTGAGAAATCTGAAAGACGTTACAGCTCTTGAATATACTTCCTCTCAGATGAAGTTAAGAATTCAACTAATATATATTCTTCTAAGGAAAGTTACTGACATAATTTAAGGAGAATTACAAAACAAAAAGGTGTCAGTACTGGAACACTGGGATATTCTGGGATATCAGATTTAGAGTGCTGACATATATGGGGAGAAAAAAGCACAGTTCTATTACTATCTAGTAATTTGGTTATTATCTAGTAATTTTAAAAGTCTGTCATTTAATTACCTTTTTAACATTTAAAAAACAAAAAAAGCCCAGAAATACCAAATAAAAATAAGGCATTCACAATAACTTTCTCTGGAAATGTACTGAGGGAGTAAAATTAGGAATGCTTCACTCTTTCAATGACAAAGCCAATCTTTTAAAAATTACGCATAAAGGTGGTCTTCCCTAGTGGCTCAGACAATAAAGAATCTGCCTGCAATGCAAGAGACCTGGGTTCAGTCCCTGGGTTGGGAAGATTCCACTAGAGACAGAAATGGCAACCCAATCCAGTATTCTTGCCTGGAAAATCCCATGGGCAGAGGAACCTGGCAGGCTATAGTCCACAGGATTGCAGTCGGACAGGACTGAAACAACTTAGCACATGCATGCTTGCACACACACACAAAGGTATGTAATATTTAAAATTTTTGGTTTGGTTTTGCAACTTTTTGTACTTTTATTTGACTATGTTCTGAAAACTCTTTTCAAACAAACTAGTGAGACTATACTTGAAAAGTCTGAATAGGAAGGAGCTCGAATGTCATCTAGGCTCCAGAGCCTACACTGTCCCATTGCTTGGAATACATTCTTGAATTCATCCCTGCTAAAGGTGCAAGAAAAGTAACTATGCCAGTCTTTCTGCTAGATTTTTCATTATCATGTAACATACAGAGGAATAAATAATATGTTACATTATCATGTAACATATACAGAAATTAAGTGCTTTATTTTTTTAAAAGAACTTCTGCAGGATCTGATCTCCTGCAACAATTAGATACTTTAAAGTTAAGCTACAGGACTTCCCAGGCAGTGCAGTGGTAAAGAATCCATCTGCAATGCAGGAGATGTGGGTTGGATCCCTGGGTTGGGAAGATCCCCTGGAGGAGGAAATGGCACCCCACTCCAGTATTCTTGCCTGGAGAATCCCATGGACAGAGGAGCCTGGCGGGGGACAGTCCACGGGGTCACAAAGAGTTGGACACAACTGAGCACACATGCAAAGTACAGCAGAGTTGACTATTTTGCTTCATGTGACATTCAATAACCGAGAGTTCAGNGAGGAGGAAATGGCACCCCACTCCAGTATTCTTGCCTGGAGAATCCCATGGACAGAGGAGCCTGGCGGGGGACAGTCCACGGGGTCACAAAGAGTTGGACACAACTGAGCACACATGCAAAGTACAGCAGAGTTGACTATTTTGCTTCATGTGACATTCAATAACCGAGAGTTCAGTGAAGGATAGAAAGTGATGGGTAATAAAATGGCAAAAGAAATTGTTACCGCCTGAACAGCTTAATGAGAAATCTCAGGCAGTAACGTACTCTGTAGTTTAAATTTAAAATATCCAATAACTACAAAGAGGTGGACTTATTTTGCAACATAGAGAAACAATGAAACATTTAAAGGCAATATGAATTAGTCAGAAAAGGCAAAACAAACAAAGAAAAAAAGCTAAACTACAACTTCATATAAGAACCAACACAAAACAAAACAGAGGTGAAGGTTGGGAGAAGGAGATCTAGGATAATTCAAAATTTAATAAATGGTTAAACAGAGCTTTAGGCAATAGTAAAAAGTTCTCACAACAGTGATGCCACATAGAAATACAACTGTTACTTGGGTGCCATGCTGTGCTTAGTTGCTCAGTCCTGTCCAACTCTTTGAGACCTTATGGACTATAGCCCACCAGGCTCCTCTGTCCATAAAGGTTCTCCAGGCCAGAATACTGGAGTGGGTAGTCTATCCCTTCCCCAGGGGATCTTCCCGACTCAGGGATCAAACCAACGTCTCCTGTACTGCAGGTGGATTCTTCACCAGCTGAGCTACCAGGGAAGCCAAGTTATTTGGGTACCAGGCACCAAAGGAACCCCTCTTGAAAATTAGGGTTTCTTTGCATTCTTAAATGGTCTCAAGACAGATGGGAAAAGGGACAATGTCAGTGAGTCAAAATAAAAGGCAAAGTGAACAAAATTATAACGGAAGGATAAAAGGAAGACCACCTGCTCTGTGAGAAAAAGAACAATTAATTAAAGAGGAGATGAGTAGGTTCTGAAATGATAGTTTACCAATAAATCGAATGTTAAAAGTAAAATAGTAAATACTAAGTTGGTTATAGTAGGTGCAAGGGTAGGTCAAGCAAAGCACCTGCGGATCAGGGACTGGTTCAAATACAACTCCAGAAGTGGAGTCACTTCTGAGGCTCAGGGTAGAGGGTCCAGAACATATTGTCTTGTTTATCCTTCAGTTATTAGGCTAAACGTAAGCTCAAAGATAGCTTAACCCTTGTAGGACTGTAGATAAACAGTATCTTCAAAGCATTTAGCATTCATCTGAATGAATACCAAATCTCATTCTTTCAGAAAGCAAGTACAGAGCTTGAAACCCACAAATTAATAAAGTGTTAGTTTTGCCCATAAAAACTTCACCCTTTTCAAAGGAGACTTGTACAATGGTTTCTTTTAAAGATCAATTCCCTTCACCATCCTACCTTACTTACCAGAAACTTGACCCTTCTAAAAATAAGTGGCAAATTTTTCCTGTTACAACTAAAACTCTGCAGCGGTGGTTACCACAATGCCAAGATTCTTTCACCCCATCACCCAGCAGGTGCTACAGAGAGGACTGTCCTGGGAAATACAAGATCTGTGTTTCCTGGTGATTCACAACCAGCTCAGCAGATTTCTATTTCTATCATTTCTACCCATGTCTAAATGGATTTTGTCATCTTGGGAACTGACATACTCAAAAGGCCAGAGGCATAGGATAGATCAAACATGAAGAAAGCAAGAACTGTGTCACTAACGATGCACTGTTTCATCAAACCTCTTATCCTAATCCATTACTCTTTTACTACTGCAGTTTTAAACCTTCCCCGAAGCCTGTCTTTACACACACGTACCTTCTCTTTGGCCAACGTCCTTCATTTTGCCTTGCAGACCCACTGGCATACTACTCTTATTACCTGTCTCTTTAAATGAAAAACGTTGTTTTCCTTATCATAACTCTTTTTCTCCTTTAAGGGGTGGGATAATCCAAAATATTTGGAATGAGAAACTTCCCATGTTCTCGCCCTAAGAGGTGGACTACAGTTTGTTCTCAAACCTATTTGTTGATCAATACAAAAGAAATTCCTAAGCAGAAGACAGAGCTAATGGACTAACTAGAGAGTATTATTCAAATCATAAACTCACCTTCTAGTACCTAACGTGCCCCACAGTGGATAGGACCTCACCTGATGCTAAGGATAACAGGCAGAGAATCTCTGGCTGAACTGATAGGTTCAGAACAACATGAAGAGTAAACAAGCTGTGGATGCTAGGGCGATGGTAGGATGCAGTAAACAGAAAACGCAGCTCCTCCGGTGTTTGGGGCATTCCACTATGTCTATTCTTTAAAAGAAAAAGACATCAAGTTCTAAGTCTTCCACTTCTGGCTCACGGTTCTCAGTCACTGAAAAGAGATTGGTCCACCAAACATCTATATACCACAATTCACCTCTTCCTTGAAGGCCTTAATCATTTAGGACTGCCCCTTAAAAGGTAGGAGCTGCTGCATTTGCACAGCTGCCGCAAAGGCAGGGAAATTTCCTGCGACACTGGAAACAGGTAAATAAAGAAACTGCTTTCGCTCCGAGGAAGGGGGAGGGGTCTTCTGCCACTGAAGAGTTTACATAATGCAACAGAAAACCAGTGAGCTCTGCGGACCTGTCAATGGAGATGCAAAGCTAGAGCTCCTATCTTCCAACCACCTCTAAACACTGTCCAAAAGCCTGCTCCGCTCTCCCAAAGATCTACAGAAATTACACCTAATAATGTAAAACAATCACACATGCTCACTTCATGCTCTCCTAACCACCTTTATTGCTAAAATACACACACACACACACACACAAAAACCCAAACTCCCACTTGAGTCCAAAGTATGGAGTAACCAAACGAGTCGCGGAGTTTTCCCTCTGAAGAGGCAAAGAGAAAACCGATCTGCCTCAAATCTACACGATACCTAGTACTGCAATGACAAGGCCTAAAAACTTCACAGGGGCCGGGGCAGCCGCGTTCGCGGCTCAGCCCGGCTCGGGCCCCGCGGGCCGGCAGCCGCCCTCTCCCCCGGCCTCTCACAAAGGAGAATGGTTCAGTCCGGAGCATCACCCAGCACCTGATCCCGCTCAACTGGGGGAAGGACAGAGGGCGGGGGAGCGAGGAGGAGGATGAGTTATGAAAACCAATCTAAGAGCCGCAGCCTTTGCAAACACTCTTGGACCAGCAGTGAGCGGCGGGCGTGTGCTGAAAGCCTACCTGAACAAGTCCCGGCGCTTCCTTTCCAGCTAGCGTTTCAACTCACCCTTTCGGAGAACAAGGCGCCTTCCGGCGGAGCATGGCCAGTCCTCGCCTCAATCTAGCTTGCTAGTAGTCCATGCTCCCTTGCTCCGCCCACCTACGCTCCCACCCGCCAATGGCAGGGCCGACGCCCCGCCTCTTCCAGCAGGGTAATGTGAGCTCCATCCAGGAAGTCTCTTGAGGATGGGAGGTCCTAAAAGGCTGAGGCAACCACACATATGCCTGATTGAAAATAAAATCTGGCGGTACCTTGTCTCTGACCGCTCTCCGTTCACGGGCTTTCGGATCTCTCCGCATCTTTCTTTTCTTGACCCCCGCCGTTGGGGGCGCTCTAAACTAAAACATTTAGTTACTTGTTTCTGGGAAGCCATCTTGGATCGGGCTGGTGCCTTTCGGGCCGGGAGGAGGAAGGAGTGCTTAAGGAATCTAAAGCCCTTTTCGGCGTCCTGTCCGATTGCTTAGGTACAGCCCCAACGTACCCTCCTTTATGTAATCAGAATACCCCTCAGTCACGATGGGGAGTAAACCTGTAATAATGCTGAGTGTGCCTGGAGGCAACCCCCACCCTCTCTCATACAAGTGAAGCGATCTTAACCAAATCGAAGAAACAAAAATTAATTCTTGAAGTGAGTGGATTTTCTGAGTTCCTGGGATAATCCTTTAGAGATTTCTCAATCTTCAGGATATCAGCATAACATCAGCATTGGTTATGCATCTATTCTAGATGCTTCTAATCCTTATGTTTCGCTCACAAGTTTTCCAGTGTTCTGACTTTGACAGTACAGAGTACTGCTAGTCAGTTGGAAATGAACAAAATTCAGGAAAGAATTTCAACTTAAAAAAAAAAAGGCCTCAATTCATCAATAGACCCAAACTACTTGTGAATATGGATAGAGCAAACGATGTAAGTCTTAGAGGTGAAATTATATGCAAGGAGGGCATTACGAGACTGCCTTAGAAATACTGGCTGCAGAGTAATTTCCTAATGATAGAGTTTAAATTGTTATGGAAATAATTTTACAGAAGGTGAAATCCTCTTGCCCTCAATGAGAAAGATTTACCCATGTTTTCTAGTTTAACTCTACTGCTATTAAAATTTGCTACAAGAAGTTTTTAATTTTTTGGAAATCCTGAGTGAAGGGGGTCTTTCCCTATCATTAAAGGAATTTCTTAAGAAGTAACATTTGCGTGGTCGCACATAGTAGGAGCTCAGAGACCTTAAGGTGTCACGTGAGTCAACATTTTATCACAGAAGATTTGGCCAAGTACATTTCTCTGTGTATTGAACAAAATCTGTTGGCCAAATTCTTCCTTGGCTACCACTGTTATATCAAATTTGATGTTAGTATTAGGGCTTACCAGAACAATGTGTCGGAGAAGGCAATAGCACCCCACTCCAGTACTCTTGCCTGGAAAATCCCATGGACGGAGCAGCCTGGTAGGTTGCTGTCCACGGGTCGCCAAGAGTCAGACACGACTGAGCGACTTCACTTTCACGCATTGGAGAAGGAAATGGCAACGCACTCCAGTGTTCTTGCCTGGAGAATCCCAGGGACGGGGGAGCCTGGTGCGCTGCCGTCTATGGGGTCGCACAGANCACCCCCACCAAATGTGCTTTATAGAAATGACGAGCTAAGCAATTAAGAATCACACCTTCCCCATGCTTTGGAATAGTAAAAACCTGAGGTTGAGAGGAAAACCTCCCATAATGTATAAACCTTTTAGATCAGTAATTAATAATCTCTTTAAGCAGTCTGGGTCTCAGACTTGAGAAAAAAACAGACAAGCTATGCCAGTTCATATAGCTTCATACAGTATCATGTTCGACAGGAAGTGCTTATATTCTAGGAAGCATCCTGTCCTGTTTAAAACAAAGCAAATTTAATTGTCAGCCCCTTACCCTATCTTACCTCATTGTGGACATCAAATAAACCCTGCTGGATCTTCCTATATATTTCTTTGGCTGTGTTAATAAAGGCCTGAAGGAGACATAAATCATAGTATTAGGCTCAAGTTTAGGTAGAGAAATTAGGAAAAGAGAATACAAATATTATGCCGATTTGGATTTCAAAAGTGAATTGGGAACCATTAGGAGAACTGAGTAAAAATATACAAGGTCCTCCAAAGGCCCTGTAAAAGCCATTCCAAACAATTTCAAATAGAAAAAAGAGATTCTATGGTATTTTGGTATTGACACAAGATGTATCTAGGGTTCCCAGATTGGCACACTCTGCAAATAAAGCAAACATGCTCTCTTCTGAGTCAGTTACTTAAGACAGATTCAACACCAGACTTAGGAATGACTAAGATTTAATTCATTAGTTCCTCCAACTAAGATGATTTACAAATAACTAGTGTCAATCCACACTTACCAATTAATGTTACTTAATATAAAAGTAAAGCCTTAGGAATCAAGGAAAAACAAATGGAACAATTCCCTTAAAGGGAGAGGCATGGTCACTATGACCACAAGACATCCTTTTCTTACCCATGTTTTAACAAGGGAGGAGAATTCTGAAGAGGAAAAAAGGCGGGGACAAAGATACGGTGTAATCTCTGAAAAGCTTTCCCCACTTTTTCCCAAATAGTACCTCCTCAACATTGCAGGCTGTTTTGGCTGAAGTTTCCATGAATATAAGTCCATGTTCCCGAGCAAAGGCTTCTCCTTCTTCTCTCTTCACATCCCTACGAGACTCTAAGTCACTGCAAGAGATTAATCATTAATTGGGGAGAACACTAAAAAAAGATCCAAGTGAAAGAAGAAATTTATTCTAAAAGAATCCCACAGCTGTTTCAACTGCCAGTTAATCCATAAAGAATGCAGATCCTGAATGGTGTCCTTCTGTACAGGGTTACTGATTTCTGTAGCCTCTAGGAAAATATTCTTCAGATCAGATTCTTGACAGCTGCTGCACAGTTGAGGATAATGCCTTATCTCTTATTACACAGAAAAGGGTTTATAAAAGGTTAGGCAAGCCCCATGGTTTCTCAAGGTCTATGCTGTAGTCTTTTTTTTTTTTAAAAAAAAAAAAAAAAGATACACTCCAAAAGCAGCAGCTCTAGACAGAATGCTATGTCTGATCAATGTTCTGATTCATCCTATTCACTAAAGGTTTCTTTGACTGATAGAGGAAAACTCCTGTACAGAAACCATAAAGTTTTATTTACTTATAATTCTGTCTCTGGTGTGAGCAGACTAGCCAAATTCAACAGCCTTAATCCTTTTTGGAATGAGGTAGTTTTCAAAAACAAAACCAAACCAAACCTTAATCAAAGCAGTACTCCATATGCCTTCCAACTTCCTGTGATACAGTGTGAACTAATACTACTGCTACTGGGGGCAGAATCCAGTATAAAATGAATGTATCTCAAGAAGGCTTCTTCCAATAACTTTGATACAATTCCCTAGAAGAAGAGTATCTACTTTGGTTTGGGATACAATCAGAAATGACACATGAAATGTGAGCAGCTTGGATACATGCATATATTTAATAATGAAACAATTTATCGACAACCAAAAAAAAAAAAGAGAAAAAAATTCACAAGACCGCAGTGCTGTGGAAGAAAATGAAACATCAGTATAGCAACTGACCCAGAAGGCTGCATGATAAGTACAGCAAAGACAGACTTGGCTAGGATAGTATTGTATGCTCTTCAAATGGAGAAGTATCCACTTATTTGACTGCTTGGAAGCAGGCAGCTTTATTGTATGCTGCATGGAATGGAGGCAAACAGCCAGGGAAAGGAGAGAGAGGAGAAGGAGAAGAGCAATAAAGAATTCAGGGTAAGCAGATGGAAGAGACTGAGATAGAATTACAAAGAGATGACTGTAAGGCGTTTTGTTTCCTCTGCAGCCTAAAATAAACCTGTTCCAAGTCTTTGTCAGTCAAATTCAGTGATCACATGAGTAGCACTAGGCACTGTGAAAGAATGGTGGAGGAAGTGGTTTACAAAAGTCAAAGGATACCAGGGGTTCCTGCTCTCAAAGAGCTTACAACCTATATGAGGAGACAGGTTCCACACACAAAGCTACTATAAAACATATTTACAAAGTAACATAAATACAAATAAATATACATATGAATAAACAATATATGAAAGCTAAAAGTACTGTGTCAATAATTGTTCAGAAGTCCCTAGGTCAAAGAAGGCTTTCCGAAGGAAAAAAATGTGGACTTTGAGTATAACAGTAGGGTATAGTAGGGCATGTGCAAAGGCATAGGAGTGGAAGCAAATATGTCATGTACAGTAGGCAGATTAGCTTGATAGAAAGTCTAAATAGGTCTCCTTAAGAAGTGAATGGGATAAAACAGTAAGAGTCTATTTGGTGAAAGACACTGACTTACCAATGTTAGGTCTGGTCCCTAAAACCAAACAGGGAAAGATGTTTTCTTTAGGTAATGATAGGAAGGGGCTACAAGGCCAGGACCAACTCTACTACTCTCAAAAGTTTTGTAGTTACTCTGAAACAGAGAAACTAGAAATGGGATTGTGGAGAAGTATTCATCATCCTTGAGCAGTTCAACTAGAAGGAACTGCCTTCTGCAACAATTCTTATGTAGTGGCAAGTGAAAAACCTCAATGAAATCCCTAAACTGAGGACCTAAAACCCAAAGGGCAGCCAGATCCCAGTCACCTCAAGGGCTCAAGCAGAATGTCCTAGACCTTGTTACTAATTCTTGGTGGGGAGTACATTGTGTCTGTTTATAAAAGAATTTATTTTTGAACTACCATGACAATCAGCTTTGATCCCAACATTTTACAAATTAAAACAGGAGGACGAGAAGAGCCCTAATCTATAGCCCTAATCTATGCTCACGTCCCTGAAGAAGGACACGTCAATAAGGGCCCAAATTCTCCCCTGGTCTTTAAGTGGAGAGGCAAAACATCACACCTTAAAAAGAGGCTTTTCTCAGCCAAAGCATGTTAAGACCTCTTTCTTTAAGCCTACTGATCTGAAGCTGTTCCAGGAAGGAAAAAAAAAAAGAGTCCAGGCCAGTTGTTCAGCAGCAGCCAGAGTCAGCCCCCACGTCATGAGAGCCCCGCTGGGAGGCACTGGGTCCCACTGGGGTTGAAATACACTGCTGGGGTCCTATCTTGATGCCATTTGCCTGTAAGAGAAAAGAGGCAATAGTTTCCACCTCAGTGTGAAAGTAAGTGGGAGAAAGGAGAGGGATAAAAGGAGAAACCATTAATTACAATTTCTAGAAGCAGGTGTGGCCTTGGCAGGTAACCATGTGCCTTAGCCAGACTGCTGTGGAACAATAATCTGTGATGGTGAAGATAAAGTGACCAGCTGTGGTATTATAGATCACTGGAAGTGGCCTCTGTGCCCATTTTTAAAGTGACTGTTATACTTAAGTTTCATAGCCATGTACAGAATCAGGATGTGATTGGTAAGAGTAGGTAAAACAGAGGTGGCAGCATATTAGCATATAATTCATCCCCCTCCCCCCCCACCCCACCCCCACCAAATGTGCTTTATAGAAATGACGAGCTAAGCAATTAAGAATCACACCTTCCCCATGCTTTGGAATAGTAAAAACCTGAGGTTGAGAGGAAAACCTCCCATAATGTATAAACCTTTTAGATCAGTAATTAATAATCTCTTTAAGCAGTCTGGGTCTCAGACTTGAGAAAAAAACAGACAAGCTATGCCAGTTCATATAGCTTCATACAGTATCATGTTCGACAGGAAGTGCTTATATTCTAGGAAGCATCCTGTCCTGTTTAAAACAAAGCAAATTTAATTGTCAGCCCCTTACCCTATCTTACCTCATTGTGGACATCAAATAAACCCTGCTGGATCTTCCTATATATTTCTTTGGCTGTGTTAATAAAGGCCTGAAGGAGACATAAATCATAGTATTAGGCTCAAGTTTAGGTAGAGAAATTAGGAAAAGAGAATACAAATATTATGCCGATTTGGATTTCAAAAGTGAATTGGGAACCATTAGGAGAACTGAGTAAAAATATACAAGGTCCTCCAAAGGCCCTGTAAAAGCCATTCCAAACAATTTCAAATAGAAAAAAGAGATTCTATGGTATTTTGGTATTGACACAAGATGTATCTAGGGTTCCCAGATTGGCACACTCTGCAAATAAAGCAAACATGCTCTCTTCTGAGTCAGTTACTTAAGACAGATTCAACACCAGACTTAGGAATGACTAAGATTTAATTCATTAGTTCCTCCAACTAAGATGATTTACAAATAACTAGTGTCAATCCACACTTACCAATTAATGTTACTTAATATAAAAGTAAAGCCTTAGGAATCAAGGAAAAACAAATGGAACAATTCCCTTAAAGGGAGAGGCATGGTCACTATGACCACAAGACATCCTTTTCTTACCCATGTTTTAACAAGGGAGGAGAATTCTGAAGAGGAAAAAAGGCGGGGACAAAGATACGGTGTAATCTCTGAAAAGCTTTCCCCACTTTTTCCCAAATAGTACCTCCTCAACATTGCAGGCTGTTTTGGCTGAAGTTTCCATGAATATAAGTCCATGTTCCCGAGCAAAGGCTTCTCCTTCTTCTCTCTTCACATCCCTACGAGACTCTAAGTCACTGCAAGAGATTAATCATTAATTGGGGAGAACACTAAAAAAAGATCCAAGTGAAAGAAGAAATTTATTCTAAAAGAATCCCACAGCTGTTTCAACTGCCAGTTAATCCATAAAGAATGCAGATCCTGAATGGTGTCCTTCTGTACAGGGTTACTGATTTCTGTAGCCTCTAGGAAAATATTCTTCAGATCAGATTCTTGACAGCTGCTGCACAGTTGAGGATAATGCCTTATCTCTTATTACACAGAAAAGGGTTTATAAAAGGTTAGGCAAGCCCCATGGTTTCTCAAGGTCTATGCTGTAGTCTTTTTTTTTTTTGAAGAAGATCCAGTTAAACCAAAGGAAAGAAGAGGAAAGGGAAATTCCAGTTACTGGGAAGTAGAAAAGTCATGGATGTCACATCGCATAGTGATAAGTGCCTTCCTCGTTACTGGAATCAAGCCACAAGAGGAGACAGAAAGGAATACGGAAAACCCAGCTGCCTTAACTCACTAGTATCATTATTAACAGGCATAATAAGCAGCAGCCTGCCACCAGGGAAATGAAGGATTCAGAGATAATGATATGGGTAAGATTAGGTGATACTGAGAACAGAGCCGAGGACTGAGGAAGAATAAAGTGGCATGGAAAAGACTTTATGAAGCACAGGATTAAAGGGTGCAGAATAAGATTATGGTGAACTGTCCAATTTTCATTTTTCAAACTGGAAATTCTCATCTGGGAGGATTCCAGTTTTTCACCATGAAAAGAAAAAATCCAGGAGTAAGTCCACTAGAGAAAAAAAATCTGCAAAACATGTTTTTTCATGAGCTGTGTGAAGACCAAGGAAGAACTAACCCAAAATGGCAACAGTCCTAAATCTGAACATCTAGCCCAGACATACCTCTGAGTTCCAGATCTGTTTGTCCATTTGCCTGTTCATTTCTACTCATGTGTAAAAGGCACCTCAGATGTACATCAAAATGAAACATCATCTTTTCCCCCCAACCCAACTCTGTCCCACACTTCCACATGGCACAAGCCAAAAACCAACGTTATTATTAACATTTTTTCCTTCTTCACACCAAATACCCAATTCACCCCAAAGCGAAGTACTTTCAAAATGTACCTTACAATCATCCTTTCTCTCTCTCTCTCCAGTGTCACTGACCTAGTCCAATCCACCACTTTCTCACTTGGACTGCTGCAGCTGAGATCCACATCAACCCTTGCTCCCCTCCAGATCTTTTAAAATCTGATCAAGCTACTTCTCTGCTTAAAACTCTTAAATGCTTCCTACTGTGTTTAGAATAAAATCCAGACTCCTCACTCAGGTCTGCAAGTGCCACGAGATCTGGCTCCTGCCTTCTTTTCCAACCTCATCTTGTACCATTCCCCTTTGATTTAGTCTAACCACACCAGGTTTCTTTCAACATTATAAATTTATCATCAAGCTTCTTCCCAGTTTAAAGCTTTCGCAGAGTTTCTTACCCCTATTTGACACCTTTTCAAAAACTCTTTGCCCAGTGAACTCTTGCCCATCCTTCAGATTCCAGTTTAAATGACAACTCTAAATCAAAAGTAAGTACCCTGGGGCTTCCCTGGTGGTTCAGTGGTCCAACACAGGGGACACTGGTTTGATCCTTGGTCTGGGAAGATCACACATGCCTCAGAGCAGAGCAGCTAAGCCGGTGTGCCACAACTACTGAAGCCTGCATGCCTTAGAGCCCGGGCTCCACAAAGAGAAGTCACAAAATCAAGAAGCCTACACGCTGCGACTAGCGAGGCGCTCCCGCTCTCCAAAACTAGAGAAAGCCCACAAGCAGCAACCAAGACCCCAGACTCCTTTGTTCATGGGATTCTCTAAGCAAGAACACTGCAGTGGGTAGCCATTCCCTTCAGGGGATCTTCCTGACCCCGGGATCGAACTCTGGCCTCCTGCATTGCAGGCGGATTCTTTACCATCTAAGTCACCAGGGAAGCCCAGATAAAATTATAAAAAAAAAAAAAGTATCCTGGTACTCTTTTTTATAGTGCCCTTTTTTCTCCCCTTCACTGCATTTATCGTAATTTGTAAACAGATACAAATCATTTTATATTCAATATCTATGTCTCCACTAGTCTGTGAGCTCTGTGGGAATGAGGGCAGGATTTTGTTTTCACCTTGCCCACCCAGGGTCTACCACAATATCTAGGATGTAGTTAAGGTTTTTCACAAATTGGCTGAACCAATGAGTGTAATCAGTCTGTGGCCACAGTTCTAGGTGCCACAGATTATTTGAAATACTCAAGGAAAACACAGCAACACTCAACATCAAAACACCACATAAATTATTGTTGTTCAGTTGCTAAGTCATATCCGACTCTTGTTACTCCGCGGACTGTAGCCTGCCAGGCTCCTCTGTTCATGGGATTCCCCAGGCAAGAACAATGGAGGGGGTTGCCATTTCCTTCTCTGGGGGATCTTCCCAACCCAGGGATAGAACCCGCGTTTCCTGTACTGGAAGGCGGATTCTTTACCATTGAGCCACCGGAGAAGCCCCCACATAAATACAAGCTTAATATAATTGGCAGTGTCGAAACCAGATCACAATAGAATCAACATGTGCACTTCTTTTTGAGGCTGCATTCTTGGCAGCTGCTGCNTTTTTTTTTTTTGAAGAAGATCCAGTTAAACCAAAGGAAAGAAGAGGAAAGGGAAATTCCAGTTACTGGGAAGTAGAAAAGTCATGGATGTCACATCGCATAGTGATAAGTGCCTTCCTCGTTACTGGAATCAAGCCACAAGAGGAGACAGAAAGGAATACGGAAAACCCAGCTGCCTTAACTCACTAGTATCATTATTAACAGGCATAATAAGCAGCAGCCTGCCACCAGGGAAATGAAGGATTCAGAGATAATGATATGGGTAAGATTAGGTGATACTGAGAACAGAGCCGAGGACTGAGGAAGAATAAAGTGGCATGGAAAAGACTTTATGAAGCACAGGATTAAAGGGTGCAGAATAAGATTATGGTGAACTGTCCAATTTTCATTTTTCAAACTGGAAATTCTCATCTGGGAGGATTCCAGTTTTTCACCATGAAAAGAAAAAATCCAGGAGTAAGTCCACTAGAGAAAAAAAATCTGCAAAACATGTTTTTTCATGAGCTGTGTGAAGACCAAGGAAGAACTAACCCAAAATGGCAACAGTCCTAAATCTGAACATCTAGCCCAGACATACCTCTGAGTTCCAGATCTGTTTGTCCATTTGCCTGTTCATTTCTACTCATGTGTAAAAGGCACCTCAGATGTACATCAAAATGAAACATCATCTTTTCCCCCCAACCCAACTCTGTCCCACACTTCCACATGGCACAAGCCAAAAACCAACGTTATTATTAACATTTTTTCCTTCTTCACACCAAATACCCAATTCACCCCAAAGCGAAGTACTTTCAAAATGTACCTTACAATCATCCTTTTTCTCTCTCTCTCCAGTGTCACTGACCTAGTCCAATCCACCACTTTCTCACTTGGACTGCTGCAGCTGAGATCCACATCAACCCTTGCTCCCCTCCAGATCTTTTAAAATCTGATCAAGCTACTTCTCTGCTTAAAACTCTTAAATGCTTCCTACTGTGTTTAGAATAAAATCCAGACTCCTCACTCAGGTCTGCAAGTGCCACGAGATCTGGCTCCTGCCTTCTTTTCCAACCTCATCTTGTACCATTCCCCTTTGATTTAGTCTAACCACACCAGGTTTCTTTCAACATTATAAATTTATCATCAAGCTTCTTCCCAGTTTAAAGCTTTCGCAGAGTTTCTTACCCCTATTTGACACCTTTTCAAAAACTCTTTGCCCAGTGAACTCTTGCCCATCCTTCAGATTCCAGTTTAAATGACAACTCTAAATCAAAAGTAAGTACCCTGGGGCTTCCCTGGTGGTTCAGTGGTCCAACACAGGGGACACTGGTTTGATCCTTGGTCTGGGAAGATCACACATGCCTCAGAGCAGAGCAGCTAAGCCGGTGTGCCACAACTACTGAAGCCTGCATGCCTTAGAGCCCGGGCTCCACAAAGAGAAGTCACAAAATCAAGAAGCCTACACGCTGCGACTAGCGAGGCGCTCCCGCTCTCCAAAACTAGAGAAAGCCCACAAGCAGCAACCAAGACCCCAGACTCCTTTGTTCATGGGATTCTCTAAGCAAGAACACTGCAGTGGGTAGCCATTCCCTTCAGGGGATCTTCCTGACCCCGGGATCGAACCCTGGCCTCCTGCATTGCAGGCGGATTCTTTACCATCTAAGTCACCAGGGAAGCCCAGATAAAATTATTAAAAAAAAAAAACTATCCTGGTACTCTTTTTTATAGTGCCCTTTTTTCTCCCCTTCACTGAATTTATCGTAATTTGTAAACAGATACAAATCATTTTATATTCAATATCTATGTCTCCACTAGTCTGTGAGCTCTGTGGGAATGAGGGCAGGATTTTGTTTTCACCTTGCCCACCCAGGGTCTACCACAATATCTAGGATGTAGTTAAGGTTTTTCACAAATTGGCTGAACCAATGAGTGTAATCAGTCTGTGGCCACAGTTCTAGGTGCCACAGATTATTTGAAATACTCAAGGAAAACACAGCAACACTCAACATCAAAACACCACATAAATTATTGTTGTTCAGTTGCTAAGTCATATCCGACTCTTGTTACTCCGTGGACTGTAGCCTGCCAGGCTCCTCTGTTCATGGGATTCCCCAGGCAAGAACAATGGAGGGGGTTGCCATTTCCTTCTCTGGGGGATCTTCCCAACCCAGGGATAGAACCCGCGTTTCCTGTACTGGAAGGCGGATTCTTTACCATTGAGCCACCGGAGAAGCCCCCACATAAATACAAGCTTAATATAATTGGCAGTGTCGAAACCAGATCACAATAGAATTAACATGTGCACTTCTTTTTGAGGCTGCATTCTTGGCAGCTGCTGCGACAAAAAGCAAACACTGCACAAAAATCAATTTGCAACAGAAAAAAGAGTGGTCGTGTCCAATGTTAACTCCAAGGTTCGACAAGCTGTGCTGTGTCTGATAGGCATACACAGGTCATTAGCAAGTAATTACAGTGAATTAAGAATGAAATAAGAAATTCTTTTCCTTTTAATTCACGTTTTTCGTTTTTCAAACAGTTACTCAGTTGCTATGACAAAAATACCTGCTGTTTTGTTTAGACCTAACTATTAAATAACAAAACTATCAAGCATGTCTTTTGGCCTATGGGAGCCTTAGAAAATTCATTGAGAATAACAAATGTTGCTAAGGATGGGGAGAACCTGGAATGCTTGTGGACTGAAAGTAGTAATGTTAAGCAGTGCAGCCACTATGAAAAACAGTACAGCAGTACCTCCAAAAATCAGAATTTCCATAAGATCCAGCAGTTCCACTTCTGGGCATATATCCTAAAGAACTGAAAGCAGGGCCCCAAGCAGATCTTTGTACACCCATGCTGACCAGCAGGACTATTCACAACAGCCAAAAGTTAGAAGCAATCAAATGGATAATACATCAATGGATAATAAAGAAAACATGGTGAATACATCCAATGGATTACTATCTAACCTTAAAACAGAAGAAAATTCTGACACATGCTACAATATAGATAAACCTTGAGGATGTTATGCTAAACAAAAGCCAGGAACAAGAGGACAAATATTGTAAGATTTCTAAAGTAGGCAGAAGAGACAGAAAGTAGAATGGTTATTGCTAGGGGCTAGTGGGATGGGGATCTTCCCTGATGGCTCAGCGGTAAAGAATCCACCTGCAATGCAGGAGACGTGGTTTCAGTCCCTGGGTTGGGAAGATCCCCTGGAGAAGGAAACAGCAACCCACTCCGGTATTCTTGTCTGGGAAATCCCACAGAGAGAGGAGTCTGGCAGGCCACAGTGCATAGGGTCACAAAAGAGTTAGAAACAACTTGGCGACTAAACAACAACAGCGGGATGGGGAAGGTGAAATTAGTGTTTATGGGAACAGAGTTTCAGTTGAGGAAGATAAAAAAGTTCTGGAGATAAATGATGGTGATGGTTGTATAACAATGTGAATGTACTTAATGCCACAGAACTGTACACTTAAAAATAGTTAAAATGGTAAGCTTTATGTTACATATATTTTACTACAATAAAAAAACTTTTTTTAAATTGAGATACTAATGAACCTAAACTAAAAAAGTTTAGGTCCCAAATAATTCAATATCCGAAGAGTACCTAGACGACGTCTAGTACTTATTCTTTATACAAATAAAATTTTACCTCTTATTCCCAATCAGCATGATAACCATGTTGGAACTAGAGTGCTGCCGGGCATCCTCTAACCATGAGGTCAGATGGTTGAAGGTTTCACGCCTACAGCAGAAAAATTTCAAACATGGGTCAGAGGCCCATTTCAAAATGCCAAAGCAATTCCAAATGCATAGGAAAAGGGGGAAACTTATATGTATAAAGAAAAATATAAGACAGGCAATTCCTCTTTAGCATTCTTACTAGATTCAGTGGATTAAAAAGATTTTAAGAACAGAGGAAAGAGTCTCCCTCTCACGCAGCAGATGTGACTCACCTTGTAATGTCATACACCAGCAGTGCGCCGGCTGCTCCCCTGTAGTAGGAACGGGTGATAGAACGGAAGGATTCTTGTCCAGCCTTTTCCAACAACATGGCAACAAAAAAAAATCCCAACAAAATCAGGTTATTTGCAGAGAAGTTACTTGATCAGATGCCACTCTAACACAAAGGAGTTAATTTTACAAAAGAACTTCTATTAAGAAAAGAGAATTGGCGAAAAGAAAACCTGAATGCCCAGGAAGAAGTCCAGGTGGGAAATCAATATCTTTCAGTGGGAGTACAATTGTTATTTTGGGTGGGTCAATTCTTCCTGTGAGACTGTCCATTTAATTGCTGAATGTTTAGCATCCCTGGCTCCCTGTCACTGAATGTATTTACCCTATAATCAGTGTGACAAAGACATTTCCACACAATATCCCCTAGGAGAGAACTGGAAATATACTATTCACTCAGAGTATTTTTCAGTCCCATATGATGTTGAACATATCACCTTTGTTTTTTGTTTCTATTTTTGTTTCCACTCCTTTGTCTTAGAAAATTATCTTAGAATGCCAATGCTCTATATAATAAAGTTTCATTCCAATGGATCAACATAGAAAATTAGATACAAAGCACTATACTAACTGACCTTTAGTGACTGATAAAGGCAGGACAGGGCTTCCCAGATAGTGCTAATGGTAAAGAACCCTTCTGCCACTGCAGGAGACTTAGAGACGTGGGTTTGATCTTCCCTGAATGGGAAGGTCCCCTGAAGGAGGGCATGGCAACCCACTCTAGTATTCTTGCCTGGAGAAGCCGATGGACAGATGAGCCTGGTGGGCTACAGTCCACAGGGTCACAAAGCGTTGGACACGACTGAAGTGACTTAGCATACACATACACAAAGGCAGGACTACCAAGATGTCTCTTACTGGGATTCTGTCATAGCAAACAGGAATAACGACTAGGGAAAGCAGTCCAGGGCCCAGGACAGAGCTGTCCTAAAACAAATTCAAGCTTATTCTCTACTTTCATTTCCAATGGGGGCCAAGATATTAAGATTTATTTATAATTGAGCAATTTACTAATGCCCCATATACAGGATACTTTTGCTTTCTTGATGGAATAGGTTTTTGGGGAGGGCAAGTTTCATCAAAGGAAGCAGAATCATCTAAATATGAATTCCCTGGGCATTGACTCTATTCTATCAGAAAAGTTTTTACATTCTTGAAATTGCTTATCCTTCTGTCCCTACATAAAGATTAGGATGGGAGACTTTAAGATTGTTCTGGGAGACTTTAAGATTGTTCTTAAAGACAGGGAAACTAAGATCTGGACATGGGAAAATAAATAGCTTTTACACATATACCAATAATAATATTCATGATACTAATAATTAACAAAAATGTGAAAAATTAGGCTCAAAGGTCAGTTTAGTAACTGGCCAAAAGTTAAAAATTCTATAAACACCAAATCCATAATTACATGTAGGAGCTTAGTATAATACTCCATAGCAAAAAAGTCTGTTTTCTTAAACATTATGTCACATAATCTAAAGCCAAGTTTAAGGTCAGAAGACTGTTCTAGTACACTAATTCTAGGTTACAATTCCAACAGTACAAGAATCTCTTACTACAACAATCCTATTGCATAGCTGATAGAACATTAAAATCCAAAAATAATTCTAAAGAACTTTGTTGGTAATATTAACCACACTTTAAGATATAAAACATATTTTTTCCCTCCAAGAGCTCACTTAAATTTTATTTTTTTCCCTAATAGCTTTATGTCTTAAAGCATTTGATTCCTGGTTGGCTTTTAACTTGCTTTTTTTCCTCCTCTGCTATGGTTGAAAGCCCTTTCCTTCCTCAAGTCCTTCCAAGAGCTACAAGGGAAGTCTGAGGAAGGCCTGTGTGATGGCTGAATCAATAGAAGCATTTAACTTTTGCAAATGAAAACACTTTCAGTGTGCTATCACAAATGATTTTTGAAATCAAATCACTTTACTTCTTAATCTCAATCCATTTCCTGAACCAAAGTTTGCTAGGCAATAAGTTAGAAAGAGACTTCCCTGGTGGTCCAGTGGCTAAGACTCTGAGCTCCCAATGCAGGGGGCCAGAGTTTGATCCCTGGCCAGGGAGCTAGATCCCACATACTGCAACTAAAGATCCTGCTACTGTAACTAAGAGCCAGTGGAGTCAAATAAATGAATAAAAATAAATATTTTTTAAAAAAAGCTAGAAAGAGTGAGCCATTCAATTTGGGATGATCTGCATCAGTCTGAGGTATCTTTGTCCATCTCCTGTTTAAAAAAAAAAATCCGAAGCAGCAAAGAATTAAGATGGAGATAAAGAGAATTAAGTTTTCTCATTTCCCCCAAACGGAAGCATCACATTATATATAATTTCAAGATATATAAAGTATCCATTTCTGCTAAATCAGACAGGCTCATTTCTTAAGAATCAAAATGCATTCCAAAGTAAGATGCAAATGAATCTAGGATTTTTTTTTTTTTTTTAGCCATGCTGCATGACTTGTGGGATAGTAGTTCCTTGACCAGGGATCAAACCCTTATGCTGCCCTTGCAGTGAAAGCGCCAAGTCCTAACCACTGGACTGCTAGGAAATTCCTGAATTTGGGATTATTTAATCAATATATTTACCAAGGCAAACTCATATATACTTGGATTACTTGAAACAAAAAGACATGGCATTCAGAATTTGTAACTGTAACAGATGGAAGTGAAAGCTTTCCTGTCTCTTTGATTTCACTAGACCTCCTCTGACCTCTGTATGCAGATCAAAAAGGAACAGTTAAAACCAGACATGGAATGGCGGACTGGTTCCAGTCTGGGCAAGAAGTATGTCAAGGCTGTATATTCCCATTTTATTTAACTTATATGCAGAGTACATCATGCGAAATGCCAGGCTGGATGAAGCACAAGCTAGAATCAAGATTGCCGGGAGAAATATCAATAACCTCAGATATGCAGACAACACCACTCTTATGGCAGAAGAGTGAAGAACTAAAGAGTCTCTTGATGAAAGTCAAAGAGGACAGTGAAAAAGCTGGCTTAAAACTCAACATTCAGAAACTAAGATCATGGCATCTGGTCCCATCATTTCATGGCAAGTAGATGGGGATACAATGGAAACAGTGACAGACTATTTTCTTGGGCTTCAAAATCACTGCTTATGGTGACTGCAGCCATGAAATTAAAAGACGCTTGCTCCTTGCAAGAAAAGTTATGACCAACCTAGAAAGCATGTTAAAAAGCAGAGATATTACTTTGCCAATAAAAGTCCGTCTAGTCAGAGCTTTGGTTTTTCCAGTAGTCATGTATGGATGTGAGAGTTGGACTATAAAGAAAGCTAAGTGCTGAAGAATTAACATTTTTGAACTGTGGTGTTGGAGAAGACTCTTGAGAGTCCATTTTTTTTTTTTTTTTAGCCATGCTGCATGACTTGTGGGATAGTAGTTCCTTGACCAGGGATCAAACCCTTATGCTGCCCTTGCAGTGAAAGCGCCAAGTCCTAACCACTGGACTGCTAGGAAATTCCTGAATTTGGGATTATTTAATCAATATATTTACCAAGGCAAACTCATATATACTTGGATTACTTGAAACAAAAAGACATGGCATTCAGAATTTGTAACTGTAACAGATGGAAGTGAAAGCTTTCCTGTCTCTTTGATTTCACTAGACCTCCTCTGACCTCTGTATGCAGATCAAAAAGGAACAGTTAAAACCAGACATGGAATGGCGGACTGGTTCCAGTCTGGGCAAGAAGTATGTCAAGGCTGTATATTCCCATTTTATTTAACTTATATGCAGAGTACATCATGCGAAATGCCAGGCTGGATGAAGCACAAGCTAGAATCAAGATTGCCGGGAGAAATATCAATAACCTCAGATATGCAGACAACACCACTCTTATGGCAGAAGAGTGAAGAACTAAAGAGTCTCTTGATGAAAGTCAAAGAGGACAGTGAAAAAGCTGGCTTAAAACTCAACATTCAGAAACTAAGATCATGGCATCTGGTCCCATCATTTCATGGCAAGTAGATGGGGATACAATGGAAACAGTGACAGACTATTTTCTTGGGCTTCAAAATCACTGCTTATGGTGACTGCAGCCATGAAATTAAAAGACGCTTGCTCCTTGCAAGAAAAGTTATGACCAACCTAGAAAGCATGTTAAAAAGCAGAGATATTACTTTGCCAATAAAAGTCCGTCTAGTCAGAGCTTTGGTTTTTCCAGTAGTCATGTATGGATGTGAGAGTTGGACTATAAAGAAAGCTAAGTGCTGAAGAATTAACATTTTTGAACTGTGGTGTTGGAGAAGACTCTTGAGAGTCCGTTGGATTGCAAGGAGATCCAACCAGTCCATCCTAAAGGAAATCAGTCCTGAATATTCACTGCAAGGACTGATGCTGAAGCTGAAGCTCCAATACTTTTGTCACCTGATGCGAAGAACTAACTCACTGGAAAAGACCCTGATGCTGGGAAAGATGCAAGAGGAGAAGGGGATAACAGAGGATGAGATGGTTGGATGGCATCACTGACTCAATGGACATGAGTTTGAGCAGGTTCCAGCTATTGGTGATGGACAAGGGAAGCCTGACGTGCTGCAGTCCATGGCGTCGCAAAGAGTTGGACATGACTGACTGACTGAACTGAACTCTGACCTCCATCCTTAGCTCCTCCATCATAGCCCTTTATTCCTGCATCAGCCTTTACTGTTATATCTGGGACTAAAGTACTTTTATTTTCTCTTACCGTATCCCAGATTTGCAGTTTGATTTGTTTTCCATCAATGTTGACCATACGGGCCCCAAACTCCACGCCTGTCAGTGAAAACCGAAAGAATGTGATTCTCATGAACAACAACCATGGTGACAAGAGGTTCATGCTTGTCCTCATTGTGCTAATGACTCATCCTCCGCACTTAGTGCCACTAAGCCCATTACAGTTCCCTATTTGCTCCAATTAATTTTGTGCTCCTTAAAGTTTTATCTTCTAGAATTAAAAACTGTGTTCTAGGTGACAACCACCTCAGGAATATAACTGAAAAGCATATATGGGGATAAAAACTAATTAAGAAATCAAATAGAAAAAGTGAATGAATTTTTAGAATTATTGTTTAATGCTTAAATTTGATTAAGAAATGTTTAATTTGTAACTTTAAAAAACTTCTAAATTTTTTGAAAATATTTCTTAATATTTTCCCAAAGTCACTCTCTAGTCCTCTATATGAAACAATAAATACTTGCTTTTTGAAATTTTAGATTGTTTTTTAGAAAAGCACCTATCTAAGAATAGGTTCTCAACAGTGAAACATTTCAGATCTCCAATAATTTCAAGAGTTCATCAGAAAACAGCATTCCTCACAGGGATTTGGAAACAGTCCGAATAAAGGTTTTAGTTTATCTGCATTCAACTTCTATCAAGGTAATGTCAGGACAAAACATAAAAACCGAAGATCACTTACATTAAAAATACTTGATTGTAAGTCAAACAATTTGCCCTATTTTCTATCTTTACACAGTACTTTACTCCAGGAATTCTGAGCTGCAGGTAAGAAACAGCACTAATCTAACTTCTGCTATTCAGGGGCTCCAGGAACAATATATCCAGAATATCTCTCAATTCTATAAAGTTTTACAGTCAATAAGCAGATTTAAAAAATTGTTTGTTACTACTCTAGACTGCATCATCAAGAATAATGATAGTTACTAAAAAAAAAAGTCACTAATTTTGTTTTCTTTCTGTACAAGAGGAATGGAGTTTCAATGGTGAGGAATTAAAAAATGCAACTTATGTCCCCTTTTATGCAATTTCCTCTAATTATGAAGAAATCTTCATATTNTTACTACTCTAGACTGCATCATCAAGAATAATGATAGTTACTAAAAAAAAAAGTCACTAATTTTGTTTTCTTTCTGTACAAGAGGAATGGAGTTTCAATGGTGAGGAATTAAAAAATGCAACTTATGTCCCCTTTTATGCAATTTCCTCTAATTATGAAGAAATCTTCATATTTGTGCACATTTTATAGCCAACTGCCTTGTTTATCTTGGTATAGAAGACTGAATTCAGAAAGAAACAGGGAATATATTGGACTCTGGGGAAACTTGATTGATCACTTCATTCCGCTACTTTGAAACCTGTCACTTGCTTCCATTACCTTTAGGTGTGTCAAAACTCATCTCTCCCCTTCCCCACCCGAGATGTTCTCTACTCTTACTTCTTGTCACTCTTCACTTTAAATTCCATGGTCAAGCCATACTAAATTACTTTCAGTTTTCCAGATTAGCCTGAACTCTGTTATTCCTGAGCCTTTGCACCTGTTTTTCCCTCTTGGCCTGATCACTTTTCTCTCATCTCCACAACCCCTTAACTTGGCTAGTTCTTGCTCATGCTTCCATTTTCAGCTTTTCCTGATAGATGTGGCAGCCTCTTATACCCTTTTGCAATAGTAATTTATTCATTGGTATCTGCCCCCAGCCTCACCTCAACCTCCTACACTGGAGCTTTCAATGTAGGCATGTTTACCTTGTTAAGCACTGTATCACTTAGCACCCAGCACATTGTGGTTGTACACAATAGTCATTTACAAAAATATTTTCCTGTTGATACTAAATCCTTTTCTAACCACTTTAGTTATTTGGCTCTGAGTAAGTACTTTAAGATCAGTAGTAGCTTCAGATTTCCATAATATGGGACTTGTAAGTGGCAATATAGTAAGAATGGGAGCTAGGGATTTTATTCTGAAACTGCATCTGCATGGCAAGAAGGCTAGTTTTATGTATATAATCTTTATTTGGGTTGGAGTTATGGAGATTATGGGGAATGGGTTGTTAAAACTCAGCAGGTCGTCCCACACCACAAATGTATGGAAGATGTTCACATTTCCCACGATTACCAGAGAGTTCTTGAAAACTCACGATTATCATATCTTTTCTTTAAAACAAAAGTTACCAGTTTCATGTACCTTTTATTCTAGGTCTGGGATGGCTTTTCCATTTGCTTCCTCCTCTCCAACACACACACAAAATCTATACGGTAGTGATTACTTTGAAAAAGTAATGAGGTTCACACTAATTTACCGCAGAGTAAGGTGAGTTTTTGAATTAACAGTACGTTTTCGTAGGATTCTACATAAACATACAAATCACATTTGTTAAAAAAAAAAAAAA
>SJYX01020697.1:10017-30669 GCA_006410675.1 Oreotragus oreotragus
TGCTGCTAAGTCGCTTCAGTCGTGTCCGACTCTGTGCGACCCCATAGACGGCAGCCCACCAGGCTCCCCTGTCCCTGGGATTCTCCAGGCAAGAACACTGGAGTGGGTTGCCATTTCCTCCTCCAATGCATGAAAGTGAAAAGTGAAAGTGAAGTCGCTCAGTCGCGTCCGACTCTTAGCGACCCATGGACTGCAGCCCACCAGGCTCCTCTGTCCATGGGATTTTCCAGGCAAGAGTACTGGAGTGGGGTGCCATTGCCTTCTGTTTGTTTCCAGTGGCGATCCCCCAGGGGAACTGAGTGAGTCTGTGCCTCATTCCTTTGCTGACGGTGGCTGGCAGGAGGCAGACATCAGTGTTGAGTTTCTCCTGTTCTGCCCACCCAAGGAGCTGTCATCCAAAATGCATTCTCACACCCCATATCCCCCACCAATGGCTACCCTCCTCTAGTCCTTATGGTCAGTATACCTTTTTATACCACAGAATTGGACATAGCTTTGTTTTATTTCATGTGCTGTTCTCTTCCCCTAGCAGACTGTAAGCCCCTTAAGGGGCTATGTTCTAGAGTTTCTGGGCAGGTCTAGGCTTTAGACCCAGGTTGTTGCTTAGTCGCTAAGTCCTGTCCAACTCTTTTGTGACCTCATGGACTAGCCCGCCAGGCTCCATGGGATGTCCCAGGCAAGAATACTGAATTGAGTTGCCATTTCCTACTCCAAAGGATCTTCCCGACCCAGGGACTGAACCCACGTCCCTGCATTGGCAGGCAAATTCTTTACCAACTAGCCATCAGGGAAGCCCTGGGCCCAGGTACATGATACCCAATTAAATTTTAGGTGCATTGGAAAACAGAAGACAGTGTGTTGTCTGCATCGTAATTCTAACTTTCCCACTCTCTGCCTTTAGAGAGGGAGCCAGGGTTCTTTAGTCAAGGCCAATTCAGAAGCTGTGGAATTGCAGGTTTCTTTGTATAAAAGGATTTGTTCCTATTTGCAGTGTTCACATAAAAGAAAACTGAGAAGTATAATAAAGAATAGAGGTGTGTGGCAGACTTTAGAGGTTTGGAGTGGTAGGTTGAAATAAAAAGCCCACGCTTTTCTGAGACTAAAAGTCCACTTCTCCCCCTTTGAATGTAGGCTGTGGTGGCTTCTTTGATTAGTAGGATAAGCACAAGAGATGTTCTGGGACTTCTGGGGCCAGGTCATAAGACCTTTGTAGCATCTGACAGGCCTCCTGGAGCCCTGAATCACCAGGTAGTAAGTCCAACTACTACGTGGCCCTTAAACTACCTGGGGAGGGAAGCCAGGGAGAGGGACCAGGTAGGTTCAGCCTTCTAGCTATCCATGCTAAGCCATCTGGGATCTATGGACTAGCCCAGCCATCACCTCAATTTCCAAGCATTGCCAGTGGTGCTACATGGGGGCAGAAAAATGGCCCAGCTGAGCTCTGCTGGAATGCCTGCTACAGAACTGAGATAAAGTAAATGATGGTGGTTTTAATTTACAAGGTTTTGGGTTAGCTATACAGAGAGCTGCAACACTGGGAATGCTGAGCTTGTGGTTTAACCTCTCTCTCTCTTTTTTTTTTCAGTGTAATGCATTTAGAAACAATATTAGAAGATATTAGATTTTACTGCACCAACGTCTATGGAGGTATGCTCACCTGAAAAAGAAATACAATAATCTAGAAAATAATTTAAACTTTATGTTTTTGTAGTTGACTTCTCAAAAATGATGGTATACTCAAGAGCTCTCTTCGGAGTGGTTTTTCAATTTTACTCTCTTTTTTGGACTTTTCCATCAGAATGGTCACTTCTAAAAGTGCTTCCACATAAGGCTGGACAATGGGATAGGCGGTGACCCATTCATATTCTTTTACTTCCTTTTTCTTTACTGGAGGTTTCAGGAAAGGGGGAGCTTGTGCAGGTATTTTTTCAGCACGTCGTTGATCATTTCTTTGCTCTGTGAGTTCTCTCCCTCGAATCATTCGGTCTTGATGTCCCTTTATCTGTTTCTTTGCCCAGGCCACTCTGCACTGCTTGGCCTTAGCTTTGTGTGTTTTCTGGACGTTTTCAGTTGAAACATCCTTCTTCAGGTTTAATACTTCATGGGAAGGAATTTCACTTGAGATGCTTTGAGGGAGCAGTTGATAATTGTGGTCTCTGAGGCCTCTGGCTTGTTCAGCTCGGTGTATGTGTCTCTGTACCTGGTTCAGCTCTCTCTCGGACACTAAATAGTGCCATTTTTTAGCATCTTTTTTTTCGTTTTGGGGTCTCCTATCCTTTTCCTCTGTTTTAATTTCCCCTTCTGGAACCATTTTGTGCTTGCATGCTTTTTCCAGCATTTCCTGGTAGCGTTGATAGTAGTATGCCTCTGCTTGGGCAAACCGGAAGTCAAAAGACACGGCCTTAAGTTGATTGAGTCTTTCATTCTCCTGTTGAGTCTTTTGGGCTAGCAACTTCCTCACCTCTGAAGAATGGACACCACCTAAACTCTTGTCAAGGGAAGTATCAGAGCTCTTTTCAATTGGCTGTGCTTTATTCTCTATACGGGCCATGGCACAGTTCTCAGGCAGCCACAGCCCCGCCTGGCACCCTCACACTATGGCCTGGTTAGGGTCTTGTAACTGTTTCCTGTCTTCCTCTTCAAGCCCTCTCCCCTCCTCTCCCCTCCCCCTGCATTTCTCTACATCCCCGAAAAACCAGAGGCAGGCTCTCAGGAACTCCTCCCACTGCAGGAACAACCCCATGCATTTATCCTGGACTCTGCCTTCCTGCCCTTTCACCTATCAAAAGTCAGTTCTGGGACTTTGCTGGTGGTCCAGTGGTTATGAATCCGTCTGCCAATGCAGGGGCCACAGGTTCGATCCCTGGTCTGGGAAGACCCCCACATGCTGTGGGGCAGCTAAGCCCGTGCGCCCTAGAGTCTGTGCTGTGCACCAAGAGAGCCTCCGCAATGAGATGCCCGTGCACTGCAGCAAGTGTAGACCCTGCTCGCCGCACGCAGAAGCCCGCGTGCAGTGATGAAGGCCCAGGGCAGGCACACAAATGAATGTCAGTTCCTCCACCTCTGTTTGTTGAGCTTCGAGAACTTCAGTTTACAACGATCAAATTCCCTTCCCTGCTTCAACATTTCCTGTCTACTGGATCAATCCATCAGCATAAAATTATGCTTTAGTATGTATCATCTTCAAACAAAAAAAAGGAAAACGCCTCCTCTACGGCCTGTCCCCTCTTTTGCTCCCCTTCGCTGTGTAACTTGAAGCAGTTACCTCTTAAGTTTCGCTTCCATCCTCCCCCCACCCCCTCGTCTGAGCCTGCTCTCGTCTGGGTCACCAGTGATCTCGTTTTTGTGGCTGTCACATGGGGCTCTCAGCAGCATTCTCCAGAGGGGACCGCTCTCTCCTCGTTGGAATACTTTATTGCCAGGCTGTAGCTGAGGGCATGTGACTAAGGCTACGCTGGGCCCCTGCGCTACTCCAGCCATTAGCCGAACGTCCCCAGGTAACTGAAAGGTCCCGCATCCTCTTCCTACCTCATGGCCACCCCCTCCACCTGCTTCACTGGTTGCTTTCTACATGTAATGGAGGAAAGTGTAGCAGAGAAACTCAACTTAGGACAGAGCACAGTCACACTCGGGCTTCCCTGGACCAAGACAGTCTTGATCATTCAACAAGTGATATACCGTGTGCGTCCGGCACTGGAGTGGGAGTGAGGGGTGAGCGAGACCATCAGGGCACACAGGCTGCTCGGAGCTCACCGCCGCTTCACCTGGATATACCTACTTCCCAGCCCCACGCGTCTCTTCCACAGTGCTTCCTTCAGCCTTCCCCTCTCAGTCCTGTCCTTTCTAACTTCAAAATGCCCCCACCCTAGAGGGCAGCAGCCTCTGATTAGCTTCCCTGAATCCACTTCTCTCCCTCTGTCTCCAGCCCCATCAGACCAGTCACACAGCAGCCAGCATGATCTCTGTGTTACATAAATCTGAACATACCACTCTTCCTGCACAGAAACCTGGGATGGCATCTTACTGCTTTAGGAGAAAATTCACAAGAGTCCAGGGTGGCATCTGTAAACTGGTTCCTGATTTTGGCTCCAAACAAGTCTCTCAGGCGGACTCCTTGCTCCCTCTGCTGCAGCCACAGTGACTCTTCTGTTCCACAAAAACTTTCCCATCTGAGTCTTTTCAGGTATTCTTCCTTTATATACTCCCAAACACAAAATATAGCAACTCTCACTAGGGCACATATGTATATATTATAGTTTTTAGGTTTTAGCCTAAGTGTCACTCCTTCAGACCTATAAACTCATTCAAATAAAACAAAATGCCTTTCACGACACCTCTCACAGTCTGCAGCCACTATCTGTTTTTAACGTCCGCATCCCTCACTGGTCTAAGCCCTGACGTGGGCAGGGTGTTTCTTTTCTTCACTGCTGTCCAGCCAGCACCGCTGGCGCTCAGTGAATCAAACAGCACAAGCAGAGCATGCTTACTTGAAATTCCTGGGCCCTTTTCACCTGATTCTATGACTGGCTCCAATGTTCACAGTATAAACATATTTCCTCACCTTAATCTTCTTTTCTAATGGGGAGTGGGAACCTACTGCAATCCGAGGGTCTTGAATATTTTTGGCCCAGGCCAATCTAGAAGAGCAAAAAGAGAAATTATACTAAGACTTGGAGGAAGGTTTTGGGAAACATACTCTGGTAGAATGGTAATGTGAGTTGCTTTGGGGACTCACTTTTAATATGTAACAAAAGGTGTTTCTGTGTGTCAATAGGCAGGGCTCTACGATATGTTTTTTTCTTTTCTTAAATCAAGGAAGAAATACTCTTTGGTAAAACCGTAAACAAAGAGCCAAATTGTGTCTGAGGTTGAAGCTGTCAATAGTACATTTACCAGAGGAGAGGCTGAGTTACGATTTCAACTTCCACAAACCACGGTTTGTGTATATTGTTAGTAGAACAGAGAACTTGCCTTTGATGAGAAGTTGAGTTTTCAAAGTTAAGTCCATTTTAAGTTCACTTATGCATGAGGTGATGAACAATAAATTTAATCTATAAGCTATCATTAATTTCCAATAACTGCTATCTAACTGTAACAGTTCATTAATCTTGTGAAAGATTTACATTTTAAATAGATACTAAAACAATCTGACAGCAAGAAAGGGTTGTGTTTTTAATGTAATGCAGAAAAATAAAGCAGAGACATTTACCACTGATGATAGAGCACAATATTTANAATTTAATCTATAAGCTATCATTAATTTCCAATAACTGCTATCTAACTGTAACAGTTCATTAATCTTGTGAAAGATTTACATTTTAAATAGATACTAAAACAATCTGACAGCAAGAAAGGGTTGTGTTTTTAATGTAATGCAGAAAAATAAAGCAGAGACATTTACCACTGATGATAGAGCACAATATTTAGGCATCCTCAAGACCTTGCTTCTTAACCTGCTCAGTTAGCAAAGAGGGTTCTTTGTGTAGCAATCTGGGTTGTAAATATTGTTTCTCTGACTTCTCTTAGCAAATGAGAAGGATTTTATAACAGAACTAGAAAAAAAAACAACAACACTATTTGCTATTTAATTTCTCAAAGACTCATTTCTGCTTTCATATTTTTTCTTTGTTAGGCAATTCTTATATTATCTCCAAAGCAACATTTTAGAGTTTATCATACTCTCGGCATAGTACTAAGAACGGAAATAGATTCCTTTACTTAGTCTTCTAAACGGCCTCATTCTCCCCCATTTCACGGCCAAGTGGACTGAGGTGAAGAGAGATTCAGGGACTTGTTCGAGTCCCCCAGTTTGTTTCAGAGGTGGGATGTGTCTGTGTGACTCCAGACCACGTCTTCTCTCCTGTGCTGCACCCATCCCCCCACAAATGATACTCTCCCGCCTTTACTCAAAAAGTAAGGACGGTAATACCTACTGTTGTTCTGCACTCAGAGCCAACCATTCTGAGTCGGTCACCAAAGGAGGCTGGGAGGGTTGGGTCTGCACTGCCAGCTGCTCCTTCCGCAGCCCCGCGTTGTACCTTCTCCTCTGAGCATCACTGGTTACTTCCGCTGCTCCTAGGGCCCCAGGCTGTTTCTCTTTGGTGTCTTTTGCCTCAGCCATTGCCCTATCAATCGCCAGCTTTACGAGCAACATCTCTGCTCTTCACTCTTCCTCTCTTGGTGTCTTCTCTCAGCTCTAATCTCCCATTCTCGATTCTGCAAATTCCTGTTTTCCAGCCATTGAAGTTTCTGGCCCTCTTGCAGACTTTTCAGCCACCTACTGTTGATCCTTAGGGATGCCCTGGTCTGATTTCTAGGGCAACCAGAATCAGTCACAAGCTTTTTTGTGCGTGTCATCACTATCCTAGCTTGAAACTACTGTGAGGTGGTAGGTGGAGACAGTGTCTGCTTGGCAGGACAGGAGCTTTAGGGAGAGCTGGGCTAAATGGCCACAGACAGAAAGTGGAAGGGCCTGGATTTTACACAGAGAAGTGTCCCAGTTTAGGGCAGTGAGAGAAAGCGTCTTTCGAGGTAACAGGAACATCTTTCTCCTTTTGGAATATATATTGTGTCCCGTCCATGGGAATGGAATTGTGGTCAGTGGAGAACCCTGGAGTGGATACTGTAGGCACACTCACAGTAGCAGGAGGAGGTTGGACAAGTACACAGGTGGGCAAGTGGCGTGGTCTCATTATTACTTAGCTGGCTGTCACTCACCTAAATACTGTTCCTGCAATGAAGTTTTGAGCTTTGATACTGTTTAATATACTTCTAGTCATATACTATTTAATTATTAAAATGTTCATAACTGGCCACTGAAGAAGCAGAAAAGACACCAATGTTGAAATAACATTAATGAAAAAGACTCTGCCTAGTCACATCACGATACCCTTCACCATACATGTGGGCGGCATCCATTCAAAGTCCTCATGTAGCCCATTATGATGTCTCTAGTTCTTAAAAAGGAAAAAAAAAAAAAAGTGAAAAGGAGAAAATACAGTGATTAATTACAACCTGGCTTTTTGTTCAGTAGAAATAAAACCTACCCCTTCTAAAATGTGCTGTTTGTAGAGCTGCACTTGAAACCATAGTCTCCAACTCATTCAGGAGTACATGAGTTAAAAAAATATGGGAATTTTATGATGAAAAAATAATTTCAAACATCAAGTCATGAAAGTATTTTATTACTGTTTATCTTTCTCTGTCCCTTTAATCTGTGTTTTTATATTTAAAGTGGCATTTCCTGTAGATAACATTGTTGGGTCTCATCTTTTATCCAGTCTGATAGTCTTTTCTAATTGCTGTATTTAGACCGTTGGTGTCTAAAGTGGTCATCGATATGACTGGATTAGCATCGACCATATTTGTTGCTGCTTTCGACTTGTCGCTCTTGCTTTACCTTACTTTTGTCTTCTCCTCTTACTTTGCCTTCAGTTCAGCCACTGTCGTACCTGACTCTTTGCAGCCTCATGGACGGCAGCACGCCAGACTTCCCTTCCATCACCAACTCCCAGCGCTTGCTCAAACTCATGTCCATCAAGTTGGGGATGCCACCCAACCATCTCATCCTCTATCATATCTTGCCTTGTCATCCTTGTTGTATTTTGCCGTATCTGGTATTAATTAAACATTTTATGATTCTATTTTTTCTCCTCTCTCAGCATAACAATTATGTTTGCTTTTTTAAATGGTTGCCATTGAGTTTGCAGGATATGTTTACAACGAATCCAAGTTCTTTTTCAAACAGCCACTACACAGGCAGTGCAGGTACTTTTTTATAACAGTATTCACAGTTCCTACCTGGTTGTATTTTAGTCTTTAAGTCGTGTGCGACTCTTGTGACCCCATGGACTGTAGCCCGCCAGCTTCCTCTGTCAATGGGATTCTCCAGGCAGGAATACTGGAGTGGGTTGCCATTTCCTTCTCCAAGGGATCTTCCTGACCCAGGAATCAAACCCTGGTCTCCTGCATTGCAGGTGGATTCTTAACCGACTAAGCTATGAGGGAAGCCCTCGTAGTTTCTGCCTCCCATCCCTTAAAACACTGCTATCACTCATTTCACTTATCTATAAGCTTGCACCCTGTATTATTAACTAAAAAACTGTTATCTGTCAGATCAACTAAGATTTTGAAAAATTAAAAATTGATTTTACCTCTTCACTTATTCCTTCTCTAATGCTCTTCTTTTAAAAGTAGGTCTGAGTTTCTGACCTGTATTATTTTCTGTCTTTCTGGGGAATTTCTTAAACATTTTTTGCAAATCAGATCTAGTGGTGACAAATCCCCTCCATTTTTCTTTGAGAAAGTCTTCTCTTTCACATTTGAAGGATAATTTTGCTGGATACAGAATTCTAGGCTGGTGGTTTTTTTCAATAACTTGAAATATTTCACTTCCCTTTCTTCTTGCTTGCATGGTTTCTAACAAGAAGACTGATGTAATTTTTATCCTTGCTCCTCTACAGATGAAAATTTTTCATCTCTCTGGCTCGAAGATTTCTTTTTGTCTTCGAGAATCCGTTTTGAAGATTTTCTGCAGTTTGAACATCATACGCCTACATGCAGGTTTTTGGGTTTTTTTGCATTTATCCTGCTTGTCTGTACCGCCTCAATTTAAAAATCCAAATAAATTTAAATAAAAGTTGTTTCCCTGTCACACTATCCACATTTTAGGTGCTCAGTAGGGACATGTGGCTAGTGGCTACCAGTGCATACATACATGTATGCTAAGTTGCTTCAGTCGTGTCTGACTGTGCGACCCCATGGACTGTAGCCTGCCAGGCTCCTCTGTCCATGGAATTCTCCAGGCAAGAATACTGACTGGAGCAGAAACACCTAGACAGAGGAGGGAAGGGGTCTAATCTGAGGTCTCCTGGCAGTGAGTACCCCACAGAGCAAAGTGTCTCCTAGGATCCAACCCTTACCTGAGACACTTGGTGCCCATATCTAGCTCCTTGCCTCTGCACATAACACAGCTTTTTCCTAGCATGTCCCTCTTCTCTGATTTAACTGCACACCCCATCCCAAACTTGCTATCTACTCAACACTTTATTCAAAGAAACAGATTTCACTTTATTTTTTAAAAGTTTAGTTCAATCAGTTAGCTTTTATTTTGGCTGTGCTGGGTCTTTGCTGCTGTACAAGGGCTTTCTCTAGTTCTGGAGAGCAGTGGCTACCCTAGCTGTGATGCAGGGGCCTCTCATTGCAGCGACTTCTGCTGCAGAGCATGGACTCTAAGGCACGCAGGTGGCTCTCAGGCTCTAGAGAGCCTCAGCAGTTGTGGCACATGGGCTTAGTTGCCCCACGGCATATGGATGAAGGATTGAACCCATGTGCCCTGCACAGGCAGGTGGATTCCTAACCACTGGACTACCAGTAAAGTCCCACATTTCACTTTAATGCAAGTCTATCACCATGCAGAGTCCTTCACATCATTAGTGCTTAGGATCGAACTTCACACTTAAGTTTCGTAAGCTCAATTTCACACTCAGGTTTAGTAAACTGTTAACAGAACCAAACATGCTAGTGTTGTCAGCATTTTATTGTCAAGTATGAAAGTTAAAAACAAAGACAGCTATCTATAATTGGCATTTTTATAAATAAAAGGACATTCTAATAGTGCCCTCTTCCAACTCCCCAGACCTCTGCCCCAAGATGGAGACTAAATGAAACTTCGCATTGTTTTTCTCATTGGGGCCTGAAAGATGAAAACTTTGTGTCTAGTGAAGTCGCTCCGGAGAAGGCACTGGCAACCCACTCCAGTATTCTTGCCGGGAAAATCCCATGGACGGAGGAGCCTGGTAGGTTGCAGTCCATGGGGTCGAGAAGAGTCGGACACAACTGAGCAACTTCACTTTCACTTTTCACTTTCATGCATTGGAGAAGGAAATGGCAACCCACTCCAGTGTTCTTGCCTGGAGAATCCCAGGGACGGCGGAGCCTGGTGGGCTGCCGTCTATGGGGTCGCACAGAGTCGGACACGACTGATGCGACTTAGCAGCAGCAGCTAGTTTAGAAGACGCTAGAATTGGCGAGGACAGTCTGAGATGTTAACTTTTAAACCGAGATCTGCAGGATCTAGAAACAGTGATCACAACCTCTGTGCCTCAGTTTCCTTATGTGTCAACTGCGGCTGACAACCTGCAGTTGTGGGAAGGAGCGGCGATGGAGTAACTGCAAAGCGCTGGCTTGAACTCGGGGTCCGGGGGGCGGGCACCGCTACAATCCACGCTCATCCTGGGAGGCCCCTGGACCCAACACAGACGGGGGCCCCCTAGGCGCTGGGGCCCACCGCACCAGCCCCGCTCTCCGCTCCTCCGCGCCGCGGGCCCCCGCGCTCCGCCGAGGTCGGCCCCGGGGCGCCGAGAGGCGTGGCCGGCCCGCGCGAAGCTGGAGGCAGCCATGGCCTCGATGGTGGAGTACAAGGGACTCAAGGCCGGCTACCGCTGCGGCTACTGCGACTCGGAGGAGGGCAAGGCGTCCTGTGGTGAGTGGTCGGGCCAACGGGGTCGCCGCGGCCGCCTGGCGTCCAAACCCCGACACCGCCCGCCGCGCTCCAGGCCAGGCCCTCGCGGGGGCAGCACCCAGGCCCCACTCCCCAGCTCCCGCTTCCCTTCCCCACGCGCTTCTTCCCAGACCGTTGCCCTTCACATTCTGTCTCGGTTTCATCCTTACCGAGATGGCGGTCTCTTTCGGAGAAAGAGCGGAAATAGCGGAAGGCTGCCCTCGGTCAAGATGGCGCAGGCGGCTTCAGCGCCGAGGCCGCTCCCGGCGAGGCTCGGCCTGCTGGCGCCCGGGCGGCGCGGTGCATTGTGGGGTGGCGGCGGCGGCGGTGGGGTTGGGCTGGGCCGCGCGTAGCGTTTGAGGGGCCGGGGCCATGGCGTCCTGGGCCGCGCTTTCGCCCAGCATCGTGGAATATTTCGAGGGCGAGGACTTCTACCGCTGCGGCTACTGCAAGAACGAGTCGGGCAGTCGCTCCAATGGTGAGCGGGCCGGGCTGGTGGGCAGGGAAGGGCGCCGGGGGCTCGGCGGCGGGCGGGTGTCCTCGGGGGGTCGCGGCGTCTTGGGCCGAGTGGCTGGAGGGTCGTGTCCAGGCTGCGGCCCAGGCGTAGCCCCTGCGCCGTCCGGCCCTCGTGGAGCGGATGCGGAACGCGGAATGCGGTTCTCCCCGAGTGCCGTGGCTGTCAGAATTTGAAAACGGACCTCACCCCTGCTGGAGCAGAGAAGCTTCTAGAGGCTCCTTTTTCACACAGGCGGTCGGACTTGCGAGATAATGTGTGTCTCGCAGGAGCCAAGTGTGGAAGCGGGTGTGCGTCGGCAGTGGGAGACCGTTAAGTACCCGCCTGTCGGGGAGCGCTGTGGCCTGGTCAGTTACAGGGCTGACCTGTGATTTCAGATGCTGCTGTCGGGGTGTCCCCGGTGGTCAGCGCAGGACGCGGGGTTGCGGGACAGTGAGTGCCGGCTGCAGTCTGTGTAGACAGCTGTGTGTGTGGAAAACACACGTGCGTGGATATCCTTGCATAAAATGTCTCTGGAAAAATATACAAGAAACTGACGGTAGACGCTGCTCGCGAGGGGCCCCTATTAGTACTGCTGTGCATGGAAATGGTACCAGGTGCTTGTCATTTCTCCACCCACCTCGGTGACCATGACAGACCAGCCTACAGTGCTCCCTCCCGTGATTCAAGTTTCTTTTGGAAGGATTTTTGCTCGTTTGTAAACGGAACGTCATGTTTATTTCCTGCCGTGTCATGCTTTGGCAAATGTATATACACTTATTTTAAAGAATAATCTAGCATTGTGGGAAATGGGATATCCATGGAGACTTAAATTTGTGGTTTCTGTATTAAAAAAAAAAAAAAAAAGTTTTGTCCTGTCCTGGGGCAGTGATTTGGGCCATGATGGTGTGTCCCTGTACTCATTAATTAAAAATGTTTAACAACTTTTAAAAATTAAATGTTTGTTAACTTCTTGTGGGTGAGAGGCGGTAGAATGCAGTAACGCAGTCGTTGCTGCTGCTGCTAAGTCGCATCAGTCGTATCCGACTCTGTGCCGGAAGCCCACCCGGCTCCTCTGTCCCTGGGATTCTCCAGGCAAGAATACTGGAGTGGGTTGCCATTTCCTTTTCCAAACGCAGTCGTTAGCGACAGTTATAAAGATGAGTTAAAGTGAAAAAAATTTATAGTCTTGGGTTAAACGGAGGAAATAAGGAGGATGTAAGTAACAGCCAGGGAGGGAAAAACCCATATAGTGATAGTGACTGCCTTAGGGTATTAGAGATTTCTTCTCTTCTCTGTTTCAAATTTTAATATTATGATAATATATATGTAAGAAATTTATATTATAGTGTAATTATAATATAGATTTATTATATAACAATACAGTCTATGAAATTCTCCTGCCCAGAGTACTGGAGTGGGTAGCCATTCCCTAATCCAGGGGTTTTCCCAATCCAGGAATCAAACCCAGGTCACCCGAATTGCCGGCGGGTTCTTTACCAGCTGCCAGGAAAACCCAAGAATACTGGAGTGGGTAGCCTATCCTTTTTCCAGCTGATCTTGCTGACCCAGGAATTGGACCCGGGTCCTGAATTGCAGGCGGATTCTTTACCAGCTGAGCTACCAGGGAATCCTGTATGTAATGATAATTTATGTTATACATGTCTAAAATTAGTATTAGGTCCTTAACTATTTTCCTAGTAATTTTAGTAAGAGAAAATCGATTAATATAGATGTCCTTTGTTTAGTTTTATGAAAAAAACCTACTTTCACCCTTTTCACCTAAAGTGAAGTGAAGTCGCTCAGTCTTGTCCGACTCTGCTGCCCCGTGGAGCCTACCAGTCTCCTCCCTCCATGGGATTCTCCAGGCAAGAGTACTGGAGTGGGTTGCCATTTCACCAAAAGAGATACCTGTAAATTTCTTATCACTTCTATCATCTTGTTTTAATTTTAATAATAATCTTTACTATAGGGCACTCCACCTATTAGGTAGGAAGGTTTTATTATTTCCATTTTACAGATGGAAAGAATAACTTGTTGGTGTTAATGAACACCACCCAGGCTTCTGACATTTCTGTTGTATTTATGCCCTTGCTTTTCTCACTACATCCTGTTCTGTCAAACCTATCTCTGTCTTTCCATACTTTTGATGGATTTACTGCTTCCAAGAGTAAAATTCATTTTTCTTTACCATTAATTCAGTGTTTTCTCATAATCTTCATTTTTTTTTATGGTTGCATAACTTTTTTCATCATGTTGATAACAAATTAGTGTCTGTAATCACTTTTTTGTTCAAAGGCGTTTGGATTACTTTCATTTTTTTTATGCTTAAAAGGAATATTGCTGTATGTATACTTTTGTCTTATTTTCAGTGTGTGAGACTATGCTGTAAGCCAATTAAAATAAGGAGAATTTATATGCACAAGAAAACATCTGCTTTCTAATTCTTCTGAAGAGATCAGCTTATTAAACTATTGGGGTCATTATTATGGCTTAAAGGTGTGATGTAATTTGCAGGGGGGTCTTAAATTTATGATGTCACAGAGACTGTTGACTCATTAAGTGCATGTGATCACTTTCTGTGTTTTGTTTTTAAAATTAAGGTAAAATACATCACGTGTTCCGTTTGTGTGTATTGTGTTAAACTAAAAAGTACGAAGTTTATGCAGACTTTGATTTCTCCAATGTGAGCTGGATTTTTTTTGCTTCGGTATTCACACTTTAAAAATAATGCTTTGAATTTAGAAAAGTAGAAAGCTCCACCCGTTGTTATGAACATGGCACTTATTTTTCAGGCATGTGGGCACATTCAATGACTGTGCAGGATTATCAGGATCTCATAGACCGAGGATGGCGAAGGTAAATGCCCTTGATATAAAGATCCTTCTGATGGTACTCAGGTTCTTCTTATAATTGAAACATATTATTTGCCTTTAAAATGTTTTCCTGTGGTTGGAAATAAGTTTAATAAAAATTTTACTATATTTTGTGTATAGAGATTGTTTTCTCCTTTTAAGGATGTTTATTAGGAAAATTTCACACATATAGAGAGAACATTATAATGAACTTCATGTACTAATCACCAGGCTTCAAAAGTTGTTAACATTTTGTCAATCTTGTTTCATCAGTTTTCCTTGCTCCCCTCAATGGACTGAATGTGTCTCCCCCCCGAGTTCATATGTTAAGTCCTATATGGAGGTAGGGCTTTTGGGAGGTGGTTAGGTCATGAAGATGGATGGGATCGTGAATGGGATTCTAGTGCCTTTATAGAAGAGACCACAGAGAGTTCCTTTGCCCCTTCTGCCATGTGAGGATATGTAGAAAAGATGAACCAGAAAGCTTCACTGGACATCATTTGTTGGCACCTTGATCTTGGACTTCCCAGCCCCAGAACTACCAGGAGTATATTTCTGTTGTTTATAAGTCACTCAGTCTATGATATTTTGTTATAGCAGCTTCAGTGGGATGAGATATTCCCCCCTCCCCTCCTCCCACAAATTATTTAAAGCAAATTTCAGATATCATGTCATTATTCTTGTACTAAATATGTGTTTCTAAGAGAGAAGGATTTTTTCCTCTTTCTTAACATATCCACAATATCATTACCATGCTTTCCAATTTAATGATAATTTGATGTCACCTGTTACCTAGTTTTGAGATTTTCTGCTTGTCTCAAAAATTTTCCTTTACAGTTTATTTGAATCGGATTTCCTTAAGGTCCACACATTACCTTTGATGGCCATGTTTTTTTGGCAGCTAGTTTTATGTAGATGATTTTAGAATAACTATTAGGTAAGATTCCTTACATAAGTATGAGCAGTATTAAGTGCCCTGTACCAGTGCTGCCCAGAAGACACGGATTGAGCACAGCAAATGAAACCTCACAGCTTTTCCTAAACATAATACTGAGGCCCAAAATGTGGATCGATGTAGGTCAGATGTGGCAGGACTTTGTGTGCCATGATAAGGAAATTTATTTTTATTTTTTTAATGGTACGGGGGAGCTATTGAAGGCTTTTATGTCAGAGAGAAAAGTGATGGAATTTGAGATCTGGAAATAATGATTCAGGTAGCAGAGAGGTGTCTGAGGGAGTGGTTCTGAAGGCAGCAAAATGAGTCCCAGCGGTTACTGCAGCGTGCAGGTGTGAGGTGGTGGGGAGCTGCTGTCCTAGTCAGGAGCCGTGACTAGATTAGCAGCTGGATCGGGCGGGGTGGGGGGCGGCAGACTCACGAGACGTTTCGGAAGTAGAACGCTTGCTGGCAGCACACGGAGGTGCAAGGGAGGGAAGAGCCTAGGAGGACTCCCAGATTTTCAACTCGGGAACTGCACTCCTGTGTGTTTGCGAGGAGTGCCATAACAGAGCACCACAGTTTGGGCCGCTGGAGGGAGAGAAACGTATTTTCAAGTGGTTCTGTAGGCTGAAAGTCCAGAATCCAGGGTCCACAGCTTTGGGTTTTCCTGCAGCTTCTCTCCTTACCGTGTACCTGGTTGCCATTTTGCTGTGTCCTCACGTGGTCCTTCCTCTGTGTATCTACTGTTTAATGTGTCTTTTAAAACAATTACTCACTTTTGGCTGCACTGGGTCTTCGCTGCTGCGCAGGCTTTTCTCTAGTTGCGGCCACCTGGGCAGCTCTTGCGGCAGTGCACGGCTTCCCAATGCGGTGGCCTCTCTTGTGGAGCTCAGGCCCTGAGGCCCTCAGCCTTCAGTAGCCGGGGCTCCTAGGCTCTAGAGCAGAGACTCAATAGTTGTGGCTCATGGTCTCAGTTGCTCTGGGCATGTGGGGTCTTCCCGGATCAGGGATCGAATCCATGTCTCCTGCATTGGCAGGAGGATTCTTTACCGCTGAGCCCCTAGGGAAGCCCTGATGTTTCTTTTTATGTCCAATTTCCTTTTGTGATAAGAACAACAGTCCAGTTGGATTAGGGCATATCCAAATCTGGACAAAATTGAGCTTGTAGTGTCACGGCTCTGTGTGAGCTGAGATCTGAAAAGCGTGGACAGGATCAGGTTGGCTTGGGAGCACATCATGCTGGTGCCCGTGGAACCCCCACGTGTGGACGTCGTAGGCAGCAACACGCACCAGCCCCACAGCATCCTGGCAGCCTTTTCAGTATCAAGGGGGGCGGTGGATGGAGGCATGGAAGGGGTTGCAGATGCTTGATGAGAGGGTAACTGAGGTTACCTCGATTATCAGCTGTGGAGTACATATGCTCGGGTTTAGGAAAGGAAGGTCCTTGGATTACCCACCATGTAAGGTCATTTAGCTTGTGAAGAGTAACTCAACCTCAGTTTTTACCCTATTGATTAGATTTTTACCTTAATTAATTACATATTCCTGTTCTAATCTACTTTGCTGCCTATGAGAAATATGTATGAAATTAACAAAGCTTTTCTATAATTTTAGAAGCGGGAAATACGTGTACAAACCTGTCATGAATCAAACATGTTGTCCTCAGTATACCATAAGGTAAGAATTTTGATTATTTTCTACTAATATGAAGATTATATAAAATTTTTTAGTAGAATCTTGCTTTTTAAAATGTATTTCTGTTCTAGGTACACATTCTTTATAAAAAAAGCAGACTAGTTTTTTCTGTATACTGATCTGTATTCATATGCTAATCAATAGGTTTTAATATGGTTTGATTAGATATAAATATTAATGTGATATAAAAATATACTATTTAGCAATCTAGTCAATAATACATGAAATATTGAGAGAATATTGGCAAATACTTAAATTACTTTTAGGTATCAAATTTTTATCACTTTAGCTTGGAGTCTCAAAGAGTTGTACACGATTTAGCGACTGAAAACAACAGCACCAATTCCAATTCCCTTGTGTATTATTTGACACAGTGGTTTCATTCAGACAATGCTGCAGAATCCTGTATAAGGAATAAGGAAGAGGAGGCTGGCACTTAACCTGCATCTGTTTAGAATCTAGTCTTCTTCACTGGAAAACTCAAACTAAATAGTCTGGTTTCCTACAGAGTGTTCGCTTGTTTTTTCTTAATATTTTGTGTTTCTCTTGTGCCCCCGATTACTCCACCCTAACATGGAAGGCTTTTTCCCTTCTTCTCTGATTAGGAAGGTCCCTTCCTCTTCTCCCTCATCATCATCTTCCCCTCCCCCTGCCTCTTCCCTTTCCCCTCCCTCTTCCCCTTCTTCTGGTAGCAAAAATAGGGAACGTTTGTTAACATTGTGAAGAATATGTCTACAGTGTGAACTCTAGATAAAGCAAACACAGTTGTGTCCACCGTGCTCGGTGGCTCCTCACATCTGTTTCCCTTAGTTACTCTTAACTTATTTTGAGGTTGTAGACCGATTTGAGAATTTGATAACAAAACAAGACAGGGAACATATAGACAAAAATAATGTAACATTGAACATACTAGTTTTAGGTTGATCACTGACTTTAAAAATTCACTGATTCCTGGTTAATCCTTTCTCTTTTCTAACTGGTCAAGGGACTGGTACAATAAAGAAAAAAGATGACTATCTTGTTTGCTTGACAACATCTCATTTAGTATAAAATGACAGAGTACCTCTTTCAGCTTTAGCCGTTATGAAGTGGTAACATCTTCAAAGACAGAAATCGTTTTTCCTTCTGATAACAGTTTCTCATTGGATTATGGCTAGGATTCTGTTCAAATAAGTCTGAAGTTGATTGGCTTGAACCCTGAGAATCTCTTTTCAGAAAAGGCCCATTTCAGTGGGTTAAGAAAAAGATAGAAGCATCTATAATTTATTGGGTTCCTGTCTCATATAAAGCACTGTTCCAGGTGTGTTGCTTTTATGAAAAGGGACTCAATGAACATTGCAAGACAAAGTATTTACAAAATGTGCTTGCTGGGTTTTTTTTTTTTTTGCATTTTATAATTTTACATGGGATCAAACATTTCCTGAAGGGACCTCCCTGGTGATCCATTGCCTAAGACTCCAAGCTCCCAAAGCAGGTGGCCCCAGTCTGATCCATGGTCAGGGGACCTAATCCCATATCCTGCAACAAAAGATCCTGAGTGTCACAACTAATACCTAGTGCAGCCAAATTAAAAAAAGAAATGTCCTGAATTGTTATTCTTTATACAACTTCATTTTTACATGTTGATTCTTTTTGGAGTCATTTTGCATATTCTTTGGGTTATTTTGCTGTTTACTACAGTGGTTGTGCAGTGAGGCCTTAGGTAAAGGCAATGTGGTCTACCCTACAACTTTGCTTTTTGTTAGGCAGATGCTGGGGCCTGTCCAGTATGTGAGTAAAAATGAGGATGAACTTCCCTGTCTATGAATTTTTTTTCAATTTTAATTTTTATTAATAACATATTTGCTAACACTTTAAAGAATCAAATAGTTCCCGTAAAGCTTATCTTGCAAAATGGCAGTCCCCTCTCCTCTCCAGTTCCTATTTTCTGTTTCTCATTGCAGCCACTTTCAAATCTTTTAACTGATTCTTTTGTTTTTTCATCTCTGTGTCTTTAAGTAACATGCTTATATAATTATGGGGCTTCAGTGGTAGCTCAGGTGGTAAAGAATCTGCCCGCAATGCAGGAGAGCAGGGTTTAGGGAATGGTTCCCCACTCCAGTATTCTTGCCTGGAAAATTCCACGGACAGAGGAGCCTGGCAGGTTACAGTCGATGAGGTAGCAAAGAGTTGCACATGCCTGAACAACTTTCATTTTTATATAGTAATACTTCATTACTAAAAGGTTGGTTTTCTCCATTATCTCTGGGCTTCTGTCTCTGAAAGATAAGAGTTTAACTTTATTTTACCCCACTTCCCTTTGCCACATTCAAACTCCTATTTGTCTTCACCCCCAACTTCCCCAAATCTTGGATGGATGTGGTCATCTCATTATGGCTGTGTAGGTAGACTGCACAGCTCAGCCCTGGAGTTGTTGTGCAGTCTTTAAGTCGTGTCCAACTCTTTGCGACCCTGTGGACTGCAGCACTCCAGCCTTTCCTGTTCTTCACTGTCTCCTGGAGTTTGCTCAGACTCATGTTCATTGAGACAATGATGCTATCCAACCGTCTCATCCTCTGTCATCCCCTTCTCCTCCTTCCCTCAATCTTGCCCAGTATCAAGGTCTTTTCCAGTGAATCAACCCTTTTCGCATCAGGTGGCCAAAGTATTACTTTATCTTTCCTGCACAAGTTTTTACTTTGCCTGGTGTTGCTCATTGTCATTTTTGTTTACCTAGTCTTTGAGGCACCTATTAACCAATTTATCTAGAAGTGCTCTCTCAGAGGTGTAAATTTCCTCTTGCTATGTTTAGATGCTTTAAGTACTGTATCATTCTTATCTTCTTGATGAAAATCTTAACGGGATTCTTTTGACCTGCTGTGATCTGAACGGATTGCCTCTGTGCCTGATAGGTCACTGGAGTCTCTTTCTGACTCTCATCTTGAGGATTCCTTTGGGAATCCTCTTGGTTTGCATCTTGTCTTTTCTACTCTCTTTCTTGTATTATTCCTTTATTTTAATGAAGCACCTTTTCTAATAATTTCTTGAGAAAAAGTACATAAGAGAGAGGTAAATTTTTTTAGACTTTGGAAATGTTTCCATTGACTGCTCAAACTTAACTTAGTTTGGCTGGGTATAGCAGTGTAGATTGAAAATAGTTTTCCTTTAGAATTTTGAAAGTTTTGCTCCATTGTTGTCTTATTGCTATTGAGCAGTTCAGTGGCATTCTGATTCTTGTTCCTTTGTCCAAAGTTTTCTATTTGGAAGTTTTTTTTTTTTTTTTTTGTTNGCAGTGTAGATTGAAAATAGTTTTCCTTTAGAATTTTGAAAGTTTTGCTCCATTGTTGTCTTATTGCTATTGAGCAGTTCAGTGGCATTCTGATTCTTGTTCCTTTGTCCAAAGTTTTCTATTTGGAAGTTTTTTTTTTTTTTTTTGTCTTCAGTGTTTTGATGTTTCACAATATGTTTCGCAGTGTATCTGTTTTCATTCCTTACATATGTGCTGGAGACACCCCTCTTGTCTAGGGGCTCCTCCCATCATGTCCTAGGGAAATTTTCTTGTGTTATTTTGTTGATCCTTTCCTTACCATTTTCTTCTTTCTCTTTTCTCATGTCTTTATTTAGACATTGGACCTTTTAGACTGGTTCTCTTATTATTATTTTTCTCTTCGATTTTCCATGTCTTTTGGGAGATTTTCTCAACTTCATTTTCCAAGTCTTCAGTTTCTATTTAACTTTTAATTTCTTCCACTCTATTTTTACTTCTAAGAGAGATTTTTGTTCTTAAGCTTTTTAAGGTTTCCTTCTTCCTGTACACTTGATATCCTGCAAGTTTACTTTCTTCAACCTTTTGGCACCTATCTTTGCTTTAGAGGCCCTCCTCAAGTGTCTGGTGATTCCAACCTTCCCATTGGAAATTTTATGTACCTTGATGGGTCTTGTTTACTATGGGTGTTAAGTAGGGTGGTCTGGCTAACCTCTTCTTTAGGGGAATCTCTGGGTCAATATTTTTTGTTCTAATCACATTCTGGAGAGAAAGTATCATCTGCTGATGTTCTGGGACTGGGTTAGGGATGTGGGTGATAGAGGTCTCAGCGCTTAGCGTGAAGGCTTTCATTTAAGCTTACTGTTGGCTGGAACTTACTGCTTTCAGCTCTGCCTGTATTCCTCACAGAAGAGGGCTTTTTTTTTT
>SJYX01020698.1:0-11078 GCA_006410675.1 Oreotragus oreotragus
GATGCTGGGAAAGACTGAGGGCAGGAGGAGAAGGGGATGACAGAGGACGAGATGGTTGGATGGCATCACTGATTGAATGGGCATGGATTTGAGCAAACTGCAGGAGAGAGTGAAGGACAGGGAACCGTGGCGTGCTCCAGCCATGGGGTTGCAAAGAGCTGGACACGACTGAGCGACCGAGCAACAGATGCTTGGAGAAAAGCAGGCTCTCAGTCCTCTTTCTCTGACCAAATGCCCATCTTGCTGCATCTCCCGTGGGTCACAGAGGACCATCCCTGTCTATGCAGCTGCGGATCGAGCAAAGAGCACCCTGGGTTTGCCAAGTGTGTTTCTGTCCAGCTCTCACTTCTCTCTCTGATTCTGCCTCCATGAGAGAGGCAGAGAGGGAACTACAGAGCTTAGTGGGTCCTTGCTGGCACTTAATAGCTTACGCTTTTGGGCAATTCACTTAACCTCTTTGAGCAATCATTTTCTCATCTTGAGTATGAAGTGAAGTGAAGCCGCTCAGTCATGTCCGACTCTTTGCGACCCAGTGGACAGTAGCCTGCCAGGCTCCACCGTCCATGGGATTTTCCAGGGAAGAATACTGGAGTGGGCTGCCGTTTCCTTCTCCAGGGGATCTTCCCAACCCAGGGATTGAACCCAGGTCTCCTCATTGCAGACAGATGCTTTACCGTCTGAGCCACCAGGGAAGCCCAAACCTTGCCCTACCTACTTCCCAGGGTCCTTGTCAGGATTAAAAGGACAACATGGACAAGAGGACCTTACAGTCTGTGAACCACGTACATGAACAGAGGTGACTGTCAGGGTCATTCTGAAGTCGAGAGAACAAGGTTAAGTGTCTTACTGGAGGTAAGGACGTGTAAGTAGGAAGCCAGCGCTTGAAACTTTAGTTTCAAATCCAGTCATTTCTGCTGCCAGGAGATCACTCGATGGCCTTGTCTGTGACTAGACAATCACAAGGGACTTCATTTGGCACAAACTTAGTCTCTGTGTATTAAGGGCCCATGATGCACGCAGAATTCTCCTGGGCTGGCCTGGGGAAACAAAGAGTGAGGTCAAGAACAGAGTCCTGATCCTTAAGAAGCTTGGCATCCAGGTGAGAAGGAGACGTCACATCCATGGAGCAATGAAAACAATCCAAGTCAGGGTGTCTCCCTCATTCCCACAAAGACCCAAGAGCACAGCAAGAAGGGCCAGACAAAAGTCATGGAGGAGGGAGGGCTTCCTGGAGGACTCGGGACTCTCAGTAGGTGTAAAGGATAGATAAAGAGAAGTCAGGGGAACAGTCAGCATTTATGGAGCACTTATTATATACCTGGTGCTGTGAGAAATTAGGGACAGATACAAAGATGCTGACAAAGGTCCTTATAGTCAAAGCTATGGTTTTTCCAGTAGTCCCGTATGGATCTGAGAGTTGGACGATAAAGAAAGCTGAGTGCTGAAGAATTGATGCTTTTGAACTGTGGTGTTGGCGAAGACTCTTGAGAGTCCCTTGGACTGCAAGGGCAGAGGAAAATGGGGAGCTGTTGTTTAATGGGTACAGAATTTGTTTTGCAAACTGAACTTAAACATTACCATTTAGAAGGTGGATGCACAACAGTGTGAATGTACTTAATGCCGCTGCTGCTGCTGCTGCTGCTGCTGCGTCGCTTCAGTCGTGTCCGACTCTGTGCGACCCCACAGACGGCCGCCCACCAGGCTCCCCCGTCCCTGGGATTCTCCAGGCAAGAACCCTGGAGTGGGCTGCCATTTCCTTCTCCTATACACTTACAAATGATGAAGATGGCAGATTTTATGTCATGTGTATTCTAGCATAATGAAAAATAATAACAAAAGGGTGGATTCTACTGACACCTTTTAGCCTTTGCCCTTCCTCGTTTTCCTGCTAAAAAGATGGATATATGGCTCAGAAGCACAGAGGCTCTCTGGTAGTCACGAGGGTGGCAAAGCAGGAAGGGAAAAGAAGTCTGGTTTCTTAGCAACTGGGCCAGCCCTGAGCTGCCTACTCCCAGACTCTGGTATATGAGAAAAACAACTCTCCAACTTGGCTGAGCCATTGCTGATGACTTCTTGTTACATGCAGCCAAATGCCATCCTAACGGAGGCAGTTTCTGAAGCTCATTGCCTCTGGCTGCTTCCACCCCTCCAGCCTCTAGTTTTCTGCTCCAGCTTCTCTGACATGACGGGACCCTGTATCTTCTGGAAACGTCTGGCCCTGTGCCTTTGTGCCCCCCAGGCCCTCTGCAAGCCCTTCCTTCTGAGTGGCCTCCTTTATTGGCCCAAAGGCATCCTCCATGGCCTTTTGCATTTAGGGTGGGCACTGCTCTGGATGGGTGAGTTACCTTTTGTCCAGACTGACCTAGCACTCCACGCCCAGCTCTCTCATGGGATTTATCACTTTTCTCAAGAGGGGCTATTTTCGTGTGCTCTCCCCTTTAGACAGTGAGCTCCTTGAAGGGCGAGATCTATTCAGGTCCGGACCTCCAGTCTTTTGAGGCAGGTGATGGGTAAGATGAGTGGACCAGCACCTTCGTGATTTCCAGGGGCTCACAACTGGATGAGGAGGATTCAGACCCATAGAAACGGTCTGAGAGGGGTGGCCTGAGGCTCTAGGGAACCCAGAGGACCAAGTGACCACTCTCTCAGAGACAAGGTCACCATGGAGCTGAGGTCTGAAGGGCACCTCTCGGAGGTGGGGTGTCTGTCTCCTGGCGTGGGGCTTCCTGCTTCCCAGTGTGGGGGTGAAGGCATAAGGCATGACAGGGCTGAGGGCCTCTGGGAATCAAGGCAGAGCTGGGGGCGATGACATGATGGGGCCAGAGTGTCAAGAGCTTGCCTTGTAGCCTCTGCGTGGAGGAGCTGCTGAGGAGAGAGTGTCATCGTGGCTGGGGGCTCAGGAGCCAGGCACACAGTCAGCGCTGCACCCCCGTCAGCTGAACCACCTCGATCTACTCTGACTCATGAAAAGCTCTCTGGCAAAAGTGTGGAGGAAGGCAGCAGGGAATCCGGAGAGGGCAGCAGCAGGAAGCCTGCACGAGCCTTTGCAGGAATCTTGGTGCCTAACAGAAGACGGGTGGGGAGAGGGAGGAAAGGGAGGAGGGAGGGGTCTGCTGGAGAGAGAGAGGAGACTGCAGTCTGGGGCCAAGACCTGACTCTGTCCCTTACTGATGTCACTTAGGCCAGTTTCCAAGGCCTTCGTGCTAGTTTCCACATGAGCCAAAGAGGGTTCATCGTGGGACCCATCTCAGGCATGTCATGTCAATTACATGAGACTAATTCACTCACTCACTCACTCAGAGGTTACACGTGATAAGCACGAGGCTGGGCACACAGGTGCTCTGTGACCCTGAAGGAAGCTGGGGGAGCGGGCTCGTCCTTAGCTCCCGAGGGAGGTTTATGGACAAAAAACCTCAGCTCCTGTGCATGGAGCTGAGGGGTAAATTGGGGGCTACAGGAGGCCCAGGGGGTTGACAGGGGAGGGCTGGAAGGCAGAGCCTTTGAGGACCAGGGCAAGGAGTCTGGGCTCATCTGAAGGTTTCTGGGTGGTGGTGTGTAGGATGGGAAGAGTGCTTTAGAAGGATGAATTGGGCTGTGTCTACAGAGGAGAGAAGGGGAGGGAGAAAGAGAGGGAGGGAGAAGGAGAGGGAGGGAGGAAGAGGGAAGGAGAGAGAGAGAGAGAGGCTAGGCACTGGGAGGTGAGTGAGGGAGAACCAGACTTTTTCCTTTCCAAGCTCACAGTCATCAAAGTCCTGCCCAGTCTCTCCCATCCTCCAACTTGGCCCTACTAGTGGGTCCAAGAGGAAGTAGGTAGAGGGGACATGGAGAAAAGCTAGAGACAAGATCCTATCAACACGCCCTACACGAGATCCTGCTTGACTCCAGAGCCCAGGTAGCAGGGACTCTGCCTGGCGCTGCAGCCACACCACCTGTGTGCCAGTGTGAAGGCTGGGAGCTGAAGAGATGGATGTGGTCGTGTCCTCTGCCTCCGAGTGAAGGTCCAGTGCTCTGAGAAATAAACCTGACCAGCAGGATTCACATGCACTGGAGGAAGTGTTGGCATCATTTTGAGCCATCCACCTAGAACTTAACCATCCGTTTACCTGCATCTTCTTAGCTGGTCCACTCTTGTTGGGTTGAATTGGTTTGGTAGGGAAGAGAGTGCTGATAAAGAGGTGACATGCTGGCATCTCCCCAGTAAGCGGGGAGCATGGTCTTTCCTGCACATGGATGCAGGGAAGGGCCAGTCTACATAGGACCAGCTGGCCTAGAAGCTGGACTAGACCTTGGATGAGGGGTCATTTAAAACAGGCATGAGGATTTCTTTGGAGGCCTTCATGGTAATACTAAAAGAAGTGAAAATGTTCCCTAGAAACTATAGTAAGGGTCAAGTGTCACGGATGGGAGGTCAAGTGCCATGGATGGGAGGTCAAGTGCATGGGGACCTGGGGAAGCAAGTGCAGAGACTGAGTTTGGCAGAGGAGGCTATGATAGGAGACAGAAAGGACCTCCTGGATGAGGCTGCAAGTGCTCCTGCCATTGCCGGTTGCTTCCCTGGGACAGACATGGACTCGGGATCCCTGGCTTCCAGGGAAAAGGCTTAGCCTTGCTCCCACCTGCCTTCTGTACCTTTGCAGAGCATGGAACTGGCTCAGGCTTCCTGTCCTGGAGGAAACCAGGACGCTCTGGGCCCGTAGTCCCAGTCCCACTCCCTGCTCCCCCCGCCACCCCTCCCCTCAATTCCAGGCCCCGGTGTCAACAGAGGGGTTGGGAGCAGCGGAAGTCGGGAAGGAGTGGATCTTCAGCTTCCCAGAGCCCCAGTCCATCTCCCTCCCTTTCGTCTGAGCAGAAAACAAGGGCTAGGCCCCAGGGTCCAACAAAGCTTTTTTCTACGGCATCTTCTGTCTCCATCTTGGGTGGCCTGGTTTTAGGCAACTGGAGGAAAGAGCAGTGGCTCTAGCTAGAGAAGGTGATTAGTCCAGTCTGGGGTGTAAAGTGTTGGTGGTGGTAATGGGAGGGGAGGGGGCATGGCTCTGAGGTGAGGAGGAGGCCAGAGGGGACAGTCCCCAGGGAGACAGCATTAGGGACCAAGGGGGAAAGGCCTAGGATGGTGGTTCCCACGGTAGGGGGTGACTCTGCCCCTCAGGGGACAGGAAGTGTTTGGAGACATTTCGGTAGGGGGAGTTGTCAGTGGCATCTGGTAGGTAGAGGCCAGGGATGCTACTAAACATCCCACAAGCACAGGGCAGCCCCTCAACAAAGGGTGATCAGGTCTCCAAGATGTCAACAGTGATGAGGTTGGGAAGTCCTGGTTGGGTGGAATCAGAGGAGAGAGGGGAAAAAAAGCAGGGGGGAGGGGGATGGGGAGTCAGCTCTAACCAGTGTCTCCGACTCAGGGCAGCACTGGGTACTGTGGGGTCAGCAGAAGCAGCAGTGGCCATTCAGCTGTGAACAAGCTGAGAAGCTGCCATCAGGACCCACTACACCAGGTCCAGGCGCCCTGGAGAAATGCAAGGTAAGGAGGAGGCCAGGCTGAAGAGGGGCAGAGAGAGAGGGGACTGGCCTACAGACCTGAGCAAGGTCAAAGGCCACGCGAAGGGTGCTGTTCAGGTGCAGAGAGGTGCGGGTTGGCCGGGGTGAGTCAGGACCAGCTTAGCAGGAGCTGGGGTGTAGGGTTGGGGTAGGGGAAGGGTCTGCCCCAAGCTCAAGGAAGCTGCAGCCCGGGTCAGAGCTCCTGAGGCCAGCTCCCCAAGTGAACAGGTCTGGCTGTTGGGGGGGAGGTGCAGGCAGAATGAGCAGAGGAGGGGCTGAAGTCGGCCTCTTCTGGGAAGGGAGGAGGGACCACTCTGACCCAGGACATATTGAAGAAGTCAGGGGCTGGAGAAGACTGCATTCTATTAGCAATGAGGATGACGCTGATGGTGGAGATTCTAATAATTCTAACGCAGCTGCTGGTCGCCCAGCATCTGCTGCGTGCCAGGCACAGTGGTAGACGCTTTAATAAAGTCTCTCACTTAATCAACATGACAACTCTGTGCCTTACACAAAGAAGGCAGAGGGGTTAAGTGATGGTCCAGGGTGGTGAGAAGCAGCCTCGCCACCATCGCAGTCCCTGCCTCTACTGCACACCCTCTCAGTGCCGCATATCGGTCCTCTCTCATCTGATACGCACACGGCCCCGTGAAGCGGGCAGGGCAAGGACTCTAACCCTCTTCACACTGAAGAAAATCGAGGACACCCAGGTTAATAGTGGGAAAGCCAGAATGAGAACTCAGCCTGTTGACTCCTAGCTGAGGCTATTTCCAGAACTCTCTAGAACTTGGAGAGGCCAAGCATTCCTGCCCTGCTTCTGCCTCTTCATGACGGGGGTGTTGCATCTAGCTCCTGTGCAGCTTGCCGGAGCCACCCCGCCAGCTCCCTGGACCAGGCCTGGAAGAGGCCCATGGGCTCAGAGCACGTTGGCTTAAGATCCTGCCCAGCCATCCTGGCCTCCGGAGCATGGGCTTTCATCTTGGGCATGCCAGTACTGCTTCTTCCCCACTGCCCGTCCCCGTGAGGCTTTCCTTATTATTGCAAAATTAATCTTCATTTACTAAATAACTCATGAGGCAGTGACAGGAAATGCTTAACAAAGCGTAAACTCCCCAGTCCTCGCTGGCCTGGGCCATGAGCTGCCCCGAAGACTGGGCTCCAGGGTTGCCCAGGGACAGAGATTGGAGGTGGGTACCCGGGCTCCTGGGCACAGCTACAGGTGAGCAGGACAGCTCAGGTTGCAGAAGCAGACGCTCCAGGCAATTGGGGCACAGGGATCACTAGGGAACATGTAGCAAACTGGGCATGTGTGCTGTGTGGGATGGCACCCCTCTACCCCGGGGAACAAGGCCCTCCTCTCACTCGAGCAATGCAAGGCAGGCAGATGCCTACCTTTTCCTCGTGCGCCTTCAGATCACCCCTTAACAGGAAGTTAGACTGCACCCAGGGTAGTGAGAGCTGAGCTCTGCGTCAGGAGGCTGTGTCCCGACCACTTCAGCCAAGAGATCCTGGACCCTTGCTTCCCATCTCCCAGCTCTGGCTTCTTTGTGCAGAATGAGGACTTGGCCAGATGACTTTTTAGACCTCGCCCAGTTGGGGCACTTTGATGCCACCACTCCTGTTAAACCCCGCTGTGGCTTTGTGCTGCCGTCGGGATGAAAGCTGAACTCCTTTGTAACTTCCATGAGCCCTTTCCTGATGAGGGTACTGCCCACATGTCCAGCTGTCCCTTGCCGCTCACCTTAGTCCATCTGCTCAGAACCACATAGCCTTCCCCAGTTCTCTCCTTCTCCTTGGGGTCTCTGCCCAGGAAGCCCCCTTCCCCCACTCACCGGTGAAGGTTGGGGCCTCTGATTCCCACCCCATCTGCTCCCTCCACTAACATCCTGTCTTCAGTCATAGCTTAGCTTTCACTTCCACTGAACACCCTGCAGGAACCATCTGGGACAGGCTGGATGCCCCTTGTACATGTGGCAGAGCCCCTGGGCTCCTTGCACACCACCGTGTGCATTTGCCTTTGACACGTTCTCTGTTCAAGCATGTGCTCCCTGAGGATGGGATAAGCACTAGCTTACCCCCAGTGCCTTACACAGCGTGGCTTGGTGGATGTGGAATGAATAGATGGTTGCATGCAATGATTCCATGGGCACAGAAGCCCAGGAGGAACATGCTTCAGGGCAAGGATGGGGGGTGAGGGAAGGAAGGGGGTGGGGAAGCAGCCAGAATAGCCTCACAGCCTCTGCTGGAGAGACTGCAGGAGAGAAGGGGCTATCACAAATGGCTGATGATGCAAGCCCTTCTGCCTTCAGCCTTGGTTCAGAGGGGCAGGCGTTCTGGGACTGTGGGTTGGACAGAGTATGGACATGACCCTCTAAGGTGCCGTCCTTCCAGGAGGGGCTGAAGAGCTCAAGCTCCCATAAGTAACATATCGTGAGTCCCCAGGCCACGCGCTGAGGCCCACGAATGCTCCCCACCTAGGGCACGCCTCTCCCTGAACACATCACAGCCCTTCTCCCCTTGTGCTTGGACTCCACACAGCCCTCTGTGGGAACACCGCCTCCTCTGTGTGCTTCTCAGATCTCCTTAGAACTCTTTCTTGCTCTGAGACTTCATACCTCATGGCATGTGTTTAATGCTATTGTGAGTTGCACTGAAATGTTAACATGTGGGTGTCCTTGGTGGAAGGTAAGTTCTCTGAGGCCCAAGGTCAAGGAAGAATCAATTAGTGGAAACCAGTAGAGTTGGGCTGAATGTTAGTTCTCTGCCAGTAACTGACACAGAGTAGGCACTTTGTGAATAAACGAATGAATGAATGAGTAAAGGTACTTCACTTTTCAGGACTCAAGTTCCTTCTTTCCCATATTATAGGAATGTTGTAAGGCTGACAGACACTGCACAGAAAGGTCCAATGTAGAAAATAAAGGGCTACTACTATTGCTACTCGTTGGGACTTCCCTGATGGTCCAGTGGTTAAGAATCTGCCTGCCAATGCAGGGGACCCAGGTTTGATCCCTGGTCCTGGAAGATCCCACGTGCCACGGGGCAGCTAAATCCATACGCTACAATTACTGAGCCTGCACTCACAACAAAAGCCACTGCAGAGAGGAGCTGCACGCAGCAACCAGTGCAGCCCAAAATAAATAGATAACATTATTGCTGTTCATCAGTGTGCCCCACCCACACCTCCCATCCCAGACAACGGCTTACTGACATGAGATGAATGTCAAAAATCATTCCTGAGCGCCAAACCCAGTTTCTGGTTGGTGTGTCATCCGCCCCAACACCAGTCCTGGGGGGCAATTGGCTGCTTTATTATAGTGTGCTTATTTCTTGCACATAGAAGGAAAGTTAAAAGAGATTCAGGAAAATGAGGATAAAGGAAAGAGAGGAAAAAGCACACCCAAAGAAGAAACCAGCATCGTACAAGGTAGACAGCGCTGCAGGATCCGCGGTGCAGGCAGCCCGGCTCACCCCTCTCCCCCAAGCCTCCAGCTCTAGAAGCTTGTTAAATACTGAACCCCGACTGTGGTAGAAACCAGGCAGGGCTGGGAAGGAGGGTTCGGGGGCCAGCTGCATTTTAAAAACAAGGGATAAAAGCTCCTCTCCTAGTGAACTTTCTACCTCCAAACTTTCACAGATGTGAACAAAGCTATGCGCCAGAGGGAAATTGAGTCTCATCGGCTGCCCTGAGGTCCTTAACGCCCTCCTGTGTCATCTGGGCCTCCTCTGTCACGGCGTGTGTGCCTCTCACACTTGCTGTTTGTGCTTAGTTTTCGACTTAGCAGCAGCAGCTTAGTTTTGAGGCATTTCACCACCGTTACGTTAACTCCTTCTTGTTTGGAAAATGTAGAAGCAGCAAGTGTTAGCACGTGCTGGGCAGAAGAGGAAACCTATTAGCATGGGTACTGACGTGGGAGAACCTGAAAAACGAGAAGCCGAGAGAAAATGACAAACGTTGCCCTGCTTCCCCACGGGATGAACTGTGTGACAGAGAGGACCACACCGAGGGCAGAGAGTAAGCCGCACAAGATGTGAAAAAGGCAGCCGGAAGACTGAGCTGCGGGTAGGGCCAGATCAGGGATGGGGAGGCGCCCCTCCCAACCCCCACCCCACGTACAGGAGCTCAAAGCTGCAGAAGAGTCGGTTCACCTGTGAGATGGGCAGATGTCTCCTGGAGAACTGTCTCCCCCACCCCAGGGTCTGATGACCTGACCCAGGTTTCAGTGTTTATGCTGCTGCTGCTGCTGCTAAGTCACTTCAGTCGTGTCCGACTCTGTGTGACCCCATAGACGGCAGCCCACCAGGCTCCCCCGTCCCTGGGATTCTCCAGGCAAGAATACTGGAGTGGGTTGCCATTTCCTTCTCCAATGCATGAAAGAGAAAAGTGAAAGTGAAGTCACTCAGTCTGTCTGACTGTTAGCGACCCCATGGACTGCAGCCCACCAGGCTACTCCGTCCATTGGATATTCCAGACAAGAGTACTGGGGTGGGGTGCCATTGCCTTCCCCGTGTTTATGCTAGTCACAGATAATATTTTTGAATGCTCACTATGGCTCAGGCACTTCATGTGGATTGAGTTACTCTATCCTTCCAGGTAATTTTTATCATCATCATCATCTATTTTATATGATATTTGTTTTAGGGAATGGAGACCTACAGAGTAACTTGTGCAAAATTAGAGAGCTGGTCAAGTGAAGGAGTCAGAAGGTAGGTTACCCTCCACCCTTGCTCGCAAATTGCAGAGATAGAAAATGAACCCAGGCCTTTTAATTCTCATCCTGCCTCCCATCCCACTAAACTACCACCTTTACTTTATTCTGTACTAATTTTTGCTAAGGAGAAGTCAGAAAGGCTTCAGGGAGGTGGTGACATTTGAACTGGGTCTTGGTGGCTCAGATAACTGTTATTGGCCAAGAGAAAACTACATTTCCCAGGCTTCCCTGCAGCCAAGCAGGCCTGTATGACTGAACAATGGGATGCAGGCTGAAATGATGCACCCACTCCAGGCCTGGCTCCCAAGAGCTGCCGCATGCTCCTCCACACTCACCTCTTCTTCTCCACTTATTGGCCGCATCCCTGGATTTCAGTGGAAGGCTCTGAGACCTCAGGAGAAGAAGAACCTGGCCCCCAATGACTCATAGGGATGTGATGTGAGAAATAAACTTGTAAGGTACTAAGTCATTGAGATCTTGGAGCTGTTTAATTACAGCAGATTGCTTACCTTCTATTAGAGCCCTGAAGGATATGTTTGCAAAGAGAAAGAAAGTGGAGAGGACTTTCTGAGAAGTGAGACCACCCTGGGCAAACTTGGGAATGTGACGGAGCATGTCAAACCAGCAACCTCTAAAGAGGGAAGGAAACAAATGAGCTAGAATGGTGGGGGTCAGCCAAGAGGAAGACCTTGCATGCTGTTTTGGAGATGACGGGGAACTCAGGGGGTTTAACGCTAAAGACTGACATGTTTAATCTGAATTTTAGAACGATCATTCCAGTGCTTGTTTCCTCAAGACCTTTCCAAGGAATCCTGGTCTTGAGAACCGTTCGTA
>SJYX01020699.1:8306-53505 GCA_006410675.1 Oreotragus oreotragus
ATGTGTACTGATTTATTTATAAGTTGCATGCAGGTGCTATTACATTAATTCAGTATGTTTACTTTACTCAAAAAACAAAACAAATGCAAAATATATATATATGGAAGAAAATAAAACTTTTACCTTTTTTTTTTTTTAACATAGCTTACTGAATCATAAACTCTTCCTCTAGGTAAACTCTACCTACTCATTTGGAGTCCTATCCCCAACTTCTTGCTGAGTTAAGACATTTGCAGTCTAAATTACACATGCAATATACTGATACCTGAAAGTACTAGATAAGAAAATGAGTACCCATTATTATGAAAATATGTTTTCTCCTTTGTGTGCTTCTCTCGTTTGCATCTCTTCATTTATGCCTTCACTTTTTGTTATTATGAAACAGAGTCATATTTTTCCCTAGATACTGAGGACAACAGATATTGAAGTAGCAGCTTGAAAAAGTGTCCCCATGGACCATTTACTAATGCCTTCTCCAAATCATCTTGCTCTGAAAGATCTTATGGTCTTTCCGAAATCAAAAAAGGCAGTGCTTGTCTTTAACCAGACGTGACAGAGAGGGAAGTTCAACTAATGGTAAGTGAGCACCCTCGACACAGTAGCAGGACAGCTGCCTGCTAGGCAGCTGCTATGGCACTGTACAGCCTCCTCACTTTCAAGCAAAAAGTGCTGCCATGAACAGCTGTCCAAAGTGCTGGATGAGGCCATTAGCGGCAAGCTTATATAGTGCAAAATGAATGTGTTTCACTCCATTTGAGCTAAGAAAGGTTTGGAGCTTTGGTGACGCAAATTGGGTTCCATTATCACTTAGCAGCTCTTCTGGAATCCCATACTCAGTGAAACTTTCTTATCTCTCCTTGCTATTCTTTGGAACTCTGCATTCAGATGCTTATATCTTTCATTTTCTCCTTGCATTTTGCTTCTCTTCTTTTCACAGCTATTTGTAAGGCAATCTGGGAAATCCAAAATTAGGATCTTGCAAATTTGTGTGGTGTCTGGTGAGGGCCACCTTCGTGATTCACAGCTGGTGCCTTCTTGCAGTACACTCAGATGGTGAAAGAGACTGAGGAGCACTGTGAGATCGATTTTATAAGGCCATTAATTGTATTCATGAAGACATTCCCCACAATCTAATTACTCCCTAAAGGCCCCATCTCTTAGTACAACATCTTTGGGAGTTAGGGTTTCAACATGTGAAATTTCAGGAAACACAGACATCCAGAAATGGTAATATCTATGAGGTCTTTTAAATTTTTATTCTCATCCCAGCTCTTCGTACAAAGCCCTATCCTGAGGCACAGTCATGGGAGCACTCAAACATATACATACATACTTCCCAAACTCATTTGCCCTCAAGGGGCTAACTGATAAAAATCAGTCTGTGAGTTAGTAAGGGATTGTCAAGGCATTAGATATCAATTTAAAAGAATATGTTCTCTGATTTTATGTTCCCAGAGCTCGATTGCTTTTTATTTGATATGTCAAATAAACATCACATGTATAATTAGGTAAGGAGATGCTTATTTAAAGAATAATTGTAATAAGGGAAGGTTTACTCTTGCAATAAGGGGAGGTGGGCTATTGCAAATTTCTCAGAGATCAGGCAGAAGTTTTCATTTATAGAGAGGGATAAATATGGTTAGACAAATATAGTATGGTGGAATGAGAGAAGAGGGTGGCAGAGTTAGAGGGTTAAGAAGGAAATGTCTTTCTTTTGGTTTAAAATTAATTTATGCTTGAGTGGGGCACATAAGGAAGGGTTGTCTTGAATTCCACTGCTGTTTGAGGGTAAATAAAAATTCGTGGACCTGGGAGAAATCTGATCTAGTCAAGTTAGCAGGTATTTTGTCCAGATTTGTCAGTGGCTGCAAAAAGTTCAGCTAATCATTTATAAGACAACAAGTGGAAATTTGCTAGATCTGTGAATGGCCTGGCCCTATGTAAAACAAATGGGTCATCTGTGACTCTTATTAATTCATGGAAGGGAAGCTGATTCTTTTCAGTAACTTCTGGGAACACAAAAGGATCACTGGATTTCTGAATCTTGATGTTTTCCAGGAGGAAAGTAAACTTTACTGGGCTCAGCTAGAGTTCAACATTGTCAGATATAAATGAAAAGATAACAAACCAAGCAGTGTGTTGGATAATCAGCCAGTGGGAATACCCCTTGTACCTTATGTACACAGATTCTATATCAAGACTTCTGATCCTACTACCACTTTCACAGTTTTCCCTTAAGTCACTTACTTCAGAGGTCACTGCCTTAGGACTTCCTGTTTCTCTAAAAGCAGGAAGTCGTGCTTATCTTCCCATTTCACTTTTTTACCACTGTAATAATCAAGATTGATACCTGGATCCAACTCATGTTTGATAAATAGCTTTCACATAGATTTCTCCTTAGAGACCTAATATTAAGGGAAGAGTGAGAAACCATTTGGTAAGACAATTCAGCAATCAGTAAAACTTAACAAAGTTTCATGCTGTGAAGAGCAAGTTGTTAACTGAGACCATTTGGGGGTCAGATGTTCAGCCTTCAGTCAGGATTCAAAACTGACAAATTTCTTTAGTGCTTTTGACCTCTCAGGCATTATCTACATATTCTTTCAGCAATACCCCACAACTCCACTTCCCCCTCTTACATCAATTCTATTAAAATTAACCCCCAGTGACTCAAAGACCCCCCCCCAGAACATATCTTCAGGAAATGTGCTGATAACGTATATAAAATAACTGGCAGAGCTTAATATGTGAGCTTCTTGAGACAATTTTTTGTCTCCTGTTTTTGTTATTTTGCTTGTTGTTCACCCCTTCCCACTTCCAGAGACAGGATAAGAACATGTTTTATGTTGCTTAATGGACAAAATGTAAATCTTTAGCTGGTCTGATCATTTTTAGTGCTTCACACACTACTGAAAGACACCATGCTGATGAAGACCCATTCTGAAAACTTAAAGCGTTTATATCAAAGCAATTCTATGAACTTCTGTCCAGGCATAAGTCCTCCAAGTAGATCAGGCCAAGGTGTACAAAGGGCAAACTTTTCAGTAGGCTCTCTGTATTTGAGTTTGGTGGTTACCAGAAGTCAGTGCCCTGGGAAGTCCTGCCTTCCCAATTTCCCACAGCTTCCTGTTATTCTGACTTCAATTTTTAGTGTCCTTTCACTCAGTAGACATGAGTTTGAGCAGACTCTGGGGGATAGTGAAGAACAGGAAAGCCTGCATGCTGCAGTCCATGGGGTTGCAAAATAGTCGGACACAACTTATTGACTAAAAAACAACAATATTCATACATTTCACTCTGTGTCCTTGAGTATTCGAGGCATTCTCCTGTCATCGGGTCTTATATTAATGCTATCCTCTGCCTGGCATGTTCCTTCATCAGATAGACACTCAACTATTCCATCATCTCCTTGATGTCTTTGTTCAAATGTCTTTTTCTTGGTTAAAACTACCCTGAACACCTTAATTAAAATTGCAACCTGTATCTCTCTGCTCCTACTGCTACCTTCCCAATGTTATCCAAAAACTGGTTTGCTTATTGGTGGGTGTTCAGCCAAAAGACCCAACCAAGCCAATGAGCTGGAGAAGGAAGGAGGTATTGCTTGCAGCCAGTAAGGAGACCAAAGCAGTGTTGCATCAACCAGAACAGCAAAATGCAGTGCAGACATTTACATGAAGGAGTTGACTGAAGTCTTAAGGGCCTGAAAAGGTCAGAATAAACATTTCTTAGGTTCGAGTTAATCTGATGATTGAGTGATCGAGGAGTGTTCACTTTTTAAAGCACCTCAAGAACTTGCTTCAAGCTAATCTCTACCTTTGAAGTGGAACTGGGGGCCTTTGCAATTGATATATCATTTCAGATATGGTGAAGTTATCTCACTGGCTTGGTAATAGCTGTTTGTTTTTAATTTCTTTTGTTCCTTTAAACTCATTAACTGCCAAGATCTATTGTGACCAGGATTAGGTCACAAAATGGCCCAGGCCAAACATGCATTCTTTTATCTCAAGAAAGCCATGCCTGGCTCTTTTTCAAGGACTTCCTTACCCTGTATGCTTGCCCTCATCTTCCTTATCCTGTTCTACTTGCTGTTGCACAGCAGTTATCATATTCAAACATCCCATCCCAAATAAGCATTTTTATTAAGTTCGCTGTCTTCTTCCACTGGAAAAAGTGGGATTTTGACAATTTTTCTATTGGTATATATTGGCACCTGAAATCTTGCTCAGCACATAGTAGTTAATCAATAATTGTGTGCTAAATTGGCTCTATATTAAGTTAAAAAGATTTTTATCAGTAGATAATAAAATGGCATGTAATATAATTAAATACTCTTATGATATAAAACTATTCCTAATATATATATTAATCCTGAGTATGATCTATTTTCTCAAGAGGCAGGTCAGGTAGTTTGGTATCCCCATCTGTCTCAGAATTTTCCACAGTTTATTGTGATCCACACAGTCAAAGGCTTTGGCATAGTCAATAAAGCAGAAATAGATGTTTTTCTGGAACTCTCTTGCTTTTTCCATGATCCAGCAGATGTTGGCAATTTGATCTCTGGATCCTCTGCCTTTTCTAAAACCAGCTTGAACATCTGGAAGTTCACAGTTCATGTATTGCTGAAGCCTGGCTTGGAGAATTTTGAGCATTACTTTACTAGCATGTGAGATGAGTGCAATTGTGTGGTAATTTGAGCATTCTTCGGCATTGCCTTTCTTTGAGATTGGAACTTCAGTACTTTGGCCACCTCATGCGAAGAGTTGACTCATTGGAAAAGACTTTAATGCTGGGAAGGATTGGGGGCAGGAGGAGAATGGGATGACAGAGGATGAGATGGCTGGATGGCATCACTGACTCGATGGACGTGAATCTGAGTGAACTCTGGGAGTTGGTGATGGACAAGGAGGCCTGGCATGCTGTGATTCATGGGATCGCAAAGAGTCGGACACGACTAAGCAACTGAATGAACTGAATGATCTATTTTCAAATTAACAGCCAATATTACTGTATATTACTGTTGTTCTTTTGGTATGAAATAGTAATTGAATGTGGTCAGATGCGGGGAAGGCAATGGCACCCCACCCCAGTACTCTTGCCTGGAAAATCCAATGGACGGAGGAGCCTGGTGGGCTGCAGTCCATGGGGTTGCTAACAGTCGGACAGACTGAGCGACTTCACTTTCACTTTTCTCTTTCATGCATTGGAGTAGGAAATGGCAACCCACTCCAGTGTACTTGCCTGGAGAATCCCAGGAATGGGGGAGCCCGGTGGGCTGCCGTCTATGGGGTCACACAGAGTCGGACACAACTGAAGTGACTTAGCAGCAGCAGCAGCAGTGGTCAGATGAAGAACCTTGCCAGGATTTTGTTTATCCTGAAGGTGGAAACATTTCCTCATGTATTACAAATCATTATTCCATCATTACTAGTTGTCACAAATATTATGTAATTTTCTATTTTAGATGTCTTTCCTGATGATAGGAAAGGTTAGAACATAGATTTTAATAGAATCTCCAATATCCTTATAAACAAAAAATGAAAAATGTTTTCTCCCCTTCCACTAGTCAGATATACTTAGTCATGACTCTTATCCCATAAATATAATTTCCTCTTCTTGCTCAAGGCAGTTCTTTCTTATAATATCTTGCTATCGTTGACGACGGCTGACCTAAGTCAGAGGACAAACTGTGAAGGAGAGAAGACTTACAACTGTAGAGTTAAGTGGCATGCAAACTCCCACTTTGTTTTCACTACCGTGTAGAGAAGACTGATTATATTTGAGGAAAGGTGGTAAATGATTGCCAGAAGGAAAAGGAAAAAAAAAAAAATCAATTCCAACCATCTCTAAGGAGCTGAGTACATCTGAAAAACAAATGTTCATTCAGGGTTCCCATTCTCAAGAGAGCCCATGAGGAGAGTCACACTCTGTTAATCCCAGAGATATCAATCCTACAGAGTGAAAGATTCAGGAGAACTGTATTTTTAAGAACCTAAAGAAATAACATTCAGAGCAAACAGTAAAAATGGATGCTGGCTGTGAACTGTTCATTTGAAAGGAGACTTGGAATTGTAAATGCTACAAATCCAAGGAAGCTCAAAGATAAGGCTAAAAGGAGCAGGGCCTGCACCCACACAGGATGATAGTAACTACACTGTGTCCTTGCTCCCTCATTCCAAAGTCCCAACATAACAATCAATAGAGAAGTCACCACGATGATTACAGAATTACTCAAAATGAAATGTAAGAGAGAAGAGTTAGTGGAACTCACTCAGGCTGGAGGGGAAAATGATCAGTTTTCCACAATGGATAAGAACTATTTCATGGACAATTAAAAGACAGGACCCAATCACAGACACACATAAGAAAATATATCATCAAACATTCATAAAGTGAATTGCAAGGTAAAATTTTCCAGGTAATATCTGTTATATTAAAAAGTTATAAAAATGTAAAAATTGTTTCTCTTAAAGATCTTTATAGCTATTCTTAGATATTTAGAGGTTTGANCAGGACCCAATCACAGACACACATAAGAAAATATATCATCAAACATTCATAAAGTGAATTGCAAGGTAAAATTTTCCAGGTAATATCTGTTATATTAAAAAGTTATAAAAATGTAAAAATTGTTTCTCTTAAAGATCTTTATAGCTATTCTTAGATATTTAGAGGTTTGACAGAACAATTTCTTTTGTGTTTTAAAATTCACTCTTTAAAAATATACCATTATTTATTCTAATGAAATTTGAACTCATTCTCATGGCACATTTTTAAAATGTTATAGAACCAGCAAAGGTACCTTGATATTAGAGACTGACTTTCATAAGTGTTTCTAAATATAGTTTTAGAGAAAGCTCAAGGAAGAGATGGATAATGTAAAATAGGTAAAAACTTAACATTCAGATAACTCAATGAGTGTTGTATTACTACATTTCAATATTAAAAAAACTATTTATAAAATGTAATTTTACGTATGTGTGGGCTTGAAATACATCAGTATATCAGATTATGCATTTTTGTTAATCATTTGAACTTGTTGCTAGATGTAGATCTCTTCTCTAATGAGCACTGAATTTATTTGTTTTATAATGTCTTTCAACATCTGACTCTAGAGGTATAACTGTTCCTTGCTAATCATAATTTATCTGTATAAATCTGTTTTATAGATCAGGTTTGTTAAAACAATGATGCTTGTATTTAAATAATACATATAATAGGTATAGATATTGAACATGTAATAAATAGTATTTAAAAATAATAGTATACCCTCTATTATTTTGGTAACTAATGAGATCTGATATAAAATTCACTTGCATTATAAGAAACATCTTGAATACCTGAATTTCTTGTGAAAAGATGAAATATAAGGATATAAGCCATGAGGTCAGAAAAAAAAAAAAAAGAAAGAAAGATGGTGACTTTCTGTTCTTCACTGAACAGAAACAGAAGTAAGCTGAAGGATAAGGTAGAAACGTTAGCAAGAAGGATATTTTGTCTTTTAGAGATGAGTAAATCCTCAGGTCTTCTGATTTAGCAACCATTGTGTACCTCTTTCCTTGGAAAGTAACTTGAACAGTTCCCCCTATGTCCCTGGAACTGAGTGTGAAATCATGAAAATACTCTATATAACAGAGGCATTTGTGTTACACAGCATTCCCATCTCTTCCTGCTCTGTTCCTTTCATTGCTTCTAGTAAATGCTGCTGTCTGGCAGCAAGAAATTTCCCTCTACCCTTCTAGCTTTTTCTGGCTGGCCTAAGAATTAAATTGGCATGAGACAGATCAATAGGAGAAAACCACGCAAAAGTTTAATAACATAAATACTTGAGAGAGACCCAAGAGAACAGAGCAACTTGACAAAATGGTTGAAATACTCACCTTGAATACTAACTTCAGCTAAAGACAAAAGAAGATATTGAGAGTGTTAGTTTTGAAATCAAGAAAGATCCTGTGGGGCCCTCTGGTATAGAAATTTTTTTCCTGTTTGTAGAAAAAGGCTTCATTCAGCCTCCTTGACATTCCTTGAGTTCCAAAGGGCAGATTCAAATAATTGCTGATCAGAAAAATGAGGGAATGCATAAAAGGAAGGGCAATCAAGAAACAATAGGGCAATGATAGGCCAGAGTCCTGGTTCCTCCTCAAGGGATATACAAAGCAATATCTTTGAGTTCTTCTGTAGGAAATAAGACCTAGCTCCCCTTGTTACCTCACCACCAACCAATGAAAAAAAGTGTGCACACAGTGGAAGATAACAATAATGGAGATTCTGACACCCTCCCCAAAAGATTGTGATTACTTCTTTTTCCCTTTAAAAAAGTGAATGGTCAGCAGAATCTTTAGAATTTGTATTTGAATATGAGTCCACCTTCTTGCCAATTTGCTGGCCTCGTGAATAAAGCAGTCTTACCTTTCAACCAACATTTTTCTCTCAGGAAATTGGCTTTTGAGTGGCAAGCAGTCCAACCTGATTGGAAGGCAATTCACATGTGAATGGAAAAGCAAAGGTTTGCTGGGCCAGGCATAACAGTGGAGCTCAGACTGGACTCTGATCTCTAAGACTTGTCCAAACACCTAGCCTGTATTCTGTGCCCATGTCTCTACTGATAGCTCTGTTCCTATAATAGTCCCTCTATCTAAATTCTTCAGGCAATTAGGTGGAAAGTAAAAACTTTTTTTCTGAATCTTTTGGGTCTTGATTCTCTTCAGCTTCAAATAATGCACTTTCAAAGAGATATTTTGGGATGGTGAATTTTGTTCCCCTGCCTTGCTTTAATTTTTTAATTAATTATTTTTTTTCAATGATTGTGTGTGTGTGTGTGTGTGTGTATGTATGTGTGAAATAAGGACTTAGGAAAGGCCTCTCTGAGGAAGTCACTGGTGAGCTGAGACCTGAAGGACAGAACAAACAGGAAGAAGCTTTATAAAGATATAAAGGACAGAGGAAACTGCTTACTCAAAGGCCTGAATGTGACACATTGGCCTGCAATATTGGGCCCCTTCAACACCAGTGCCTGTTGGCTTACTCTTGGAAAAAAAAAAAAAAGAAAACTACATGAATCTTCCAATAGAGAGCATATAAAGCTTTGACATTTTCCCAAATGGCAACCAGTCACCCCAAAGAAAAGTTCAGATTAGGTGGTAGAAATAAATATTTTATCAAGTCAAACATTCAGAGATCTTTGCTAATCATATCACACCAGGCCTCACTGGTAGAAGTGCTGGGGCAGAGATTTGAAGATTTCACTTTTTCATTCTGATTCCAATAGAGAGCATATAAAGCTTTGACATTTTCCCAAATGGCAACCAGTCACCCCAAAGAAAAGTTCAGATTAGGTGGTAGAAATAAATATTTTATCAAGTCAAACATTCAGAGATCTTTGCTAATCATATCACACCAGGCCTCACTGGTAGAAGTGCTGGGGCAGAGATTTGAAGATTTCACTTTTTCATTCTGATTTGAACATAAGATGATAGTTGAATACAATATGAGATGTGTCTAACAGTGGTTAAGAGTCAGCAGTCTGGAGCCAGATTGCCTGAATTTGGATCCTGACTCTTTCATTTACCATCTCTGAGACTCTGAATGGATTACTTAAAACCACTCTGAGTTTTAATGCCTTCATCTGTAAATCATAGATAATGAGTATTCACTTTGGAGAATAGTTATAATGATTAATTGCATTCATATTTGTAAAGCACATAGAACAATATCTGACACCTTCTATTAAATAAATGTTGGCTAAATAAAATTAAATAATTGCTATGGATAACCTGAGCTAAATGTTGACCTAAACTGTAAGAACTTCTTCATAATACTTACTGAAGAAGAATCATTCTATACATTGTGGATATGCATCAATACAAATTTACAATTCCTTGCGAGTTGAATGAAATCCTTATGAGTTGAATGAAAATTTTCTTTTTGGATTATCCAAAAAAAGTGCATGCATGCTAAGTTGCTCAGTCGTGTCTGACTCTTTGGGACACTATAGGCTATAGCTCATCAGGCTTCGCTGTCCATGGAATTTTCCAGGCAAGAACACAGGAGTAGATTGCCATTTCCTCCACCAGGGAATCTTCCCAACCTATGGATTGAACCCAAGTATCCTGCATCTTCTACATTGAAGTGGGATTCTTTACCTGCTGAGCCATTGGGGAATTTCATCCAAGAAGGGTATGCTAAGTATATTGTTAATATAAAGAACTTTGTCATGTATGTTTAGGTTTCTTAAAGGATTACATTTTTTTCTGCAAGCATTTTAGCAGTATCTCTTTGTAAATGAACACTTGAAGTACTAATTATTACTCTCAATTTTTCATGTAGTAATTTCATTTAAATAATCTATAAAATGTTGCTGCTGCTGCTGCTGCTGCTAAGTCGCTTCAGTCGTGTCCGACTCTGTGCGACTCCATAGACGGCAGCCCGCCAGGCTCCCCCGTCCCTGGGATTCTCCATGCAAGAATACTGGAGTGGGTTGCCATTTCCTTCTCCAATGCATAAAAGTGAAAAGTGAAAGGGAAGTCGCTCAGTCGTGTCCGACTCTGTGCGACCCCATGGACTGCAGCCCACCAGGCTCCTCTGTCCTTGGGATTTTCCAGGCAAGAGTACTGGGGTGGGGTGCCATTGCCTTCCCCCCTATAAAATGTTACTTTATAATAATTCATACCTGGAAATATCATGTAAATATACTTAAAACATACATATAATTTAATAAGTCAATCTAACTTGATTTCATCCATTGTTTATTCCTTTCTCTTTTCTTGTCTTACGTGTAATAAAATAATAAGCAAGATATACCTCAGGTAGGCAATTTCCAAAATGGTATGTTTTTTAAATAAAAATTAGACCTTCAAATTATCTTCTTCCTTCCAACCTAACCCTACACACAACATAAGGATTATAGAATAACCAAGTACTGAGAAGTATCTAACCTATGCTTCATGCAACTCTCGAACTTTGTGTTATTGTCCAACATTCATGCTCTGATATCAGTGCCATGTATCAGAGTGTATCCAAATATCTTCCCATGTGTTGTATCCCATATCCCACCTAGTTGCTTCAGTCATGTCAAACTCTTTGTGACCCCATAGACTGTAGCCCGCCAGGCTTCTCTATCCATGGGATTCTCCAGGCAAGAATACTAGAATGCATTGCCATTTCCTTCTCCAGGGGATCTTCCCAACCCAGGGATCGAACCTGTGTCTCTTGGGTCTCCTACATTTGTAGATAGGTTCTTTACCACTAGTGCCACTTGGAAGTCCTTTTTTTCCTCCAGAAATAAGAAGCTGACACCTAGCAGCGCTGGTATGCAGAGTGACCACACTGTTCTTTGGGCTTCCCTAGTAGTTTAGGTGGTAAAGAATCTGCGTGCAGTGCAGGAGACCTGGGTTCAATCCCTGTGTCGGGAAGATCCCTTGGAGAAGGGATAGCTACCCACTCTAGTATGCTTGCCTGGAGAATCCCACAGACAGAGGAGCCTAGTAAGGAGGGCCTACAGTCCATGAGGTTGCAAGAGTTGGACATGACTTAGTGACTAAATCATCACTACTCTGTTCTTTATCTAGTATCATTAACAACTGATTTGCTGATATTTGTACAATTACTTTTCTTTCTCTGTTTCTCAAATGATATCTCTACAAAGCAATACCATGGGAATTCAGCAGGTCTCAAATTATAATCCCTAATATTTGCTTTTGTAATCAATCCATTGTATATCATTTACTATGAAGTCAGTACCAAACTGTGCCTGTAAATTTTGTTAATGTGCCCTATGTAGTAATGTGCTGACAGTTCTGTTCTTTTTTATTCACTCATTATGGTTGCAATCTATCCTGCATCTTATATCAAATCCCCCATCATGTGTGGGTCTCCAGGGCTGGTGACATGTGTCACCACTCAAGTGTTTGCAACTCCTCAAAGAAGCATCTTCACACTGAGTCATCTGCTTACTTCAGATACTCAAAATACATCCATATCCCCCCCTCCATTCTTGTTAAAACAAAACAAAAAACTGCTTGTCAATCAGTTTTAACGACATACACCTAAAGACAGTAAATGCAAAAGATACCTTGTGTTATATGGGAACCATGGATATAGACACTGTGATCTGAGTAATTTTTCATGCAAAATAATTCCCACTGGCATTATTTATAGGGAACTAATGCTTCAGCTCTTGACTCTCATCTATGAAGTTCCCTACACACCCCTTTTGGCTGGCAGACCTGGAACCAGATTGGTGCATAGCTGAAAAACCTGTCTAGTCTATGTTATAATTTTTGCACAGGTTTGTTTTCAGTACCAGTCAATTCATACTAACACCATTTAACTTCAAACATATTTATTGGGTCTCTGTTACATTTCAAGCATTTAGCTGTGCAAAATGATGAGCAAGTCATAGTACGTGCATTCCACAGGTTCCATGGATAGCAGAGATGATAAGTGGATAGATAGTCATTTACAGTACAGAGAAGCATTTGNAAGCATTTAGCTGTGCAAAATGATGAGCAAGTCATAGTACCTGCATTCCACAGGTTCCATGGATAGCAGAGATGATAAGTGGATAGATAGTCATTTACAGTACAGAGAAGCATTTGCTAAGTTATGGAATCTTAGAAAGCAAACAACTTCCTCAAGGCAAAGTCAGAAAGGGTCAGGGAGGAGATAGGAATGGTCACAATGGCATTTCCTAGAGCATGAGGCTAAATTAGTCTAAAAGTTTCTTCCTAGTTCTGTTTCTGTGATGTTTCTCACTCCAAATGTGAACTGTAATCACTGTTGACTCCCCAGTCAACAGTTTTCATATGTTAACACTGGAAGTCTAGTATTAAAACCCTAGGAGAATAATAGTGGTTAACAGTAATTGAAAAGTGGGAGGAGTGTGATGACTTCAGAACAAGTGTGCAACACTTAGCCTCTGTCCCATTAAACCTCAGCTAGGTTAGAAAGAAGAGAAAAGAGAAAGGTAATTAAGGAGTTTCAACTTGATAAATTTTGGGGAGGTCAGAGTAAAGGAGATAATTTGGAAGCCAAAGAGGTATGAGATAACGAGATGTAGATTAGAAGACAGTTATGCTGTTCAGTAATGGAAAGAATGACAAGGGAAGGGGAAAGGAATACAGCATGAGGAATCATCATAAGAAAGAGGAGAGTGGAGCAATGCATCTCCAAAGCAGCTGATAAGCCACCATTTATGTGAATCTTTAGGAAGCACAGTTACTATTCTGCCACATTATACTGAGGCATTTTTCCCAGGTTGTTTCTAAAACAGACTCCATAATATTTTAAACATACCAGATGGCATGTGTTTCAGCATCTCCAAATTATTGATAATTATAATCCACAGATATGTTCTTATTAATTTGATAAAATTCTTTCAATGTGATGAAAAAGAAAGTGTCCCTCAGTAATTTACTTCAGATGCAATACTTACTCATGCATAAGACTGATGCATTCTGCTATCCCACATTAGAGACATCTCCAATTAGGTGTTCCTTTCTGCCTCATAGCTTGCCTCATTCCTCTGGGCCTGCATTAACACCACCCTTCTGCTGTATTATGCAGGCCTAACTCATTGTCACTTCTTAGGTTCTGAATCGAATGCCATTTCCTCTGATAGGCTTTCTCTGGCCCTAAAATGTAGGTCAGGTCAGACACTCCTTTAATAGGCTATCCTAACACTATAATTTTCTTTTATAACACTACAAGTGTAATTATAAAATCATTTGCTATTGTTTAATGTCTGTTCCTTCCACCCCTTTCCTAATTAGAAGGTAACATCTATAAAAGTGGGAGTCACATTATTCCTAGGCATTGTCACAAAGTCTAGCACATAGTAGGTAGTTATTAAATCTTTGCTAAGTGAATAGATATTCAATTTAAATGAAATGATTAGGCTTGGGGGAAGATGGAATATCTTGCATTTGGCATCTTGGAGACTGTGGACAGCCAGGTGGGCTGGGCCTTACAAACTTAGGAGGAGTAGGAAAGCCAGGAATCAGATTGTCTGTGCTTCCACCGTGAGAAGGCATGACGCCTCTGAGAAGCAGTGTCTTGGGCACAAACAGTTGAAGGGCCGGATTATGATCTACAAGACATTCTAGAACTAACACCTGAAAAAAGATGTCCCTTTTACCATAGGGAACTGGAACGCTAAAGCAGGAAGTCAAGAGCTACTTGGAGTAACAGGCAAGTTTGGCTTTGGAGTACAAAATGAAGCAGGCAAAGGCTAATAGAGTTTTGCCAAGTGAATGAACTGGTCATAGCAACCATCCTCTTCCAACAACACAAGAGAAAAGGCTCTACACATGGACATCACCAGGTCAGTTCAGTTCAGTCGTTCAGTCATGTCCGACTCTGCGACCCCATGAACTGCAGCACGCCAGGCCTCCCTGTTCATCACCATCTCCTGGAGTTCACTCAGACTAAAAACACCTGGGAAGCAATGTACCAAATGGAATTCTTAGAAATGGATTGGAATGACTTCTTTTTAAATTTCTTCCCTGTAGTTCTATATGTTGTTTGAACTTTAAAAATAAACCCATGAACATTGTTTTAAATTTTATAATCTTAGCTATACTAAATATTCTCCTTGACATGGGAATCAAACTTGGGGCTTTGATTTTTATATCTCAAAATTGGAGTTTGGGACAATATAACCTATAATGTTCTACATTACAAAAATAGGATTCTAACTCCTTTTGATTTAAGTAATAAGCCTTTCTCTATCCTCATTCTAAAAGATATGAAACCAGATATTATAAAGAAATAACAGAAGTCAAATAATATAAATCCTTTTATAGGTGAAAGTAAGATATTTTTAACCATTGGTACTTTTAAAATTAAATTTTAAATACAATACAAAATACTCAATCATATTAATATTGATTCAATATAAAATTGAAGACCAAAGATGAGTCCTTAACACAAAATTATAGACAGAAAAATTTACAATGTTATGAAAAGATGGCAGAATGCAGCAAACATGAAAACAATTGATCTCACCAACTAATGGATGCTGTAGACTCGAGAGGCACAGCCTAATGAACTAATAATGAAAGACTGCATTTATCATCTGAAAAACAGGGTAACTGACAAGATAAAAACTAGAGAAAGGAAATGAGGCAAAAAGGCAAAGTAAGAAATCTATTTGTCCATGAAAGTGAAAGTATTAGGTGCTCAATTTTATCCGACTCTTTGCAACCCCATGGACTGTAGCTCACTAGGCTCCTCTGCCCATGGAATTCTCCAGGCAAGAATAATGGAGTGGATAGCCATTCCCTTCTCCAGGGAATCTCCCCAACCCAGGGATTGAACCTGGGTCTCCTGCATTTCCAGCAGATTCTTTATCATCTGAGCCATGAGGGAAGCCCATCTGTACATAGATACCATCTTTAATAGCCTTTATAATAAGCATGTCTGCTGAATTTTGAAGTAATTATGGTTAAAAGAATGGAATGGTAAGGACTTTCCAAAATGTCTCTGGGCTTCATAGTTACAACACAGCTGAAGTTCATTCCAGGTCGTGTACACTGATGCTTAATAACATTGGATGCAGAGGGAAACATAGTTAATACATTTTAGGACATACAAGAGTTAAAGAATGAAATAAGATCAAAAAATTAAACTAATAGAAATACAGAAAATATGGAATGTTAGAAAATATTTTGGTTGTGAGTCTGACTAGCAATTCTCAGGAGAGATCAAGCAAAACTCCCATCTTTATATACATTGAGTTTAAAGGGCCCTGATAAATTATTCCAATTATGAAGAAAAAGAATCTGAGGCCCAGAAAATTTAAGTCATCCTAAGTGCAGAAATTACTTACTGGTTTTTGATCCAGGATAAAACAGAGGCTAGGGCCATGTCTACAGAATCCCTGGGGGTGTGGATTACTGGAGCTGGTGCTAGTACTTGGCAGGGGCTTTATGAAGGCCTATTCCTGGCATTCCATACATCAGGGAGATAAAAATCAATGTCCTTTTGTAGACATCAAGGGTGGAGAAGGCCAACCGTCATTTTGTTAAATCTGCTGTGGAAATCCACTCTCCCTAGTGGTGAGAGAATACAGAGGAAGGGTCAAGGGTGACTATTCCAAGGAGGGCAACAGCCTCTCTACCATTCTACAAGAACAAAAACTGCAACAGATATCTTTGAGTTGATTCTCCCAACTGATCCTGGAGACTTCTTTCTGTTTTGTATTCATTTGAAGATGAGTGACAACCCTACAATGACATAATTTTATTTCTTTGGCTGCTACATAATAACATGCAGAAATCAATTTGTACTCTGTGAGATGAAACTAACTATGCATTTAACATGAATCTCATTATCCATGGGGTCGCAAAGATTTGGGTATGACTGAATGACTGGGCATGAGAAAAACGCAATCATTATCATTTCAAACTGAAAATACCGTATACGTGATATTAATATTAAATGAAATTTAAACAAAACCAACTGGAGGTTAACTATTTTAAAAATATTTAGAGTAAAGACAGAGAAAAATAAACCCCAGTGTATATACAACTGTTGGCTGTGGGCTGCCAGTTCAGCTTACAGATCACTGAGAACACAGTGGTAAAGAAAAAGAATAAGTAACAAGTTCCCACCTCTTCCCAAGATAAAGACGAGAGTTGATCAAAGGAAAAACAGCTTTCCCTAGTTCTGAGGTCTAAGACACATAATGACATCAGTTCAGTTCAGTTCAGTTGCTCAGTCATGTCTGACTCTTTGTGACCCCATGGACTGCAACACGCCAGGCCTCCCTGTCCATCACAAACTCTTGAAGTTTACTCAAACTCATGTCCATTGAGTTTGTGATGCCATCCAACCATCTCATCCTCTGTTATCCCCTTCTCCTCCCACCTTCAATCTTTCCCAGCATCAAGGTCTTTTCAAATGAGTCAGCTCTTTGAATCAGGTGGCCAAAGTGTTGGAGTTTCAACTTCAATATCAGTCCTTCCAGTGAACACCCAGGACTGATCTCCTTTAGGATGGACTGGTTGGATCTCCTTGCAGTCCAAGGGACTCTCAAGAGTCTTCTCCAACACCACAGTTCAAACACGTCAATTCTTCAGCACTCAGCTTTCTTTATAGTCCACTCTGGAAAAACCATAGCCTTGACTAGACGGACATTTGTTGGCAAAATAATGCCTCTGCTTTCTAATATGCTGTCTAGATTGGTCATAACTTTTCTTCCAAGGAGTAGGTGTCTTTTAATTTCATGGCTCCAGGCACGAAAGAGTCTTCTCCAACACCACAGTTCAAAAGCATCAATTCTTCAGCACTCAGCTTTCTTTATAGTCCACTCTGGAAAAACCATAGCCTTGACTAGACGGATATTGGTTGGCAAAATAATGCCTCTGCTTTTTAATATGCTGTCTAGATTGGTCATAACTTTTCTTCCAAGGAGTAAATATCTTTTAATTTCATGGCTCCAGGCACCATCTGCAGGGATTTTAGAGCCCCCCAAAATAAAGTCATCCACTGTTTCCACGGTTTCCCCATCTATTTCCCATGAAGCGATGGGACCGGATGCCATGACCTTTGTTTTCTGAATGTTGAGAGAGCTTTAAGCCAACTTTTTCACTCTCCTCTTTCACTTTCATCAAGAGGCTCTTTAGTACTGCTTCTCTTCTGCCATAAGGGTGGTGTCATCTGCATATCTGAGGTTATTGATATTTCTCCTGGCAATCTTGATTCCAGCTTGTGCTTTCTCCAGCCCAGCGTTTCTCTTGATGCACTCTGCTTTTAAGTTAAATAAGCAGGGTGACAATACACAACCTTGCCGTACTCCTTTTCCTATTTGGAACCAGTCTGTTGTTCCATGTCCAGTTTTAACTGTTGCTTCCTGATCTGCATATGGGTTTCTCAAGAGGCAAGTCAGGTGGTCTAGTATTTCCATCTCTTTCAGAATTTTCCGCAGCTTATAGTGATCTATACAGTCGAAGGCTTTGGCATAGTCAATATAGCAGAAATAGATGCTTTTCTGGAACTCTCTGGCTTTTTCGATGATACAAAGGATGTTGGCAATTTGATCTCTGGTTTCTCTGCCTTTTCTAAAACCAACTTGAACATAGGGAAGTTCATGGTTCACGTATTGTTGAAGCCTGGCTTGGAGAATTTTGAGCATTACTTTACTAGCATATGAGATGAGTGCAATTGTGAGATAATTTGAGCATTCTTTGGCACTGCCTTTCTTTGGGATTGGAATGAAAATTGACCTTTTCCAATCCTATAGCCACTGCTGAGTTTTCCAAATTTGCTGGCATATTGAGTGCAGCACTTTTACAGCATCATCTAACAGTATTTGAAATAGCTCAACTGGAATGCCATTACCTCCACTAGCTTTGTTTGTAGTGATGCTTCCTAAGGCCCACTTGACTTTACATTCCAGGTTGTCTGGCTCTAGGTGAGTGATCACACCATCATGATTATCTGGGTAGTGAAGATCTTTTTTGTACAGTTCTTCTGTGTATTCTTGCCACCTCTTCTTAATATCTTCTGCTTCTTTTTGGTCCCTACAGTTTCTGTCCTTTACTGAGCCCATCTTTGCATGAAATGTTCCCTTTTTATCTCTGATTTTCTTGAAGAGATCATGAGTCTTTCCCATTCTACTGTTTTCTTCTATTTATTTGCACTGGTCACTGAGGAAGGCTTTCTTATCTCTCCTTGCTATTGTTTGGAACTCTGCATTCAGATGGGTATATTTTTCCTTTTCTCCTTTGCTTTTTGCTTCTCTTCTTTTCACAACTATTTGTAAGCCTCCTCAGACAGCCATTTTGTGTTTTTTTTGCATTTCTTTTTCTTGGGGATGGTCTTGCTCCCTGTCTCCTGTACATAATGACATAGAGAACCATATATTAGCACCATGTCTATGAGAAGCTGTGCTGTGAGGTTCACAGATTATACTGTCCATTAATTTGTGCTATAAGCATGGCTCCTGTCTGCATACATTGAACATTCTTCATAATATGATAACTTTCTGCTTTATTGAAAAACCTTCTACTCCTGCTTCAGGCAGGCTCACACCGTCACTTACCCAACAACATGCCTTCCTCTGGTCAACATCTGAGCTTATTTTACTCACAGTCTTCCTTCTGCCCTTCCCAGTGCAACATGTTGTCAACTGGGAAAAATGCACAGTCTGATAGTTGAGAATTATGTTTTATTCTCTAACTTGCCGAGGACTTAAGTCTGGAAGACAGCTTCAGTTCTAAGGGACTCTTCTGAGGAGGCAAGAGTAGAGCCAGATACATATGATTTTTTTGCCACAAACACCTAATAATCAAAATATCAAAAGATTACTACTAATTAAAGAAAAAATCAGTCATTTTAAATGAATGAATTTAGAGTTTTTCTATGTAGGATGAGTCTCGGCTCACTGAAATCATTCTTTTGATATGTACCTTACCTATTTAGGGTCAGTATCCTCCTTTCTCCATCCTGGATACACAGTACAGGGTGGCTGCAGTGACTGATGTCTTGATCACCCCAACATGCATTGTTTACTGATATGGCAGGCAATCTTTTTCATTCACAATATATATATGTATATATTTGACATCTAGGGGAAAAACTAGGCTAGACTATAGTAGAAAATACCATTTTTGTTCCTAGGGTTCTAAATTTTTTTATTGAATTTCACCAATCTCAACACTCTAGGTAAAAGAATTCCTGACCCTCGTTGACTCTGCTGTTTGAACCCTTCTTTGGGTACTTGGGCTTCTTTAATTCTGATCATATTGGAAACATAAAACAATGAAAATATTCTTCAGGAATGAAGGGGTATCAAGATATTTTCAGTTGAAGGAAAACTACGAAAATGTACTACCAGCCCTATCCTCAAACAGTGTCAAAGAGGGTTCTCTAAATAGAAAACAAATTATAAGAGATGGAACTTGGGACCATCAGGAAGGAAGACAGGAAACAAAAGTATGAGTAAATACAAAAGGCTTTCCTTTAACTCTTGTTTTCTATATTATGATTGTTGACAGAAAAATTATAACACTGTGGGATTCTCAATACATATAGAAGAAATATTTGACAATTGTATAATAAACAGAAGAGGAAACGAGGGTGTTGAAATAGATAAGGTTTCTACATTCCATTTGAACTAGTAAAATAACATCACCAGTTGGTTATGAGGAAACATATATATATTGTTAGTTGCTCAGTCATGTCTAACTCTTTGTGACCGCATAGACTGTAGCCTGCCAGACTCCTCTGCCCATGGAATTCTCCAGACAAGAATACTGGAATGAGTAGTCACTCCCTTCTCCTGGGGATCTTCCTGACCCAGGGATCAAAGTTGGGTCTCCTTCATTGCAGACTGATTCCTTACTGTCTGAGCCACCAGGGAAGTCCATGTATATACGAAGTAATACTAAGAGCAACCACTGAAAAGTTGTGCGAAGAGATATATGCAGATACGCCAGAGACAAATAAATAGATTCTTAAAAGTATTCACACTGTTTAAACCACAGGAAGTCAGGGAAAAGAAAACAGAAGAACATAAACAAAAAATAAAATGGTAGATTTAAGCCTTTTACATGTCAATAATGATGTTAAATATAAATAGTTATGAGCCCATCAATTAAAAGACAAAAATTGATAGAATGGATCTAAAAAATGACCCTATACATGCTGTCTACAGTAAACTCACTTTAAATATAATGATATAAACACATTAAAAAGTGAAAGGCATATTGCTGTTTTTGTTGTTTAGTTGCTCAGTTGTGTCTGACTCTTTTGTGACCCCATGGATGGTAGCCTGCCAGGCTCCTCTGTCCATGGGGTTTCCCAGGCAAGAAAATGGAGTGGGTTGTCATTTCCTTCTCCATGGGGTTTTCCTGATTCATTGATCAAACCTGCATCTCCTGCATTAGCAGGAGTATTCTTTACCACTCAGCCACCGGGGAACCCCCCAAAAGGTATATTATGCAACCATTAATCAAAGGAAGGGACTGGTAGGACTTCCCTGGTGGACCAGTGGTTAAGACTCTGGGCTTCCACAGCAGGGAGAACAGGTTCAACCCCATATTAGGGAAATAAGATCTTGCATGCTGCATTTTACAACCAATAAGAAGGGAGAGAGGACTGGCTATATTAACAAAAGATGAAGCAGATGTGAGAGGAAATATAATTTTTAAAAACACAGAGGACATAAGATCCTGATAAAAAGAATACATTAAGAAGACAGAAATCCTAATTGTGTATTCACTAAAAAACAAAGGGTCAAAATGTGTGATGCTCAAACTGGTAGGACTAAAAGGAGACTGGCAAATGAATAATTACAACTGAGCATTTCAACAAAGCATTGTCAGCAATTTATAGAAATTTTAGAGAGAATCATCAAAGATGTAGAAGAAAGGTGTTCAACAAGAACCTCAACCAATAGGATCTAACACTTACACAACACTTCAACTAGAAGCAGAGTAAGATTTTTTTTTTCAATAGACCACAAGATGTAATACTAGGATAACCTACGTCTTATGATATAAAAGAAATCTCAACAATTTAAAAATAATCAGCAGTTAAAACAACATTATTTAAAACATGTTTTTTTGTCATGGTAAAATCAAAATAGATATCAATACTTAACAGGAAATTATGAAGGAATTAAACAAAAACACATTTAGCAGAAAGACAATGAAAATATGCCATATCAAAATTTGAGATCTAAAGCAATGCCAAGCGAACATTTCATGCAAAGATGGGCTCGATAAAGGACAGAAATGGTAGGGACCTAACAGAAGCAGAAGATATTAAGAAGAGGTGGCAAGAATACACAGAAGTGTACAAAAAAGATCTTCACTACCCAGATAATCACGATGGTGTGATAACTCACCTAGAGCCAGACATCCTGGAATGTGAAGTCAAATGGGTGTTAGGAAGCATCACTACAATGAACAAAGCTAGTGGAGATGATGGAAGTCCAGTGGAGTTATTTCAAATCCTGAAAGATGATGCTGTGAAAGTGCTGCACTCAATATGCCAGCAAATTTGGAAAACTCAGCAGTGGCGAAGGGACTGGAAAAGGTCATAAGTGATCAATGCAAAGAAATAGAGGAAAATAATAGAATGGGAAAGACTAGAGATCTCTTCAAGAAAAGCAGAGATACCAAGGGAACATTTTATGCAAAGATGGGCACAATAAAGGACATAAACGGTTTGGACCCAACAAAAGCAGAAAATATTAAGAAAAGGTGGCAAGAATACACAGAAGAAATGTACAAAAAAAAATCTTAATGAAGACCATAATGGTGTGATCACTCAGCTAGAGCCAGATGTCCTGGAGTGTGAAGTCAAGTGGTCATCAGGAAATATCACTATGAACAAAGCTAGTGGAGGTAATAGAACTCCAGCTGAGATATTTCAAATAATAAAAATTGATGCTGTGAAAGTGCTGCACTCAATATGCCAGAAAATTTAGAAAACTCAGGAGTGGCCACAGGACTGGAAAAATTCAGTTTTAACTCCAGTCCCAAGGAAAGGTAATGTCAAAGAATGTTCAGATTACCACACAATTGCACTCATCTCACACATTAGCAAAGTAATGCTCAAAATTCTCCAAGCTATGCTTCGACAGTAAGTGAACTAATGAATTCCAGATGTTCAAGCTGGATATAGAAGGAAGAGAAACCAGAGATCAAATTGCCAACATCTGTTGGATCATTGAAAAAGTAAGAGAATTCCAGAAAAACATCTGTTTTATTGACTACACTAAAACCTTTGACTCTGTGGCTATCAACAAACAGTAGAAAATTCTTAAAGAGATATGAATATCAGACCACCTTACCTGCCTCCTGAAAAATCTGTATGCAGGTCAAGAAGCAATAGTTAGAACTGGACATGGAACAATGGAATGGTTCCTAATTGAGAAAGGAGTACATCGAAGTTGTATACTGCCATCCTGCTTATTTAACTTATATTCAGAGTACAACATGTGAAATGCCAGGCTGGATGAAGCATAAAATGGAATGAAGATTGCTGGGAAAAATATCAATAACCTCAGATATGCAGATGACACCACTCTTATAGAAGAACTTGATAAAAGTGAAAGATGATAGTGAAAAAGCTGGCTTAAAGCTCAACATTCAAAAAACAAAGATCATAGCTTCCAGTTCTATCACTTCAAGGCAAATAGATGGGGAAACAATGGAAACAGAGACAACCTTTATTTTCTTGGGCTCCAAAATCACTGCAGATGGTGACTGCAATCATGAAATTAGAAAACATTTGCTCCTTGGAAGAAAAGCTATGGCAAACCTAGACAGCACATTAAAAAGCAGAGATATCACTTTGCTGACAAAGGTCTGCCTAGGCAAAGTTATGGTTTTTCCAGTAGTTATGTATGGCTATGAGATTTGGACTATAAAGAAANGGAAGAAAAGCTATGGCAAACCTAGACAGCACATTAAAAAGCAGAGATATCACTTTGCTGACAAAGGTCTGCCTAGGCAAAGTTATGGTTTTTCCAGTAGTTATGTATGGCTATGAGATTTGGACTATAAAGAAAGCTGAGCGCCGAAGAATTGATGCTTTTGAACTGGGTTCTGGAGAAAACTCTTGAGACTCCCTCTGACTGTGAGGAGATCCAACCAGTCAATCCTAAAGGAAATTAGTCCCAAACACTAATTGGAAGGACTGATGCTGAAGATGAAGCTCCAATACTTTGGCCACCTCATGCGAAGAACTGACTTATTAGAAAAGACCCTGATGCTGGGAAAGATTGAAGGCAGGAAGAGAAGAGGACAACAGAGGATGAGATGGATAGATGGCAAAACCACTAGATGGACATGAGTTTGGGCAAGCTCCAGGAGTTGATGATGGACAGGGAAGGCTGGTGTGCTGCAGTCTATGGTGTTGCAAAGAGTCAGACATGACTGAGTGACTGAACTGAACTGATATAAGGAGTTACTCAAAGATCTGGATATACAGCTCCTTGATGATACATGTTTTCATTTAGGACAAACCCCTTTTTGATATTGCCAAGATTCACTTCTGATTATTTATTTATTTATTCCACACTGCACAACCTGTAGTATCTCAAATCCCCAGCCAACAATTAAACCTATGCCACAGCAGTGAGAATACCAAATCCTAACCACTAGACCAATGGTCAAATGCCACTTTTACCAATACTTGGCATTTCCCTTTTGCTTCAGTGAAGATGAACTCAAATTTCCTAATGCATTTTGTGCATATTTAGTGTAACTGACACTAATACATTGAACATAATATACATTGGCTCATTAAATTTTCTATGTACTAAGAGAATGAAAATTACTTTCGTCTCACTCCCTTTACATATTTTTTAAAACTGAGATCCCCAATTCAGACTGTAAATCAACATGGATTTCATATAAAATAAAAAGTTAAAATTAAGAAAAGAATAATTAATGGAATATACTAGTTAAAGATGACTTTCTAAATATGAAACTTCATTATGCACAAAACATCACAACAGTATAAATTTCAAATCATTTCAAAAGTAAGCATATATTCCTATCAAAAGGAGATAAATAGTTACATATGATTGGAAATAGTTGATTTATTTATTATAGAAAAATTCTTAAAAACAATAATTAATCCTAACATAAGAGGAAGAAGTGATAGATGATGGAATTAATTTACAATGAATTTAAATAAATGACATGAACATGAAATCACTTGTAACTCACTTGAATGCATCATGTGTAATCAAATGAATGCAAATTAAGGCAACAGAGTAATATTTTTGCTGTAAAATTATTGTTAAATTATATTATCAACATCTACTATTTATGGGTGTTCAGAGAAACAATAATTCTATTACCTACTGATGTGGTAGATTCATACCAATACAACTCCTTTATTCAGAAAAATTAAGTATTCCATATAAGAACTACTAGATTAAAATCTCACATACTGCTCGTGGGAACGTAAAATGTGCAGTTACCTTGGAAAGCAGTATGGCAGTTCCTCAAAAGGTTAAATGTAAAATGTTACCATATAACCAGGTAAGTCCAATCCTAATTGTATACTTAAGAGAAATGGAAAAATCATGTCCATTCAAAATCTTGTTACATGAATGTTCATAGCAATATTAGTCATAGTAACCAAAAAGTGGAAGCAACTTAAATGTCCATAAGTTGATTAACAGATAAATAAGAAATGGTATATTCCTACAATGGAATGTATGTCTAATTGTGGCATATCATTGATCCAAGGTCAAGACTCTCAGTTTTTAACCTAAAAGGTTAATGCTATTTTAGCTTCTTAATGACTTTATAATAAAATATATCAATTAAAGCAAATGAAGTACTGAAACATACACAAGGATGATCCTTGAAACATGCTTAAGAGCCAGTCACAAAAGACTATATATTGTATGACCATTTATATTAAATGTTCACTTTGTGTGTGTGCTCAGTCGCTTGTCTTGTCTGACTCTTTGTGACCCCATGAACTGTAGCCCACCAGGCTCTTCTATGCATGGAATTCTTCAAGCAAGAATACTGCAGTGAGTTGCCATGCCCTCCTCCAGGGGATCTTCCTGACCTGCCGCTAGGGTTTGATCTCCTGCATCACAGGTGGATTCTTTTATCCACTGAGGCACCTGGGAAGGCCTTTAGGCAAATGTATAGAGACACAAAATAGTGGCTGCCCAATACTGACCTAGGACTTCCCTGGTGGCTCAGTGGTAAAGAATCTGCCTGCCATTGCAGATGTGAGTTCAATCCCTGGGTCAAGAAGATCTCCTGGAGTAAGATATGGCAACCCACTCCAGTATTCTTGCCTGGAGAATTTCATGAACAGAGGAGCCTGGTGGTCTAAAGTCCATGGGGTCACAAAAGAGTCAGACACAACTTAGTGACTAAACAGCAACAAAAGTATTGGGATGGTGGGTAGTGTTGAAAGGAATTGTGGGGAGGGTGACTATTAAAAGGTATGTGCTTTATTTTGGGGATAATGGACATTTTCTAAAGTTGATTATGGTTTTGGATGCACAACTCAATACTAAACTATTACATTATATAATTTAAATGGTAGAGTTTTATTGTACTTTAGTTCAGTCACTCAGTCGTGTCCGAATTTTTGAAACTGCATAGATTGCAACATGGTAGGCTTCCCTGTCCATCAGCAACACTCAGAGCTTGCTCAAACTCATGTCCATCAAGCAAGTGATGCAATCCAATCAACTCATCCTCTGCCGTCCCCTTCACCTCCTGCCTTCAGTCTTTCCCAGCATCAGGGTCTTTTCTAATGATTCATTTCCTCACATAAGTTGGCAAAGGTATCAGAGCTTCAATTTCAACAACAGTCCTTCCAATAAATATTCAGGATTGATTTCCTTTAAGATTGACTGGTTGGATCTCTTTGCAGTCCAAGAGACTCTCAAGAGTCTTCTCCAACATCACAGTTCAAAAACATCAATTCTTCGGTGCTCAGCTTTATGGTCCAGCTCTCACATCTATACATGACTACTTGAAAAGCCATAGCTTTGACTAGATGGACTTTTGTTGGAAAAATAATGTCTCTGCTTTTTTATATGCTGTGTAGGTTTAGCATAGCTTTTCTTCCAAGAAGAAAGTGTCTTTTAATTTCATGTCTGCAGTCACCATCTGCAGTAATTTTGGAGCCCAAGAAAATAAAGTCTGTCACTGTTTTCATTGTTTCCCCATCTATTTGCCATGAGGTGATGGGACTTGATGCCATGATCTTAATTTTTTGAATGTTGAGTTTTAAGCCAATTTTTTCACTCTCCTCTTTCATTTTCATCAGTGAGATTCTGCCATATGAGTGGGTGTCATCTGCATATCTGAGGTTACTGATATTTCTCCTGGCAATCTTGATTCAAGCTTGTGCCTGGCATTTCACATGATGTAACAAAGGTCCGTCTAGTCAAGACTATGGTTTTTCCAGCAGTCATGTATGGATGTGAGAGTTGGACTATAAAGAAAACGGAGTGCCAAAAAATTGATACTTTTGAACTGTGATGGAGAAGACTTTTGAGAGTCCCTTGGACTGCAAAGAGATCCAACCAGTCCATCCTAAAGGAGATCAATCCTGAGTGTTCATTGGAAGGACTGATGTTGAAGCTGAAACTCCAATACTTTGGCCATCATTTGAAAAGACCCTGATGCTGGGAAAGATTGAAGGCCGGAGGAGAAGGGGACAACAGAGGATGAGATGGTTGCATGGCATCACCGACTCAATAGACATGAGTTTGAGTAAACTCTGGGATTTCTTGATGGATAGGGAGGCCTGGTGTGCTGCAGTCCATGGGGTTGCAAAGAGTCAGACACAACTGAGTGACTGAACTGAATTCTACATGTAAATTAAATAAGCAGGGTGACTATATATTGTATATTAATCATATATAAATATGTTATAAAATAAATAATACAAAATTATAATGATAACTATAAATCCCCAAATTTAAAAAGCTAAACAAACCCAAAGCAGAATGAATATAAGAAAAAACACACTAATTTACCTCATGATCAAATTCAATGCAAGAAACAGTAGGAGAAAGGGAAAAAAGGAAGAGATTCATGGATTGAATAATAAAATAAGATTCACCTATATGATATCTATAAGAAACTGAAGTTAAAAAAAGAAACAATATTAAATAAAAGAAACAATATTATATCTTCCCCCTAAAAATCAATAATCAAATAATTAAAAAAAATTCTCCCAAAGAGGGAAGGAAAAAAGGCTGCTAGACCAAAGGTGTCAGTTTGAATGAAGCTTAAAGCCAGTATATTTTATAATATAGATATATTTGCTCATTCACTCAACAAATATATGTTGAAGGGCTACACAGAGCCCATATTTTATCAAGGAAGCTAGACATTCATTATATGTGTAAAAGGATTGAAGGCTGTAAATGTGATATTTATGTATATAAAGTAAATATGATATTATTTGAACATGATCATTTAATATTGGTGCTGGGCATATAACAGTGATCAAAATAAACAGTTTATGCCATCATGAAATTACAGGCTAGTGGAAAAAAAACTAATACAATAAATAAATTAATAAAATGTATAGTATATGTCACTGCCTACTTCTGTTTTGAAAAACAAAGTGGGATAAGAAATACTGATCTTTGTTTAAAATACAAAGATCAGAAGGGGACTTTTCTGAGGTGCAAAACTTTAAGGAAAGTGAGGCAGCTAGCCATGAAGATATCTAGTAACAGCATTCCAGGTAGTATTCCAAAAGAAGAAAGTGCTAGTGGAAAGGTCCTGAGAAAGAAGTATGGCAGATCAATTAGGAAAATCCCAAGAAGGTCAGTGGAACTGGACCAGAAAGTATGAGGCGGGGTGGGGGGTTGTATTGGAATTTTGAGGTCAGAGAGCTAACAAGTAAAGAAGAGGGAGCAGATTTTGTAGTGTCTAGACTACTACAATAATTTAATTTTACTCTAATTGAGATGGAAAGCTATTGGATCACTGGATTGTTTTCAGCAGAGGGATATGAACTGTATTATGATCATTCTGGTTACCCTGTTGAGAACAGACTCTTTGGGGGCAGTGCAGGGAACAACAAGGAAGATCTGTTCGGAGACTATAGCTGCAACCCAGTGGGGAGATGGTGGTTGCTTGTATTATAGAAGCAATTCATGTGGATCAAGGATATAGTCTGAAGATGGAGCCAACATCATGTACTAGGTTGTGATTTTAAAAAAGGCAAGAATTAATCTAAGTTTGGGCTGAGGCAACTAGAATAATGAAGTTGACAATTACTGATATAGAGAAATCTGTGGCAGTCGTGTGTTTTATTGGAAAGTTAAGAGTTTGGTTTGCGACATGTTGATTTTCAATTGCTTGTGAGACTTATAAGTGACAAGGTGTAGCAGGAAGCAGTGAAGTATATAATTCTGGAGGACACTGGAAGTTCTGAGCTGAGTATATGTGTCTGGGAATTATCAGTGTATAATGCCCTGTGTTTAGCTGCTCAGTTATGTCCGATTCTTTGAGACCCCATGGACTGCAGCCCACCAGGCTCCTTTGTCCATGGGGATTCTCCAAGCAAGAATACTGGAGTGGGTTGCCATGCCCTCCTCCGGGGGATCTTCCCAACCCAAGGATCGAACCCAGGTCTCCCACACTGCAGGCAGATTCTTTACTGTCTGAGCCACCAGGGAATCCCAAGAATACTGGAGTGGGTAGAAATGATACTTAAATCCATACAATCCAATGATTTTTCACCAAGGGAAACAAAAAGTTTTGAGGACTATGCTGCTTGGCTAACAGATTAGAAAAATAAGGAGGAACAGCTGAAGAAAACAAGAAAGAATCATAGAACATTCACAAGAGTGTTTGGACTAATTAGGGGAGATTTAATTATATCATTTAATTTATTTGCTTTGTTATAGTCAAGAAAAGTTTGAAGCAATCAAGATATCCAACAACAGCAAATTCTGGTAGATTGATATACTAGAATACAATGCAATTATAAAATGCTAATGATGACATGTTTTACTAACATGTGTAAAGTCTTATTGCATACTATTTAAAGAGGGAAAATGTATTTAGGGTAATTAGATTATGAGCTATATGGAGTGATGTAGTTCTGAGGAAATGATGGGCCATCTTGAATATTAGGTTGAGGAGTTTAGGAAATACAGCATTTAATACAACAACCATTCAAGGTAAATACTGTTATCATTTTTTATGATAACTCACTTGAGGTTTGGCTTTCTCCTGAAGTATCCTAATTCTTTAGCCTTGTTGACAAGTTCAGAGGTGTTCAGAGTGTTAAAAGTAAGAATGTGATCTCAGGTTGAACTTATGGCTGATAGATCACCTCTCAAGCCCTATATCATAGTTCTTGGCAAATAGCACATACACAGATTATTTTATCACAGACCCCCATCCAAGTTAAGACTGCTACCACAAAGATGGGGTCAATCATTACCCACCTGACCCTGACTCAATTCTTGAGCTCTTGGAGAATAGTGAGTGGGAAGCAGTTTCATTGTTGGGGATTCTAGCTCATGTCAAGGTTCAGAAGAAGTAGCTGATGACTGAGGGAGAGAATTCTCATTTTCTCCTGGATAGCTCAGGGAGCTCTGAGATAACTGACACTGGACTGGTTTTACTGCCTTCCACCAGACCTAAAACAGAACAAAAGATCCCTACTAGGGTTCAAGCTCCATGATGGTAGTAAAGTTTGTTATTTTGCTCATAATTCTATCCCCTAATCTAAAACAGTATCTGTAACCCAGAAAATTTTTAGTAGCTATTTGGTGAATGCATTCATATCTGTGGGAATCTGAAACAAAACCAAGGACCACACAGTGTTGATTCTTCTAAGTCAGTGGTTCTCAGTTCTAGCTGAACAATAAAATCAGAGACCATTTTTAAAACACAGCTGCCTTGGGAACACCCTCCAGAGATTCCAATGTAGTTACAAAAGGGTAGGCTCCATGCCTCAGGAAGACTTCAATATGTATTCAGAATTGAGAACAAATGCTTTAAGCAGCCACAGTGCACTTGGGTTGCTCAAAAGGACTGAGATGCCAATTTTAGTCCTTAGGACTTGGGTGGCCTTTTTATGGAATTGGGGTCTGTCCCCTCTTCTTCAGGGTTCTGGTCTGGGGCAGCTGGTAGGGTTTTTTGTCTCAGAAGTCTAGGTAAGGCTCATCTCAAAGGGCTTGAAGAAAACAATAATTCCAGTTGGGAATTTAGGTACTTGAGAAGATTTGAGGGGCTTTGAGAGTACAGTGATGTGAACTTGAGACTGGTATCACCACAATAGGGTCAATCAAAACACCAGTTGACCTCAACTCAGTGAAGACCAGCATGACAACGTGATCTGCCTCCCTCGTGGGGGAGAGAAAGGATTCAGAAAAAGACAGGCAACAGGGTCTGATATCTCTATTGTTTAAGCATTGACATTTCCTTTGCTGAAAATAGGAAAAGTATGCATTCTTTTCTTACCACATAATTTAATATGATTAGAGGATTCAGTAATAGTACATATAGTCACAAATCTCTTCTGATTTAAAAATGCTCCAGAATGTTACACACATAAATTATGTTACAATTTAAAGGGATGTAAGTCACATACTTACTTATACATTTCAGAGAAGATATATTATCTGACAAAATTAAGATCAATTCTGAAAGGAAATTTTGCAAAAATCATTGCTAATAATGACTGATTTTCCCCCTTTAATTACTCAAAAAGAATATCATAGACTCAGTCGTCTACCCATAAACAATATAGCAGTTCATTTTGCTTTCTCCAACTTCAGGAATTAGAAAGAAAATGCCTCTGGGTTCTTTGATTATGGATTATTCTTTAGAATGCTCTTTTTAGAAGTATTCATGACAAGAAGGTTACTGTGAAGTGACATTTTTTGTCCTTTGAAGTAAGGCTATAGCAGTGAAAATAACTTATGAAACCTTATGGGAATCTTACTCATGGTGACAATAGATAAGTATATTCAGAGGTAGAAAAATCATTGAGTTATCCTTTTTAAACAAACAAATAAGATAAAACAAACTTTTATGTTGAGGTAAGACAGACATATGCTATTTGTTTGTCTTGTTCAGTTGGGCATCTCTAACTACAGTTTTTAAAACTGAGATCTTCAGGCACTTCTGTATATATGCAACTTGAAGTCCATAGGCTTGCTTTTTCTAAATACAATTTGAGATAGTTTTAGCCAATATCAGCTAGTTAAATTTGCATAATAACATTGACCTGAAAGACTTCAGATTAAAGATTATTTAATCCAAAGATGCAGCAGATAGATGCCATTTATTTGAATTTCATTTGTAGTCTGCAATACATTATATAAAAATGAGAACAACTATTCTTAATGATATTAATTAGGTCAGCAAGGATCAAAATATTAATTGAATAAATACAGAAGAGAGCTACGCATCTGCCTCATGCTGTATCTGCATAAAAAATTACATAAGAAGTTGGGTAATTTGTATCAGAAAGTATTGGTGACTTTCATTCTTGGCTACTTAAGGAACTGGCAGATATACTAGGCAAATGACAAGCTGTTATTTTTAGGAAACTGTGACTTCCCAGCAGAGAAGGCAATGGCACCCCACTCCAGTACTCTTGCCTGAAAAATCCTATGGACAGAGGAGCCTGGTGGGCTGACATCTATGGGGTCGCACAGAGTCAGATACGACTGAAGTGACTTAGCAGCAGCAGCAGCAGCAGTGACTTTTCAGAGGATTAGTATGAGGCAAATTTAGAGCTTACATATGCCAAAAGGAAAAATTAGTCCCATGTAATAAAAACTGATTGGGTTCATATTATCATATGGAAAGATGTGATCTGTATTGATTTCAGTGGGGCTCTCAATTATATTTCACACAACATTGTAACTAACAAAAATTACGGTAATGTTTATATTACTTTGAGTAAAAACAAGAAAAATGTTATTGTGGATGTTGGATTCAATTTTGTTGATTATGCAGTGTAGTAACCCCTGAAGAACGGTCTTGATAGCATTCAGCACCTTATTGACCCTTACAATAAAGAACTTGAAGTTATATCCAGCAGACAAAATTAAGGTATTTATAATTCTCAACATTCTAGAAGATATAAATGCAATTTTCAGTAATCATGATGAGTTGGAAAAAATAGGTCAAATAAGAAAAAAAGTTTAGTTAAGATATGTACCAAATAGCCTACAGCTGAGGTAGAAAGAGATTTCAAGCTTGAACTGAATGCCTCCAAACAAAATTTCTAATCTGAACCAAAAGTCATTGTGACGTTGAGTATAGCAAAATGCAAATACAATACATAAGAAAGAATGTTCTGTTGTAGTTTAAAGAGTAGCAGAATATTAGATTAGTTTGAGTCCTGATCTTTGTACAGGAGATAGGATGTTAGAGTGGATCCAGAGAAGAATGATAAGGTTGATTTAAAAATACATAAACTAGGTCTGATGACTAATGGTAAAAGATGTGTGATTTTCAAGAAAAGTTTAAGGGAGGATTTAATGTTTTTTAATATATGAAAAATATATTATGATACAGATAGTCATTACTCAGTCTCCATGTTCCATAAATTATTTTATATGATCTATGTTCAAACTAGTCAATCTAATCACACTAGGACCACAGCTTTGTCTAACTCAATGAAACCAAGCCATGCCCGTGGGGCAACCCAAGACGGGCAGGTCATGGTGGAGAGATCTCACAGAATGTGGTCCACTGGAGAAGGGAATGGCAAGCACTTCAGTATTCTTGCCTTAAGAACCCCATGAACACTATGAAAAAGTAAAATGATAGGATACCAAAAGAGGAACTCCTCAGGTCAATAGGTGCCCAATATGCTACTGGAGATCAGTGGAGAAATAACTCCAGAAAGAATGAAGGGATGGAGCCAAAGCAAAAACAATACCCAGTTGTGCATGTGACTGGTGATAGAAGCAAGATCCGATGCTGTAAAGAGCAATATTGCAGAAGAGCTGACTCATTTGAAAAGACTCTGAAGCTGGGAAAGATTGAGGACAGGAGGAGAAGGGGATGACAGAGGATGAGATGTTTGGATAGCATCACCGATTCAATGGACATGGGTTTGGGTGAACTCCAGGAGTTGGTGATGGACAGGGAAGCCTAGCGTGCTGTGGTTCATGGGATCGCAAAGAGTTGGACACAGCTGAGTGACTGAACTGAACTGAACTGAAAGCAATGCTGGGGCTTCCCAGGTGGTGCTAGTGGTAAAGAGCTCAACTGCCAATGCAGGAGATATAAGAGATGCAGGTTTGATCCTTGGTCGGGAAGTTCCCTTGGAGGAGGAAATGGCAACCCACTCCAGTATTCTTGCCTGGAGAATCTCATGGACTGAAGAACTTGGCAAATGATAGTCCATAGGCTTGCAAAGAGTCAGGCACAACTGAAGCAACTTAACACACATACAAAGCAATGCTAACAATCAACTTTGTAAAACAATGTACATATTAGAAAATGGAAAATCTCAAAGCTCACACCTGAAGAATCTACAAAATGAAAAGCAAAGTAAGCAGAAGGAAGGAAATAATGAAGAATAGAAATTCATGTAATCAAAAACAGAAAACATTATAAAGGAAATCAATGAAATAAACAGTTGATTTTTTGGAAGGATCAACAAAATTGGCAATTATCTAACAAAGAAGACAATAGAAAAAGAGAGAAGGCACAAAGAACCAACATCAGGAATGGACTGAGAATACTACAGTCTTTGCAGACATTAAAAGGGAGATAAAAATGGGCTACTATGAACAATGTTACATAAATTTGACAGATAAAATGAACAAATTCCTAGAAAAAACACTGCTTCTGCTGCTGCTAAGTCACTTCAGTTGTGTCCGACTCTGTGTGACCCCAGACGGCAGCCCACCAGGCTCCCCCGTCCCTGGGATTCTCCAGGCAAGAACACTGGAGTGGGTTGCCATTTCCTTCTCCAATGCATGAAAGTGAAAAGTGAAAGGGAAGTCGCTCAGTCGTGTCCGACTCTTAGCGACCCCATGGACTGCAGCCCACCAGGCTCCTCCTTCCATGGGATTTGCCAGGCAAGAGTACTGGAGTGGGGTGCCATTGCCTTAGCTAATACAATTCACCCAATATAGGAAAGACAATCTGAATAACCTAAAACTATTTAGTAAATTGAATTTGTAACATAAAAACTCCCCCAAAAGAAATCTCCATACCCAGATGGCTTCACTGAAGAGTTATTCCAAATATCAAAAAGTGAAATCTACACAATCTTTTTGAGAAAATAGAAAATAAAAGAAACATTTTCTAATTAATTTTATTAAGTTAATGTTTGTGTCAGTTGCTCAGTCATGCCCAACTCTTTGTGACCCCATGGACCGTAGTTTGCCAGGCCCCTCTGTCCAGGGAATTCTCCAGGCAAGAACACTGGAATAGGTTGCCATTTCCTTCTCCAGGGGATCTTTCCAACCCAGGGATCACACCCAGGTCTCCCACATTGTAGGCAGATTCTTTACCGTCTGAGCCACCGAGGAATACCATTAAGTCAGTATTACCCTGTCATTGAAACCAGAAGATAAAAATAATATGATAAGAAAGAAAAAACACTACAGACCAATATTCCTCATTAACATAGACACAAAAGCCTTAAAAAGTACACAGCATCTCTGTATTATTTTTTGTAACAGCAGGAAATCTAAAATTATCTCATAAAAAGTTTAATTAAAAAAAAATCTTTCCTTAGTGTAAAGCACTAGGCCCCTGAAGAAAATCTAATATTTTTAACTCTAAAGACACAGTCAGATTATTACATGTGTGTTTATACTAGATGAACTTGACAGGGAGCATATCAAAATGAAACATTTTTCCGTGATCTATTGTATGGCATTGAGTAATCTAAATTCAAGACAAAAACAAGGTAAATGGGCTGTTAATTTAGTACCACTGGACCTATTTAATTAACTGATACAGTGTTGTCAGCCTTCCAACAGGAAATACCACAATCCTGGTCTAACAGTACTCCAAAGCAATTAAGCAGGGATTTCCCTGGTGGCCCAGTGTAAAGAATCCACCCTGCAGTGTAGGGGACACAGGTTCAATCCCTGGTCTGTGAACTAAGATCCCACATGCCGCAGAGCAACCAAGCCCACACGTCACAACTACTGAAGCCTACACAACATGGAGCCCATGTGCCACAACTAGAGAGGCTGTATGCAGCATCGGAAGAGCAACTAAGACTCTAACCAATATAAATAAAGAAGTAATTTTTAAGCAATTAAGCAAAAGCAACTACAAACACATATACAACCACCCTCCCCCCACAAACTCACAGAGTGGTAGTGGGATTATATGAGGAGATGGGTGTGTAATAAACAGGCTTCCCAAGTGACACTAGTTGTAAAGAATCCTCCTGACAATGCAGAAGACAATAGAGATGCAGGTTCAATCCCTGGATTGAGAAGATCCAGTGGAGGAGAAAATGGCAACCCACTCCAGTATTCTTGTCTGGAAAATTCCTTGGACAGAGAAGCCTGGTGAGCTATAGTCCATGGGGTCACAAAGACTCACACATGACTGAGCAACTAAGCATGCACACACATATATAGTAAACGGAAAAAAAGTCTCTCTATGCTGTCCATACACTAATCCTTAGAATCTATGAGTGTTACTTTGCATGGCAAAGGGATTTGTAGACACAGTTAAGGATTTTACAATGCAAAGATTTTCCTGAATTATTCAGGTGGGCTCAACACAATCATTAGTGTCCTTATTAGAGAAAGGAAAGAATGTCAACGTCAAAAAAAAAAAAAAAAAAAAAGAGAGAGAGAGAGAGAGAGAGAGAGAGATGTGAGGAGGGAAGCCAAGGTTGTAGTGAAGCTCTTTGAAATGAAGGAAGAGGGCACAAACCAAGAGAAGGCAGGGGGCCTCTAGAAGCTGGAAATGTCCACAAAGTAGATTCTCCATCAAAGCTCCAGAAGGAACATAGCCCTACCAACACATTCTCCAGAACTGTAACGTGATAAAATTGTATTTTTATAGGTAACTATGTTGTAGTCATTTGTTACAGCAGCAACAGGAAACCAATACAATAAACAAACATAACATTAGAACCAAGATAAAGCAACAGAAACTGATTTATCCTCTCAGCTGAAAACAAAAAGGGCAAAATATGTGAAACAATGGTATTCAAAGTGCTGGCTATTGGGCAACAAAAGGCAATAATCCCAGGAAGGAAGGAAGAAGGTGCATATGAGTTTTGTCATGTCCAACTCTTTGCAACCCCATGAACTGTAGCCTGCCAGCCTCTGTCCATGAGATTTCCCAGGCAAGAGTACCGGAAGTGAAATGAAAGTCGCTCAGTCATGTCCAACTCTTTGGGACCCCATGGACTGTACAGTCCGTCGAATTCTCCAGGCCAGAATACTGGAGTGCGTAGCCTTTTCTGCTCCAGGGGATCTTCTCAACCCAGGGATCAAACCCAGGTCTCCCGCACTGCAGGTGGATTCTTTACCAGAAAAAAAAAAAAAAAAAAAAGAGAGAGAGAGAGAGAGAGAGAGAGAGATGTGAGGAGGGAAGCCAAGGTTGTAGTGAAGCTCTTTGAAATGAAGGAAGAGGGCACAAACCAAGAGAAGGCAGGGGGCCTCTAGAAGCTGGAAATGTCCACAAAGTAGATTCTCCATCAAAGCTCCAGAAGGAACATAGCCCTACCAACACATTCTCCAGAACTGTAACGTGATAAAATTGTATTTTTATAGGTAACTATGTTGTAGTCATTTGTTACAGCAGCAACAGGAAACCAATACAATAAACAAACATAACATTAGAACCAAGATAAAGCAACAGAAACTGATTTATCCTCTCAGCTGAAAACAAAAAGGGCAAAATATGTGAAACAATGGTATTCAAAGTGCTGGCTATTGGGCAACAAAAGGCAATAATCCCAGGAAGGAAGGAAGAAGGTGCATATGAGTTTTGTCATGTCCAACTCTTTGCAACCCCATGAACTGTAGCCTGCCAGCCTCTGTCCATGAGATTTCCCAGGCAAGAGTACCGGAAGTGAAATGAAAGTCGCTCAGTCATGTCCAACTCTTTGGGACCCCATGGACTGTACAGTCCGTCGAATTCTCCAGGCCAGAATACTGGAGTGCGTAGCCTTTTCTGCTCCAGGGGATCTTCTCAACCCAGGGATCAAACCCAGGTCTCCCGCACTGCAGGTGGATTCTTTACCAGTTGAGCCACAAGGGAAGCCCAAGAATACTGGAGTGGATAGCCTATCCCTTCTCCAGAGGATCTTCCCAACCCAGGAATCGAACCACAGTCTCCTGCATTGCAGGCAGACTCTTTACCAACCAAGCTATCAGGGAATACTGGAGTGGGTTGTTATTTCCTTCTTCAGGGGATCTTCTCGACCCAGGGATCCAATGGGTGTCTCCTGTGTCTCCTGCGTTGGCAAGCGAATCCTTTACCACTGTGCCATTGGGGGAGAAAAAGGACATGAAAATGGTGAGCTTGTTTGCTGCCTCCAGAGAGGTTTCAGACTGTGGGGCAGGGAGAGAAGGCAAGAAGAGCTCAAGACAGGGAGCTGAGAGTCAGGGTGACCACAGTGGCTGAGGTGGCTGCACAGAGTGGAATTCCAGCAAGGAAAGAGTTACACAGATATGTTCCTATGAGCTCTGAGGACAGTGCCTGCACACAGTGAATACTCCCAGTTTGTTACCCACAGCAACCAACAGAACCATTCTCATAGTCATTGGCAGGTACCATGGGAATTGCTTGGCCCACCAGTTTGTATTGCATTATTAAAAGCAGTAACAAAAGACTTCACAGTTATTTCTATAATGTAGCCCATGAAAATAACTTTCTTCAGAACATAAGTGGCACTCATTTCCCTCTATCAATGAATGGAAAAGATTTGCTTTTTAACTTTCACTTTAAAAAAATGTTAACTTTTTTTAACCATCAGGAAAAATACCACTCAGTGAAACTGTAAAGTTAATAAAGAAATATACCTTTAAATTTACAATCAGTAGCAGGCAGCATTCTTTATCTTCAGGAAGGTGAGAAATTGTGGTGAGTTGCTTTGTTCTCACTTTTAAAGAACACAAAGTTCATAAATAAAAAGCTCAAGTGGCAGCCGGCAAGTGCTCCAAATTTCTTGAGGCATCTGTCATTGCCAGAGCAATGCACTGTTCTGGGTGTAGATTATTCCTCATGATAAATATTCTGAAGCTCCCTCTGGAAGTGTCTGAACCAAGGTGACAAATGTCTCTGCTCCTTCTCGGAAGAAAGGAATATGAGGAATATGTGTCATTTAGCTGACTGCTACCATTGTTTCCTCCGACATGAGTATCCTTTTACTGCATATAATATTCTCAAGAAATAAACTACGGGATTCCACCAAGAAATGTAAGTGATGAATATGTCACTTCATAGTTTTGTGTTCATAAAAAGATTGCTAAATATTTTGGAGATTAAATGCACATATATTAGGGAGAAAGAGGGAGAAAGCAGTTTCATTCTAAATCTGAAAGATCCATGGAAAACAGCCATGGAGTCTGTTCTATTCCCTAAATTATTTGAGTGTACCAGTTGGACCAAGCATATATTTATGTTGTCAGTGTAAAATTCAAGAATGAAATACAAAACTCTGCTGATACATAGAATGCCAAAGATTTTTCCTACTCATTAGTGGGAAACCACTATATATGGTAAAGCAGACTCAAGACCATTTGAGGAAATGGGTATTTTTAATCATTTTTTAAAGGAAGGTTATAATAAGATTTCTAGACTATATCTAAAGCAAACTAATGTCCTCTAGGCCAATAAAATAATGAACTGTAATATTTTTTTAGCCTAGATAGAAACCACTTGCACTTCTAGAAGATACAATTCTGTAAATTAACATCCGTACCATGCTTAGTTGCTCAGCTGTGTCCGACTCATTGCAACCCCATAGGTTGTAGCCTACCAGGCTCTTCTTTCCCTGAGGATTTTCCAGGCAAGAATACTGGAGTGGGTTGTCATGCCCTCCTCCAGGAGATCTTCCTAACTCTGGGGTTGAACCCAGGTATCCAGTATTGCAGGAAGATTCTTTACTATCTGAGCCACCAGGGAAGAGAAGGTAAATTAACATATACCTTCGCAAAGTCTGGGATAGCAAAGTCAAAAACATTCTTTGAAAATTAAGTAATTTTTGTATATTAACAATACCTGTTAAATAATGCTCTAATAGAACACTGAATGGACATACCAATTCCTTAAGCCTTAATTCATATATTGGACAGTTTTCTTAACATTGTCTATACATTTAACATTATCCCTATTGTAATATCAGTATTTAATAAACATGTAACATAATTAGCCTCGTAATACGATAAAGAAGCATTAAAAGTCCAGGTAAAATCCCATATGTTCTTTAGGACACTCCAGTGCTATTTGATTTATCTAAATTTAAGTGAAACTGACTCCTCTTGTTCACCACTATTAGATTATCAGTCTGGCTGAGTAGACGTACTGTCCTCTATCCCTAATTTTTCACTCAGCTGTGTCTACAAAGAACTAGAATATATAACTAGTTGCTTTTTCTTTACAATCCACAGAAACAAGTGAAGCAAACAAAGGAAAATATCACTCAGTAGACTGAAATGAATTCCCGGTGGAAATAAATTGCTCGGTGGGATACTCTGCAGCTTGAGTCACACAGTCGTTTTACTGGTCCCACACCAGCTGGTCTCAGAGCACATTATGACCAGTGATGGTTATTACATATGTACAATCAACAATCCCATTTATGGGCTGAATATTTCAAATAGCAACATCGATAGACACATAACCAGAGAACATCATTTACAGCCCAGTTCAGAGACACCAAACAAAAAAATTACTAGATGTAAATTTTATTTTTTATTTTTTTGATGATTTTTGCCACACATCAACATGAATTGGCCACAGGTATACATGTGCCCCCTCATCCTGAACCCCCTCCCACCTCCCTTCCTACTATATCCTTCTGGGGTGTCCCAGAGCACTGGCCTTGGGTGCCCTGCTTCATGCATTGAACTTGCACTGGCCATCTATTTTCCAAATGGTAATGTACATGTTTCAATGCTATTCTCTCAAATCATCCCATCCTCGCCTTCTCCCACTGAGTTCAGAAGTCTGTTCTTTACATCTGTGTTTCCTTTGCTGCCCTGCATGTGGGATCATTGGTACCATCTTTCTAAATTATATATATATATATATATGCATTAATATACAGTATTTGTTTTCCTCTTTCTGACTTACTTCATTCTGTATAATAGGCTCCAGTTTCATTCACCTCATTAGAACTGACTCAAATGAGCTCCTTTTTATTGCGGAGTAATATTCCATTGTGTATATGTACCACAACGTCATTATCCATTCATCTGCTGATGCACATCTAAGTTGCTTCCATGTCTTAGCTGTTATAAATAGTGCCACAGTGAACAGTGGGATACATGTGTTTCTTTCACTTCTGGTTTCCTTGGGGTGTATGCCCAGGGGTGGAATTGCTGGGTTGTGTGGATCTTCTATTCTCCGGCTTGTTAATTTAAAGATTTTTTTATTGTTAAATAAATAAAAAAAGTTTTAAAAAAGATAACTGTAAATATTGAAGCTTTTATCTCCTGAGAACCAGAAGGATGGTGTACTAGAACAGTGCAGTATTTTTTTCGGAAAACTCCATTTAAGTTCCAGCTTATTAAAAGAAGTCCCTTTACTTTTGTCAACCTCACTTTTTTTTTTGATTTCTTAAATAATCTGATATTGAATAGGCTAATATCTGTGAAAATACATAGTGAATTTTAAAATACTATACAAAGATTGATCCCTAAATTTAACTTTCTCTTTTAAGTCCAAACCACTGTTACTCTTTCTGATAAGAGTACATGATAATAACTAAAGTTAAATAATACCACCAATTTAAAAAATAATTATTCAATTTATGATACTAATAGAAAAGTAATAGTTTACTTAAATATCTTCTCTTTTGGAATATATACTTGAGAGTCAACTCTGAAACAGATTCTGATTAGAAACCAGTTAGAAACGTTTTCTTCCCTGTATACTGCTGAAATAGCTAATATCTACATAGAGGATAAAGGGCCATTTGAAAGAATTACTGAAGCTTGGATTTGGACATCAAAGGACTACATGCTCCCATGATTCCTACCAAGTCCTCTGCACTGGTGCTATGATTCAATATCAGAAGTATCAACTATGAAGGTAACTATGCAGCCCTGATATTGCTCAAACTGTGCAGTTTAATTGGCTTTTGAGGCTGAAATGGCCACCAGATTAGCAGTTATCTTTTGCTGTTCTTATAAAATTAATTCTACAGATCATCCGACAAAGGCTATTCCCTTGTCCTCTAAGAGTCATTATCCACACCTTAAAAATATTAAGGTACCTATTTGCTGTTTGCACACTGAACAAGGAGAGAATATGTGAAGGAAGCTAATCTATAACTGTGACTTTTCTGGTATTTAAAAACAGATTCTTGGGCAGCAAATATATTTTTCTTCCTTCTGCTTGATTTTTACCTTCCTTTTCTAGTTTCTTAACACAGGAGCTTAGATGTTTGATTTGAGGTAAGCATTCAATACTTTTATTTTATAATACTTGAAATTATTGGTCAAGATTATTTTTTCTCTAAGCACGTCTCTCTCTCTCTCTCTCTCTCTATATATATATATATATATATTTTTTTTTTTTACTAGATATAGTACCTTGTAGATGATACATTGGAGAGGTCCTGAATTGTGCTATTTTTCTCAAAAGAGTGTTGAGCTTAATTCTGGAAGGTGAAAAATTTATCATCAGATCACTGTGATCACATCTAAGCCTGGCTTATGTTTTTTAATGCTAGGCTTATTTTAGTTATACCTATACCCTAAGGATATAGACATTGCTCCTAGAATGAAGACTTCTTAGGGTTTCAGCTGACACCCTTGATGCTACAAGTTTTTACCAAGTTCTCTACATTTAGGGTAAATCCTAACCATGATATTAATATTACTCCAGTATTTATTGACATATAATTTATCTTAGCTCTCAGTTTCCCAAGCTAGTATCTTCCAGTCTTTATTGAGTTCCTCTATAAGCTCGTGCAGCCCAGGAGTTGACCGTGGACTTGGGCAGACTTTGCACTCATACTTCTGAGGTTCCCTTCTCAGCACCGCCAGTCACATTGACACCTCATTCCTTAAAGCCATTGCCTTGGCAGTCTCTCACTCAGAGTGCTTTTTCACTCCTTCACTGTGTTAATGAGAGAGCCATTCCTTCTTTGAGCTCCACCTCAAGGTGCCCACCCAGGAAAATTCCTAGGTAGGAAACTGGATGGATCACTTCCCATGCCTTCTGCTTTTAAAAATTACAATAAAAAAAATGAAAAGTACCTAAAATGGTGGATTTATATACGTTTTCAAATTCTAGAGTTGTTTGTGAGACCTTCAATCTAATATTTACTTTGTTAAAGTCTTTTAAGTGAAAGCGAACGTGTTAGTCTCTCAGTCATGTCCAACTGCGACCCCATGGACTGTAGCCAGCCTCCTCTAACCATGGGATTCTCCAGGCAAGAAGGCCATTCCCTTCTCTGGGAGATGCTCCTAACCCAGGGATCGAACCCAGGTCTCCTGCATTGCAGGCAGATTATTTACTGTCTAAGCCACCAGGGGAGCCCAAAGTCCTTTAAATCACTTCACAAGTATTTCATGGTTTGAGCCTGGTCAGAATCAGAGCTCTTTAATTACATTTGGAGAGTGCATTGGAAACTTATGTATCATAGAGTGTCTCAAAAAGCCCTATTCTCAAGGAGATCTATTTTTTTCTTACACTCTAACAAGAAAAGATATTTTCAAAGTTATTTGAAACATACCATACTGTAACAGTATACATGATATATCATAACCCAACACACACAGCAACAGGGAAGAGGCTGTATTTTAAAAACCTTTAAAGAACAATCATTTTGTCTAAAGGCAATGGAGACCCAATGAAAGGTTTTAAGCAAAAGATACAGTTCTGAGAACTTCTCTGGTAGCAATCTCACAGGCAGTTAGAAGACTATTTTGTATTTTGAATATTTTAGCTTTTGTTCTGACTTGCATTTTATATTGATGAAAGAACAATTTCATAAAAAAAAAAGAAATTACAAGACAGGGGATTATTTTCTTTCAACCTCTCTTCTTGCTAATATGTCATTTTAGAACCTATTTAGTCATAGGTTTGTTGTTGTTTAATCACTGAGTTGTATCAGACTCTTTGCGACCCCATGGACTGTAGCCAGCCAGGCTTCTCTGTCCCTGGGATTTCCCAGCAAGAATACTGGAGTGGGTTGCCATTTCCGTCTCCAGAGGATCTTAGCAACTCAGGGATCAAACCTCTGTCTCTGTCTCCTGCATTGCCAGGTGGATTCTTTACTGCTAAGCCAGCAGGGAAGCCTCAGTAGTAGGTTTATCAATGGAAATTTTGGCTACTAGAATCAAGATTGAACTAGAAAAATATATCTTAAAAAAGTTCAGGAAATAACTCTGTAATTATATATATATGATTAGATACGTACACATTCAGAAGAGAATAAAGCATTGTGTTAGGCTTCTGAGGGTAAGACATTGCAGAAGTGGCCCATCAATGACCCTCAACAGAAATAGTATGATGCAGTACACATTCTAAAACTAACCATTTTAGATCATAAAATCATTTTTGTTCCCTCCCAATTATATAAAAATAGAGATAGACAAAATAATTGAATGTTTGAGAAAATACTCATGATGCAATCTTCAAAGGAAAACAACAGAAATATATATGTTATAACATTTCATTTGTTTTAAAAGTAACATTTTGTGAGAATTTAATTCTATATTTACTAACAAGAAATTTCACTGATTGTAAAATAACAGATGTCCTTTTATGGTCAAATGTAATGTTTTCCATGTTTTCCAAATTACATAAAATGATATATATTTACTTTTATTTTGACCAAAAGTCAGAACATTTTACTTACAACAGTTATTTTAGAAATAGAGTTAGTTTAAAAACATTATGTCAAGTGAAAGAAGCCAGATACAAAGGACCATAACAACTCTTGAGAGTCCCTTGGACAGCAAGGAGATCCAACCAGTCCATCCTAAAGGAAATCAGTCCTGAATATTCATTGGAAGGACTGATGCTGAGGCTGATACTGCAATACCTTGGGCACCTGATGCTAAGAGCTGACTCATTTGAAAAAAACGCTGATGCTGGGAAAGATTGAAGGCAAAAGGAGAAGGGGATGACAGATGATGAGATAGTTAGATGGCATCACTAACTTGATGGACTTGAGTTTGAGTAAACTCCAGGAGTTGGTGATGGACAGGAAGGCCTGGCACACTGCAGTCCATGGGGTCACAAAGAGTTAGACATGACTGAGTGGCTGAACTGAACTGAGAATAGACAAATTCATAGAAAAAGAAAGTACATCAGTGGATTCCAGCATATGGGGGTTGATGGTGACAGTGAACGAGGAGTGACTGCTATTGTATGTGAATTTTATCTCAATAAAAAATTTATCAAACTAAAAACTAGGTACTCATTACCTTTTGTTACTATCATTTCTAATCATTTGTCTTTTTTCTTTTTAAAGGGGCGTTATTCCAGTAGTCATGTATTGATGTGAGAGTTGGACTGTGAAGAAGGCTGAGTGCTAAAGAATTGATGCTTTTGAACTGTGGTGTTGGAGAAGACTCTTGAGAGTC
>SJYX01020699.1:56331-83734 GCA_006410675.1 Oreotragus oreotragus
AAAGTTGACTCATTTGAAAAGACTCTGATGCTGGGAGGTATTTGGGGCAAGAGAAGGGGATGACAGAGAATGAGATGGCTGGATGGCATCACTGACTTGATGGACATGAGTCTGAGTGAACTCTGGGAGTTGGTGATGGACAGGGAGGCCTGACATGCTGCGATTCATGGTGTCGCAAAGAGTCGGACATGACTGAGCGACTGAACTGAACTGAATCATGAAAAAAATCACAATTGAGAGGTATTTAGTACTTCACAAAGTGGTACATCCATCAACACTATCTAATCATATATTTTCAGTGCCTCCTTGAAAACCTACACCCAGTAGCAGTCACTAACCAACCTCTCCTACCCTCAGTCCAGTTCAATTCAGTCGCTCAGTCGCTCAGTTGTGTCCGACTCTTTGTGACCCCATGGACTGCAGCACGCCAGGCTTCCCTGTCCATCATCAACTCCTGAAGCTTGCTCAAACTCATGTCCATTGAGTTGGTGATACCATCCAACCATCCCATCCTCTTTCTCCTCCTGCCTTCAATCTTCCCAGCATCAAGGTCTTTTCAAATGAGTCAGCTCTTTGCATCAGGTGGCCAAACTATTGGAGTTTCAGCTTCAGCAGCAGTCCTTCCAATGAATATTCAGGACTGATTTCCTTTAGGATTGACTGGTTTGATCTGCTTGCAGACCAAGGGAGTCTCAAGAGTCTTCTCCAACACCATAGTTCAAAAGCATCAAAAACTCCTTGTTCTATCCCTTGGCAATTGCTAATTTACTTTATGTACTGAAGAATTTGCCTACTTGTGTGTGTTCAGTCTCTCAGTCAGGTCTTACTCTTTGCTGCCCCATGTAGTATAAATAGCCCCCAAAGCTCCTCTGTTCATGGAATTTTCCAGGCAAGAATACTGGAGTGGGTTGCCAATTCCTACTCCAGGGGATCTTCCTGACCCAGGGATTGAATCCATATCTCTTGTGTTTTCATTGTCAGATGGATTCTTTACTACTAGCAGCCCATGGGAAGCCCTTGGGGTATATCATATATATAAATGGAATAATCTAATATTGATACGTGGACTTCTATGATTGGATTCTGCTGTTTAGCCAAGGTTTCAACGTCCATCTATGCTATAGCATGTATCCATGCTACAACTCTACTTATAGTTAAATAAATTCAATTCTATGGGTATACTACATTTTTTAGCCATTCATCAGTGTATAGATTTTTTGTTTTGTTTTGTTTTCAAGTTTTGGCTAAAATAAATAATGCTGCTATGAACATTTATGTAGTGGTTATTAAGTTCTCTTTCTTTTTTGATTAGGGAGCATACACCTAGATGTGGAGTGCCTTGGTCATATGGGAATTCTGTGACTGAGATTTCAAGAAATAGAAAAAAGTCGTTTTCCAAAATGACTGTACTGTTTACATTCTCACCAGCAATATATAAGGATTGCAGTTTCTATGCATCATCATACATGTTTGTTAATCGTCTATATTTTAAACTTTGTCCGTCTTAGTGTGTTTGAAGTGTTACCTCATTTGTTTTGATTTGCATTTTTGTAGAAACTAATTACATTGAGCATAGTTTCATGTAATTATCTGTCCTTTGTGTATTTTCTCTGTAAATATTCAGATCCTTATTTCATTTTTGAGGTGGGCTATTTATCTTTTTAAAAAACCATTTGGTTGTAATAGTTCTTTTTATATTCTGGATATAAGTATCTTTAGGGATACATGATTTGCAAATATCTTTTCCCATACTGTGAAGTACTTTTTCACTTTCTTGATGATATTTATCTACAGCACAAAAGGTTTTAGCTTTGAAATATTCTATTTTTTCTTGGTCACTTGTGTTTTGGTGTCATATCAGAGAAATCAGTTCTTAATATGGATCACAAAGATTTATTCCTATGCATCCTTCTATGAGTTTTACAGTTTGGGCATTTAAATTTAGTTCTTTGATCATTTGAGTTAATTTTTATATGTAGTGTGAGATAGGGACCTAAATTCACTTTTTTGCAAGTTAATATCCAGTTGTCCCAGCAACTGTTAAAAAGATAATTGTTTCTGCTGAATTGTCTTGGCCTGTTGTTGAAAATCAATTTACCAAGAACTGTGTTTATTTCTAGACTTTCAGTTCTTTTCTGTTGGTCTATAAACCTCGTCTTAAGCTAGTATTACACTCTCTTTATTACTTCTCTAGTGGCGTTTGTAATTAGACACCTGAAGCCTTCAACTTTTTCTTCTTTTTCATAGTTTTTGGACTGTTCTGCATCCATTGAATCTCTAAATAATTTTAAGGTAAGCTTTTCAATGCCTGCAGAAAAGACAATTGTGATGATAAAAATTTCATTGAATCTGTAGATCATTTTTGTTATCTTAACCATAATAATCCTCTAGTTGATGAGTATGGGATATCTTTACATTCATTTAGGTCTTCTTTAATTTCTTTCCATTATACTTTGTACTTTTGAGTGTACAAGTCTTGTGCTTCTTTTGTTAAGTTTATTTATAAGTATTTTACTTTTTTGATGTGCTGTAAATGGAATTGTTTTCTTTTATATTACATTGAGTTGTCCAAAAAGTTTGTTCAGGTTTTTCTGTAAGGTGTTACTTTTTGGCCAACCCAATATTATATAATTTTTACATTATAATTTTTAATTGAATTATAGTTCATTTACAATGTTGTGTTTTGTTCTAGTGTACAACAAAGTAATCCAGTTTTATATGTATATATTCTTTTTCATATTCTTTTCCATTACAGTTTATTACAACATACTGAGTATAGTTCCCTGTGCTATAGAGTAGGTCCTTGTTCACTTATTTTATATAGAGTAATGTATATATGTTAATCCTAAACTCCTAATTTATCTAGAGATTATTTTATTAATTGAAGTAAGTCAGACAAATATTGTATGTTATCATCTACATATGAAATCTTTAAAAAAATGATACAAATGGACATATTTACAAAACAGAAATAGACTCAGAAAACAGACATAGAAAAAAAACTTGCAGTTACCAAAGGGAATAGTGGGGGTGAGGGAAGAGTTAAATTAAGAATAGTTTTCTTAATCTCATTTGGGGATTGTTCATTACTAATCTGTAGAAATAGAATACACTGAACACACACAAGTAGACAAATTCTTCAGTACAGCTCTGGTAGGCCCCAGAGCTGTCAGGTTAGAAGATTGCTTAGCTGATCTCAGAATCACTTTGTATAATGACAACGATTAACGTCCAGACCAGGAGAAGAATATCAAGCTTGTACATGGACCACTTGTCCCACCCTCAATTCATGACCAACTAAACACTGTCAAGCAACGTCATTAGAATTGTTCCATAATGTAGTCTCTTGACCATTCAAAAGAAAAACATCACATTAAGCAATATGATTCTCTAATGCTTGCCTTACTTTTCTGTCTTCATTCACCACTATGAACAAATGCATACACACACACACACAGGTACACATGTACACATCTAGATGCTTTAACTATGTAAGATCAGTGAAACATTTCTCTCAGATACAAACCTTAAGGAAGGGAGAGGGTCCATAAACTCAGTTATTAATTTAAGAGCACAATACAGTATTTTAAAAAACAAAATTAAGGCAAAATCTACAACAAAGTATCACAATTTCAGATAAAGACAGGATCCCACTTTGCCTTTGCATAACTCTGCCTCATTGTCTTCCCCTGGAAATGGCAAATTTTATTTACAAAAACAGATGATTCATAGTTTGCTAATTATATTTTTTATAAATATGCTTCCTTTTCATATCAGTGAAAATTGACAAATACAAAGCCTGCTCTCCAAATTAATATCTACTCACTCTCATGAAATAAGATTATTTATCCATTTTCCAATTTCAGTATGATAATATTTATCACTTCAGAGAATCAACACATAATAATAAAACTAAAAATAAGACTGGGGAATTTAAAAGCTGAGCAAAACTCAACAATTTTTTAAAGATTTTTATCTATAGCACTTAAAATAACTATTCAGGAGTCCAAAAGTCAATTCATTGATATAGGAAGAAGAAACCAGTCAGGTGAATAAAAACTTCACACACTGTAAGATTTTCTTAACATCTTCATTTATTGCATGAATGCATCTTTCCATTATACTCACATCTCCACTTCTGATAAAGTGCTGAGTACTGCATTTCAAGTTGTCATATCTAAGGCTAACTTCTGTTGATTCTTATCTAGGGTAGTCACTTCCCCACACAAACTCTCTCTTAGGAAGGTGAATCTGCCATGTCTCAGGCACTTACTATATATCGCAACAAATATCAAGTGCAATTTTATTTTCCTTCAGTGATGGTTACTTCCGTTGCAGTTACAGAAAGAGTACTCCATTAACAACAGGAGAATAGAGTTTCCATATGTGTATGAACTTGTGTAGCACAATTTCCAGCTTCCTAAATTGAATCAATTTCTTATCTCTATTCCTTCCCCTTTCCCTTTTTGACATATGACTTTTGTGCTTTCTTCTCCCATTTGTATCTTACAAAACAGGCTACTATGACCAGAAGAAAAAAAAATTAAACTTGTTTCTCTGAAATAATAAGAAAACAGAAAATTTTAGTTATTGTCAAGGTCCATGAATATTACATTATTAAATAATTAATATTTCAATCAGAAAGAAAAGTGTATGATGAGTTTTACAAAAATTTTTGGAAGGAACATCCCCAAAACTTTAAAAACCCTACAGGAAACACACAAGAAAATATTATTTAACATACAGCCTCTCTGGTATGTATCCTAATGTTTTACTTTTCTGAGTTTGACAGAAACTTGGTAAGAAGTCTGTCAAAATTTCCAGCAATGAGCTTATAAGCAACCTAAAAATTTATCTTATGAATCAGAAAGTTTACGTTTGCCTAATTATGACCCATAAAACCTAAAGTGAGTATATTGCATTAATCAGCTCAGTTCAGTTCAGTCGCTCAGTCGTGTCCAACTCTTTGCGACCTCATGAACTGCAGCATGCCAGGCCTTCCAGTCCATCACAAACTCCCAGAGTCCACCCAAACCCATGTCCATTGAGTCAGTGATGCCATCCAACCACCTCATCCTCTGTCGTCCCCTTCTCTTCCTGCCCAGCATCAGGTCTTTTCCAATGAGTCAGTTCTTCACATCAGGTGGCCAAAATATTGGCGTTTCAGCTTCAACATCAGTCCTTCCAGTGAATACCCAGGGCTGATCTCCTTTGGGATGGACTGGTTGGATCTCCTTGCAGTCCAAGGGACTCTCAAGAGTCTTCTCCAACACCACAGTTCAAATCATCAATTCTTCGGCGCTCAGTTTTCTTTATAGTCCAACTCTCACATCCAGACATGACCACTGGAAAAACCATAGCCTTGACTAGACAGACGTTTGTTGACAAAGTAAAGTCTCTGCTTTTTAGTATGCTATCTAGGTTGGTCATAGCTTTTTTTCCAAGGAGCATGCATCTTTTAATTTCATGGCTGCAGTCACCATCTGCAGTGATTTTGGAGCCCAAAAAAATAAAATAAAAATAAAATCTGACACTGTTTCCATAGGTTGGAGCCCCCTAAAATAAAGTTATCCACTGTTTCCATTGTTTCCTCATCTATTTGCCATGAAGTGATTGGGATCAGATACCATGATCTTAGCTTTCTGAATGTTGAGCTTTAAGCCAACTTTTTCACTCTCCTCTTTCACTTTCATCAAGAGGCTCTTTAGTACTGTTTCACTTTCTGCCATAAGGGTTGTGTCATCTGCATATCNAGACAGACGTTTGTTGACAAAGTAAAGTCTCTGCTTTTTAGTATGCTATCTAGGTTGGTCATAGCTTTTTCTCCAAGGAGCATGCATCTTTTAATTTCATGGCTGCAGTCACCATCTGCAGTGATTTTGGAGCCCAAAAAAATAAAATAAAAATAAAATCTGACACTGTTTCCATAGGTTGGAGCCCCCTAAAATAAAGTTATCCACTGTTTCCATTGTTTCCTCATCTATTTGCCATGAAGTGATTGGGATCAGATACCATGATCTTAGCTTTCTGAATGTTGAGCTTTAAGCCAACTTTTTCACTCTCCTCTTTCACTTTCATCAAGAGGCTCTTTAGTACTGTTTCACTTTCTGCCATAAGGGTTGTGTCATCTGCATATCTGAGGTTATTGATATTTCTCCCGGCAATCTTGATTCCAGTTTGTGCTTCTTCCAGTCCAGCGTTTCTCGTGATGTACTCTGCATAAAAGTTAAATAAGCTGGGTGACAATATACAGCCTTGACGTACTCCTTTTCCTATTTGGAACCAGTCTGTTGTTCCATGTCCAGTTCTAACTGTTGCTTCCTGATCTGCATACAGGTATCTCAAGAGGCAGGTCAGGTAGTCTGGTATTCCCATCTCTTTCAGAATTTTCCACAGTTTATTGTGATCCACACAATCAAAGGCTTTGACATAGTCAATAAAGCAGATGTAGATGTTTTTCTGGCACTCTCTTGCTTTTTTGATGATCCAGAGGATGTTGGCAATTTGATCTCTGGTTCCTCTGCCTTTTCTAAAACCAGCTTGAGCATCTGGAATTTCATGGTTCACATATTGCTGAAGCCTGGCTTGGAGAATTTTGAGCATCACTTTACTAACTTGTCAGATGAGTGCAACTGTGCGGTAGTTTGTTGCATTAATACACCCCTCCCTCAAAAAAAAAAAAAAAAGCCATATTAAGGATCTGGAGGTAAAAATACTCAAGTAGGAATTTCTGAATGTCCTGACATTTCTGCTTTCCATCCCCACCATTTTCAATATGTTCTGTTTCTAACTAAATGACTCTCTCTTTGATACTGCTTATAACTTTGTTCCACTGCTCAGAACTCTCAAAGACAACCCTCTTGTGTTCAAGAATGAAAATTAAATGCCTTTGCCTAACAGTCAAAGTCATGCATTCTTTGATCCTAATCCTGTTCATGAGCTATAAATAATGAAGCAACACACTGGAGAGAATATGGAAAATCACAAGTAGGTGAAACCATATATTGAAAGTGTGAAAATTATAGTAATTTCTAATACAATGGATTTTTTTTATTGAAGTGTAATTAATTTACAACATTGTGTTAGTTTCAGAAGTACAGTAGAGTGATTCAATTATATGTATATTAATATATTTTAATATATATATTTCAGATTCTTTTCCATTATATATTATTATAAGATATTGAATATAGTTCCCTGTGCTATACAGTAAGTTTTTGTTGTTTATTTTATATAGAGTTGTGCTCATATGCTAATTCCAAACTCCTAATTCATCCCTTTCCCCTACCACACTACTTTCCCCATTGGTAACCATAAGTTTATTTTCTGTCTTTGAGTCTGTTTCGGTTTTGTAAATAATTTCATTTGTATCATTTTTTAGATCCCTCATATAAGGAATGACATATGACATTCGTCTTTCTCTGACTTACCTCATTTAATGTGGTAATTTCTAGGCCCATTCATATTGCAGCAAATGGCATTATTTTGTTTTTTTCTTTAATACCTGAATGAATGTTCAGTTGCTAAGCTGTGTTTGACTCTTTGTGACCCCATGGACTGCAGTACACCAGGCTTCCCTGTCCTTCACTATCTCCTGGAGTTTGCTCAAATTCCTGTCCACTGAGTTGGTGATGCCATTCAGCCATCTCATCCTCTGTCACCTCCTTCTCCTGCCTTCAGTCTTTCACATGATCAGGGTCTTTTCCGATGAGTCAGCTCCACGCATCAGGTGGCCAAAATATTGGAGCTTCTGTTTAAGCATCAGTCCTTCCAATGAATATTCAAGGTTGATTTCCTTTAGTATTGACTGGTTTGCTTTCCTTGAAGTCCAAGAAACTCTCACAAGGTTTTTCCAGCACCACAATTTGAAAGCATCACTTCTTTGTCACTCAACCTTCTTTATTGTTCAATTCTCACATCTGCACATGACTTCTGGAAAAACCATAGCTTTGACTAAATGGACCTTTGTCAGCAAAGTGATGTCTCTGCCTTTTAATAGTCCATTGTATATATGTACCACTTTCTTCCTTTTCCATTCATCTGTCAGTGGGCATTTAGGTTGATTCCGTGTTTTGACTATTGTAAATAATGCTGCTATAAATATTGCGATGCATGTATCTTTTCAAATTAGAGCTTCCTCCAGTTATATGTCCAGGAGTGGAATTGAAGGATCATATAGTAACTTATTTTTAGTTTTTAAAGGAGTCTCCATTCTGTTCTCCATAACCTCTCCATCATTTACTATTTGAAGACTTTTTAATAATTGCATTTCTTACTTGTTTGAGGTGATACCTCATTGTAGTTTTGATTTTCATTTCTCTAATAAATCCAAAATCTCTGCAGATGGTGATTGCAGCCATGAAATTAAAAGATGCTTACTCCTTGGAAGGAAAGTTATGACCAACTTAGACAGCATACCGAAAAGCAGAGACATCACTTAGTCAACAAAGGTCCATCTAGTCAAGGCTATGGTTTTTCCAGCGGTCATGTGTGGATGTGAGAGTTGGACTATAAAGAAAGTTGAGCACTGAAGAACTGATGCTTTTGAACTGTATTGTTGGAGAAGACTCTTGAGAGTCCCTTGGACTGCAAGGAGATCTAACCAGTCCACCCTAAAGGAGATCAGTCCTGGGTGTTCACTGGAAGGACTGATGTTGAAGCTGAAACACCCAATATTTTGGCCACCTGATGCAAAGGCTAACTCATTTGAAGACCCTGATTCTGGGAAAGATTGAGGGCTGGAAGAGAAGGGGATGACAGAGGATGAGACCATTGGATAGCATCACTGACTCAATAGACATGGGTTTGGGTGGACTCCAGGAGTTCGTGATGGACAGGGAAGCCAGGAGTGCTGCAGTTCATGAGGTCGCAAAGAGTCAGACCTGATTGAGCCACTGAATTGAACTGAACTGAATAATGATTAACACTGAGTATCTCTTCATATTCCTGTTGATTGTCTTCTACTGGGTTTTTTGTTTGTTTGTTTGTTTCATATTAAGCTCTATGAGTTCTTTGTATATCTTGGAATTTAGTCCCTTGTTGGTCTCATGGTTTGCAAATATTTCCTCCTAGTCTGTAGGTTGTCTTCTATTTTGTTCATTGTAGAACTTTTCCATATTAAACCACATGTACTTCATACTGTCTCTATCTATGAGATTTTCAGAAAAGGAGCTCCCTTCTCATAGTTCTTTTTTGTCCTTTTTCATTTCTTCCATCTCTTATTGTTCTAACCCCTAGTAGATTTTTTACTGTAGTATAGGGTCACAGAAAGAGATTTTTATATTGGGAATTATTACCAATGAAGAAGTGATTTCTGCACTTAAGTCTCAGGGCCAGCATTACCTGAATTTATCCACTAATATAATTGTTCATTAATCCTTAGTCTTTGCATTAGTATGGTGTATATTACACTGCAGTAACAAATAGCTCTAAGATGCCAATGACTTAACACAAAGATGCATTTCTTGTTCATCTTATATGTACATCATAGGTAACTCAGGGATTTAGGCTAATAGAGATTTCATCATTACAAATAACACCAGTTGCTGGAGTAGGGGCAAAAAAGAGAAGAGGGAGGTTCCGTGCTTCATCTAGAACTAATGTGGCTATTTTGGCCCATGTGTAACTTCTTCCCACAGCTCATTTGTCACTTCAAGATAATTGAGAAACATCATATTCCACAGACCCAGGATGAAGAAAAGTATTCAGTTTTAAGTGACTGAGAGCTCTTTCAGGTTGGCTTCTATGTCCTATAGATGTGTACACATTTTTCTCATTTTCTTTTTTGAATTTTTCTTTACTTTCTGACACTATAAGATTCTCACCATTCATCTGCATGTTCCCTGCTTTTGCTCTAAAAGCAGTATTTTGTCAAGCAACTGAATTTCTTTTATTGAACAATGGTAATTAGAAACCATAATTCAGGCAGTACATGTGCCTGTTACTTTTGGGGTGTCATGGTTTCTAGGTCATCTGAGTGAACAGGTTTAGGAAATATATGTATGTACACTGAATCACACATGTACATACTTACCATGCATCACTAGGAGTATTTATGTAAAAAAATAAGCACAAGATTCTACTGATATTTCCAACTGCAATCTGGTAATATAGGGTTCATTCTTGTCTTCTTCACTTATTTGTCACTTCTTTCTCTGAAAGTGAGAAAACTGGCTGTCATTATATATAAAACGTTTACTTATTAAGTTGCACATACTAAAGTTCATTGTAATGTAAAGATCTATGAATTTTAACAAATGCATAGAATCAGACATCCATCCCCACATTACCATAAACAAAAGAAGTAAACAAAGGAAAATAGATAGATTAGATTAGTTCAAAATTATAAACATTTGTGCTGGATATTAACTATCAAGAGAGCAAAAAACAAGCTATTGAATAGGAGAAAATATATGTAAATTCTATATTTGATAAGGGACTTATATTAATAATATATAAAAATATCTTACAACTAAATAATAAAAAGACAAATAACTCTAATTCACTTTAAGAACAAGCAAAGGATCTTAATGGAAAGTTAGAAAGATTAGGAATGGCAAAAAAAAAAAAAAAGAAAAGCACATGAAAAGATATTCAGCATCTTTAGTCATCAGAAATATAATTCAAAACCTCAGTGAGATGTTACCTCACATCCAGTAGGATGGCTATAACACAAAAGGCTGCTATAAAACTGGCTATAACACAAAAGTTGCAATGGTTTCACGTCTGTGTGAATATATTAAAACCCACTGAATTGTGTACTTAAATGGTGAATTTTATAGTATGTAAATTATATCTCAATGAAAGTGTCAGACCTTATAACACTGAACATGCTTTGGTTTTAAATTAAATTTGCCCTTAAAAGAAAATAAAAAACAATAAATGTTTTATTAATGTATGAGACTGGTAAAAGAAGGAAATGACTTGATGAGAGGCACCAGTGTGATGAGAATAAGTGGGAATTTTTGGAAATTGGACCTGGGAAATCAGCTGATTTACTTTTATGTAGTGTGCATTAAACTGATCTCTTAGATTTGTTTAAATTTATTTATATTAGATAATTTAAATATTCAAAAGGGAGGAAAAGGAAGGAAATTAGGAATAATTTACAGTAACTTGTTACTGGTCTAAGACATTGGAAGTTCAAAAGCTGAGGCATGGAAAGGAGTCACATTCACTTAAGGAAGGCATGGGAAAAAGTAAAACTGGCACCATCTAGAAGGGAGTAGTTTTGGAATGTGGATTCTTATCTATAGAAGAAAGTGAGGGAAGAGCATTGTGTATATGAGACCCAGTTAATCTCTGTATAACAGAGGTAACTATTATTATGAATTGTTTTATGTCTATAATAAAATGTAAGATTACCACTTTCAGGTCAAAATCAATTTATGCTTATTTCAATTTGTTTCTTTGTACTTGAAGTGAAGTGAAGTCGCTCAGTCGTGTCCGACTCTGCGACTCCATAGACTGTAGCCTACTGGGCTCCTCCGTCCATGGGATTTTCCAGGCAAGAGTACTGGAGTGGGTTGCCATTTCCTTCTCCAGAGGATCTTCCCGATCCAGGGCTCGAACCTGGGTCTCCCGCAGACGCTTTACTGTCTGAGCCACAACTTACTTGACATTAAACTTGACATAGGTCACANATTTTCCAGGCAAGAGTACTGGAGTGGGTTGCCATTTCCTTCTCCAGAGGATCTTCCCGATCCAGGGCTCGAACCTGGGTCTCCCGCAGACGCTTTACTGTCTGAGCCACAACTTACTTGACATTAAACTTGACATAGGTCACAAAATCCAATGTAATAAGCATGTAAGCAAGATGCTTTCTTTCATAGGTGTACACATAATAGTGAGATAAATCAGGTTACAGCCAGATCTAACACAAGTACACCAAAGTGACTAAGAGCCCTAAGGGGGATTATTTCAGTTTATTAGCCTTGCTTGTTATTGTAATTTGAAAATATATAGAAAGAAGAACTCTAAAATCTTTCTAACACTTTCCTTTTTTAACAGAGCTACATGGGCTTTATGTGCTCCATAGATGTGGTTTTGTTGTTGTTGCTGCTTCTTCCCCTCCCGCCCCCCACCAGATGTATATCATAATGTTTGAATTTACTGTCAACATCTAGATTTCAGTCACAATAAAAGTGAATGAGAAACTCTACTGAAGTCTAAAATTTTTTGGAATTTTTAAATGNCTGCTTCTTCCCCTCCCGCCCCCCACCAGATGTATATCATAATGTTTGAATTTACTGTCAACATCTAGATTTCAGTCACAATAAAAGTGAATGAGAAACTCTACTGAAGTCTAAAATTTTTTGGAATTTTTAAATGTTGACATAATTTCAAACAAAGAAACATGATAGAAAACTCCTCTAAATCTTTCACCAGATTGATCAGATTTTTCATTTGATTTTTTATTCTCCTAAACTTTATAAGAATATATTATAAATTCCATGTCCTTTTATCCCTAAAGTTTGTTTTGTTTTTGCTTTTCCAAAGAAAAAGAAAATTATTTTCAAAAGCAATTATACAGGTACAAAAATTGGGAATCCAAAAATTTAACATGGTTGTAAAACTGTGATCTAATGCAAAATCCACATTCAACTATCATTGGTCCTGATAATGTCTTTTATAGCTACTCTTTTCCCTTCATCCAGGATTACACTTTCTTTTTTGTTGTCATGTGTCTAAAATGTACTTTTTAATCTGGAAGAGTTCCTCAGTTTTTGACTTTCAAGTCATTTTCACATCTGAAAAATATTGGCCAGTTAATTTGTAGAATATCCTTTGGGTTTAGTCTATCTGATGCGTCATTATAATTATATTCAGATTATCCACTTGGAGCAGGATATCAGAAGAAGCATGCTAATTTCTTCTTGGTGCGCAGATATGAGAGGTTTAAAGGGTTTAGGGAACCAAAACTCCTGGAGAACTGTCAATGAAGCCCCATGCACAAAGGCAACAAGAGGCAGCTTAAGGGGTGGGAGTGGGGGTGGGCAGGAGCAGGGCATAGGGAAAGTCTGTCTGTGCAGAAGCAGAGTCAGTCTCTACCCCTCCACAACCCTGACTCTCCCCATCCAGAGAGTCTCTTTAAGACCAGGAGTCATTCATAGGAATTGCAACTAAAATTATCTGAAAAACTGATGTGAATATTGCCAGCTGAAGTAAAATCTTCCATTTTACGGAATGTGGGAGCTATAGTCCACACCAACTAAAAGTCAACATTCTCATTCTGATAGAGCTATTCATGTGGAAGTCACATTAATAAAAATTAACTTAATTTTCTATTCTTAAATAAAAGAAGACAAAAAACTTAACAGTATCCAACACAGAAAATAAGTAGTACAGAAAAAAGATGAAAATGAATAGAAAAATAGACCTTGAAAATATGAGTGCAATTAACATGAGAATAAATATATTTAAGAGAAAATATTAAAACATGGTATTATATTTTATAGCCCAAGAAATTAAATTATCTTACTGTCCCCATTGTTTCCCCATCTATTTGCCATGAAGTGATGGAACCGGATGCTATGATCTTAGTTTTTTTAATGTTGAGTTGTTAAGGCAGCCTTTTCACTCTCTTCTTTCACTTTCTTCAAGAGGCTCTTCAGTTCCTCTTCACTTTCTGCCATGGTATGTCATCTGCATATCTGTTCAGTGCAGTTCAGTCGCTCAGTTGTGTCCAAATCTTTGCGACCCCATGAACTGCAGTACACCAGGCCTCCCTGTCCATCACCAGCTTCTAGAGTCCACCCAAACCCATGCCCATCGAGTTGGTGATGCCATCTAACCGTCTCATCCTCTGCTGTCCCCTTCTTCTCCTGCCCTCGATCTTTCCCAGCATCAGGGTCTTTTCAAATGAGTCAATTCTTTGCATGAGGTGGTTGAAGTATTGGAGTTTCAGCTTCAGCATCAGTCCTTCCAGTGAACACCCAGGATTGACCTCCTTTGGTATGGACTGGTTGTATCTCCTTGCAGTCCAAGAGACTCTCAAGAGTCTTCTCCAACAATACAGTTCAAAAAGCATCAATTCTTCAGTGCTCAGCTTTCTTTATAGTCCAACTCTTACATCCATACATCACTACCGGAAAAACCATAGCCTTGACTAGACGGACCTTTGTTGACTAAGTGATGTCTCTGCTTTTCAGTATGCTGTCTAAGTTGGTCATAACTTTCCTTCCAAGGAGTAAGCATTTTCTAATTTCATGGTTGCAATCACCATCTGCAGTGATTTTGGAGCCCAGAAAAATAAAATCAGTCACTGTTTCCACTGTTTCCCCATCTCTTTGTCATGAAGTAATGGGACTGGATGCCATGATCTTAGTTTTCTGAATGTTGAACTTTAAGCCAGCTTTTTCACTTTCCTCTTGTACTTTCATCAAAAGGCTCTTTAGTTCTTCTTCACTTTCTGCCATAAGGGTGGTATCATCTGCATATCTGAGGTTATTGATATTTCTCCTGGCCGTCTTGATTCCAGCTTGTGCTTCATCCATTCCAGCATTTCACATGACGTACTCTGCATATAAGGATATAAAATACCTACTGAAAAGAAAAAAAAAAAATGAGAGAAGGGAAAAATAGAAATCACAAGTTACTTGAAGGATCAACCAGAAGTTCCATCCTTACTTGATAGGAGTTCTAGAAATTGAGAAAGATAAAACAAGGATATGGATGATGAGGTAAGTGGGTATTGGTTGAGAAACAACCAGAAAGTAATAAGAAAAATACTTCTCAGTACTAAAAAGAGATTCTTTTTTTTTTTCTTTAAATTGAAAAAAATTTACTAAGCTACTGAACTGAGCAGGGCACTTTGGGGCTTCTGGGCATGGAAGTCTTTTTGTCTCCCATTTCTTCTTTACAGAAAATCAGCTTCTGCTTCCGTACCTTCCCTGAGTTTCAAAGGGCAGGTTCAAATCAGAGAAGAGAGGAGATGCAGAGACAAGAAACAGTAGTGCACCTCTGGGGCAGGGTCTTGGTTCTCTTCAAGGGATACACATAGCAATATCATTGAGCCCTTCTTCAGAACTCTCAGTCCCAATAAATAGAAGATATAAACTACTTGATGAAGCATTCTTCATGCCAGAGAGAAGGGCACAGCTTGATAACCTTGAAAACCACAGAAACTCATCAAGAGATCACCTGAGGCCAGATTAAAGGTATGCAGGCCCTGCACATACCCTAACCTTTATCAGCAATCTTGTGCCTCGAACCATTGCTATAAAATTCCTCATCAAACTCCTCCAGGTTGGAACATAGCGTTTTAAGGGCATTAGCCCACCATGTCTCCCTTTGCCTGGAAAAACAATAAAGCTTTTCTTTTCTACTTCACCCAAAACTCTGTCTCCAAGATTTGATTCAACAGTGGTGCATAAAGGCAGAATTTTTGACATTACTACTAAGTAGCTTACACTTCCAGAAAAGGAGAAGAAAATGAAAGATCGCACTGAGATGGTGAGGCCACTAGAGAAAGGAAAGTTTGTGTTGGTTATCTGAAAATTTTATGCCACACACAAAAAAATGGATTAGTTATTTCATAAATTTACATTCTATATAACTTGGCCATGTACTGGCCAACTGATCAAACTCAGCTGTTACTTCTAGGGATGCCCAATACTCCATACAAGTTTTGCTTTGAGATACTTCAAGAAAATGTAATTTATTGTTCCATGGGAATGAAATAACTTAACAGAATACTCCTAACAGTGCCAGAACTCCAATTATATAATTTAATTTATTATTATTTTTCTTCCCAATAAAACATTTTCAACTATCTTTGAAATTGTGATAAAGTTCTATGGCTCAAAGAGATGGAAATTATATTCAAACTGAGAAAGGAAAAGGCCTTTATAATTTTCAAGGGGATTGATTTTGAACTTAAAAGACTTACCCAAACTAATTGTCCAAAAGATGTGACGGCAAACTAATGACAACTTTGTCAGCAAAAAAAAAAAAAAAAAAAAAATCTTACATTCCATTCTTCTTTTCTTAAGAGGCAAATTGAGAATACACTCAATTTATAAGAGGAGGTAAATGAGTAGGAAGAAGACATGAAGCTGGGAATCAGGAAGATTAATCTAGAAGTGCGAGAAATTTGCTTTGCAGTAATAGTTATGCAGTGAGCTGAGAGAGCACCTAAGGCAGATTGGNGTGACTGCAAACTAATGACAACTTTGTCAGCAAAAAAAAAAAAAAAATCTTACATTCCATTCTTCTTTTCTTAAGAGGCAAATTGAGAATACACTCAATTTATAAGAGGAGGTAAATGAGTAGGAAGAAGACATGAAGCTGGGAATCAGGAAGATTAATCTAGAAGTGCGAGAAATTTGCTTTGCAGTAATAGTTATGCAGTGAGCTGAGAGAGCACCTAAGGCAGATTGGTGAAGAAAATATGAGAGGAGGGGAATGGCTATAGTCAGAAATTGGACTATATGTGATAGAAGATATTATTAAGATAGATGGGATTAAGGTTAGGTTTTTTGTATATAGTAAACAAACATTCATAGTCAAAAAGAAAATGAAAGAAAGGCAATTAGAAAGTTCAGAGAACACAAAAACTATACCAGAAACCATGGAATCATTTGTGAAGTAAACTTAAATGCACCATAGTTTAAGAAAATTTAATCTTGATCCTAAGGAAATTTCTCCTTCAAGTGACATATAGGTTATATCTTTGTTTCCACAGGGGAAGAAATGTAATCTTAGATCAATGTTTGGTGTGCAGTGATTGATATTTCTAGAGTTTTTAACTCATAGAATCAATCCATTGACCAAATGGAAAATGCTATTTGTCATTTGACATTTGTCATATGTCATATAGCATAAATAGTATAGTCTTTTTAATAGTCTTGACCGTTAAATTGTTAACAATAGCCATGACAATTTAATATTAAGGATATAATAGAATAGGAAGTGAAAGATTTAAGGAAGTTGAGAAAAAGTTGACAGAAGGATAGGGAAATAAATAAATATATTCATTTTAGAAAGTGTAGAACTTAAGGGAATACCAAAAGTTGATGGAACAAGAAAAACATTTCAAATATTATTTATTGTGAAGGCAAATACTGTAGAATTATTAATAACAATACAAATAGTTGATAAAATAAATTGTCCATAATAATACAAATAGATAAATGAATTTGGGAAATGGGAATGGGTAAGATGACTATGCTATTTTTTTTCCTTTCCTTAGACTATCCAATTATATATTCAAAGTTGTTAAATTGTGAAGTAGAAAAATATATAATATTTTATCAGTAAAACATCAGTAGTCAGTAGATATTTATCTAACAAGTGAGGCAAGTTTGCAGTAAAGTATAGAAAACTGAAAAGATTAATTTTTATACTAAAATTAATTAATTAAAAAGAATACATTAAATTTATATTTTACATTTCTCCTTTAAGACTTGATGTTGAACCTTTAGAATTGCCCTTAGCATTATATGTATTAGTAGAAAGATTTGTGTTATTAATAGTTTTTATAACTCCCCACATCTTTTTGCTTTTTATTATAGGAAATGTAGAATTTTATATAAATGCTTATAAATATGTGTGCTTATCTTTATTCATCATAAACTGTGGCTTCTCTTGCATGAATCAATGAGCAAGTAGCTACTCCTGGGTAAAGTCTACAATGCCCTCATTTTAATACACAACTGTTTTAGTAGGAAAGATTTCAAGCAGACAACAAGCCTTTCATTTTCAGGAAATCACTTCCTTACATCTCCCAACTTTCAAAAACTGCATCATGTCAGGCTGTAAATATACATTACTTCTTCAAATTAATCCTGGAACAATTTCTTAGCTTATGAACACACTGAAGACTCCGTGTCTTCCTCTACATTTCAGCAGATGGCTGTAGGCTTTCTTAAAAATATCCCTCATTCTTTTGATTCAAGTTGCTCATAGATCTGTCACTTTGTTATGGTGGTTGCTCTATCATCTTGCTCTTTAGAAAAGAAGAAAATGAGACTGTGAATGAGTGGTGGATGAAATTTAAAAGGATGAAAGGGTTGATTGGTTCGAAGTTACTCAGAAAAGGTCTGGAACACTCCCTTGAAATTGAAGGCCTCTTGATTTCCAGTCCCATGAAATCACAAAATATGTTGGAAATCAATGGAGACAACCTGATGGGGAGATCCTGACAGCCTTGTGGTGGGCTTGACAGTTAACAGTTTGCCAGCGCAAGACACATGTGTGAATGTAGAACATATGGCTCACTTGAATTGCTTTAACAATTCAGTTTAAAACCGTGAGTTCAGTCAAATTTCTAGTTTTTTACAGTAACTCAAAAGTTTGACTGTTTTTCTTCAATGATTCAGCTGATCGTTTTCATATATTTTAAAATGCTTCTAATTGAGAAGTGTTAGTTGCTCTGTCATATCTCATTCTTTGCAACCCCATGGAATGTAGCCTGTCAAGCTGTTCTGTGCATGGAACTCTCCAAGCAAAAATACTGGAGTGAGTAGTCATTTCTTCAGGGAATCTTTCTGACCCATGGATTGAATTTTGCAGTGCAGGTAGATTCCTTACCATCTGAGTCAGTAGGGAATCCCTTGTTTGAGTAAGCAAGTAATAACAGATACCTGAAATCTCCTAAAATTAAATGCAAAGTTGAGGTGTAAGTTTAGTTGAGCACTTATTTAACCCCAAGAAGTTTACGTATCTATGTTTGATCAGTTCCTACTTCCTATATTTCAGTAAAGCTTTATTATGAATATTCAACTGCCTTTAAACCTATTTGTGTGTGTGTGTGTGTGTGTGTGTGTGTGTGATGGCTTTTAAAGCCAATTTAGGCCAATAGGCGGGGAAGGCAATGGCACCCCACCCCAGTACTCTTGCCTGGAAAATCCAATGGACGGAGTAGCCTGGTGGGCTGCAGTCCATGGGGTCGCTAACAGTGGGACAGACTGAGCGACTTCACTTTCACTTTTCTCTTTCCTGAATTGGAGAAGGAAATGGCAACCCACTCCAGTGTTCTTGCCTGGAGAATCCCAGGGACGGGGGAGCCTGGTGGGCTGCCGTCTATGGGGTCACACAGAGTCGGACACGACTGAAGTGACTTAGCAGCAGCAGCAGTAGGCCAATAGGCATAGAAACATATGATGTTATAGCAGTTGTGGAGCATATAATTGGGTTGTTTTCTGAGACTTCAGCTTGATGAGGGTGACAATTTAGCTTTATTAAAAAACAAAGTTTCAAATATGAAAATTTGCCATCTGAACCACTTTCCCAGGGCACAAGAAGGATGCAACCGTAGGGATTTAACAAAGCAGCTTAAGTGTGGGAAGGATTGAATATATTCAGTTCAGTAGCTCAGTCGTGTCCAACTCTTTGCGACCCAATGTACTGCAGCCTCCCGGCCTCTCTGTCCTGAAGTCCACCCAAACCCATGTCCATTGAGTCGGTGATGCCATCCAACCACCTCATCCTCTGTCGTCCCTTGTCCTCCTGCCCTCAATCTTTCCGAGCATCAGGGTCTTTTCAAATGAGTCAGCTCTTTGCATCAGGTGGCCAAAGTATTGGAGTTTCAGCTTCAACATCAGTCCTTCCAGTGAACACCCAGAATTGATCTCCTTTTGGACTGGTTGGATCTCCTTGCAGTCCAAGGGACTCTCAAGAGTCTTCTCCAACACCACAGTTCAAAAGCATTAATTCTTCGGCACTCAGCTTTCTTCACAGTCCAACTCTCACATCCATACAAGACCACTGGAAAAACAATAGCTTTGACTTAGGTTGACCTAAGGCTTGACACAGACGGATCTTTGTTGGCAAAGTAATGTCTCTGCTTTTTAATATGCTATCTAGGTTGGTCATAACTTTCCTTCCAAGGAGTAAGCATTTTTTANACTAATATTAGGGATATTACTCTATGCCTAAATATGTATTTAAGATTTACTACATAAAGACACTGTGTCAGTTGCTCAATAAAAATGAGCTAAGGACAAATATACAGAATTATATATTCTAAATAAAATCTACAACTTGCATTAAATAATTTAAATATTTCATATATAAAAGCTACACTGGGACTTTTTACCAAGTACTAATGACATGCTAGATAGCGAATGATTAAAAAAGTGAAAAACATAGCCTCGGCCTTCAAGGGTTTGAGATTTTCTTTGGAAGACATACATATATGAACCAAAGGACAAATTATGTTGTAAAATCTGTTAGATTACATACTGAGGCTTGCACAAATGCAGTGATTGACTATAACCCTGGGAAATGGCTTCACAGCAGACATGAACTATAAGAGGGGCATGGTTGATTGAGATAATAAAAAATAATTTCTTTTTTGAGCCCAAAGGACAATGGGACACAAAAATCAGCATGAGAAAGACATTGAGGGAAAGAAGTGTTAATCAGGTCCTGGGCGGCAGTTGGCAGGGGTCGGTGGGGGGGCAGGGGCAGAAATTCCTGTCACAAAGGAGAGGAAAGTAATGGAGGCTGAATATGGCAGTCATGCCATTCTTTAGGTGGAATACAAATATAAGAGGCAGGGAAGGTTTCTCAGGTGACTAGAGCACAGAGGCAGGGAGCGAGTGCCAGTGACATTTAAAATAGTAAGTGGAAGACAGGTTATGTTGGGAAACACTTCCGAGGAGCAAAAGAGTGAGAATAGGACTGAGATAAACACCAGTTCTGCAGGGGAAGAAAAAAAAAGGTGTATGCAAAAATCTCATCTTTGACTTTAGTCAAGCTGAAGATATAGGTATAGCATTACTGGGCTATGAGACTGCAGCTGTGGGAAGGCAGCTAATTTTGTTTTACATGGTCATTGAATGAGGATGAAGCTTGAATGGAGCTACAGTTGGGCTTAGCTGCAACTAAGTTGGGAAGCTGTTTCCCCATCTATTTGCCATGAAATGATGGGAGAAGATGCCAGGATCTTAGTTTTCTGAATGTTGAGCTTTAAGCCAACTTTTTCACTCTCCTCTTTCACTTTCATCAAGAGGCTCTTTAGTACTTCTTCACTTTCTGCCATAAGGGTGGTGTCATCAGCATATCTGAGGTTATTGATATTTCTCCTGGCAATCTTGACTCCAGCTTGTGCTTCTTCCAGCCCAGCGTTTCTCATGATGTACTCTGCATAGAAGTTAAATAAGCAGGGTGACAATATACAGCCTTGATGTACTCCTTTTCCTATTTGGAATTAGTCTGTTGTTCCATGTCCAGTTCTAACTGTTGCTTCCTGACCTGCATACAGGTTTCTCAAGAGGCAGGTTAAGTGGTCTGGTATTCCCATCTCTTTCAGAATTTTCCACAGTTTATTGTGATCCACACAGTCAAAGGCTTTGGCATAGTCAATAAAGCAGAAATAGATGTTTTTCTGGAACTCTCTTACGTTTTTGATGATCCATGGGATGTTGGCAATTTGATGTCTGGTTCCTCTGCCTGTTCTAAAACCAGCTTGAACATCTGGAAGTTCATGGTTCATGTATTGTTGAAGACTGGCTTGGAGAATTTTGAGCATTACTTTGCTAGTGTGTGAGATGAGTGCAATTGTGCAGTAGTTTGAAGATTTTTTGGCATTGCCTTTCTTTGGGATTGGAATGAAAACTGACCTTTTCCAGTCCTGTGGCCACTGCTGAGTTTTCCAAATTTGCTGACATACTGAGTGCAGCACTTTCATATCATCATCTTTCAGGATTTGAAATAGCTCAACTGGAATTCCATCACCTCCACTAGTTTTGTTCAGAGTGATGCTTTCTAAGGCCCACTTGACTTCACATTCCAGGATATCTGGCTCTAGGTGAGTGATCACACCATCTTGATTATCTGGGTCGTGAAGATCTTTTTTGTAGAATTCTTCTGTGTATTCTTGCCACTTCTTCTTAACATTTTCTGCTTCTGTTAGGTCCCTACCATTTCTGTCCTTTATTGAGCCCATCTTTGCATGAAATATTCCCTTGGTATTTCTAATTTTCTTGAAGATATCTCTAGTCTTTCCCACTATTTTTTTCCTTTATTTCTTTGCATTGATTGCTATTTATTATATAAAAAGTCACAGAAGGAAAATGTAATTCATCAAGTAAAGAAAAAAATTAATTACAATAGTATAGAATTTTCAAAACAGCTTTTCTTGTCTGCATGACTGGTGTTATATAAAAAAGTCAACAATGATTGTCAAGTTAGCTCAATAGTCATTAAACATCAACTAACTAAGCAGGATAACTTATCCAATTATTCATTGTTCTTAGTACATGTCATCATATTTACAGAAATGGTCTTGTATTTATTTTTATTACATGTTAATACTATGTGAGTGATTTAGTATAAATTTATCTTTTAAGTTGAAACACACACAAACAGGGAATAAAAACTCTACTGAGACGGCATTGTTTGTTAATTACAATATTTAATTAATTTATTTAATGAGGTAATTTAGTTAATAAAATAAAATCAGGATCTGATTCATATGATACGACTTCAAACACAAAATTTTATTCTCATGATTTGTTTTCCAGGAACTACCCAAACATAAATACAAGTATTTTCAAAATTTTTTCCAGTATCTTTCAGTTCCTCCTTTTTCCCTCACTCCTCTTTCTTTTTTTCCTTCCACACGTTTATTTAAGGCTTCTATATGCTATGCTGTTATAGGTACTTGGGTTACATTGTGAACAAAATTATTAATGTAGGTCACACTTCAATAACATAAAACTTCCCTATCAGGAGTATTACTCTTCTAGATGGTTGGTGAGAGGGGATCCACAGACCTGGTTTCTGTGAACTAAAAATAACTACTGTTTAACAATCCTTGGGGTTGCAAAGCATGGGACATGACTGAGGGACTAACACATTCACTTTAGGCTTCCCATGTGGTAAAGAATCCACCTGCCTATGCAGGAGACATAAGAGACACAAGTTTGAGCCCTGGGTCAGGAAGATCTGCTGGAGGAGAGCAGGACAACCCACTCCAGTATTCTTGCCAGAAGAATCCTATGGTTAGAGGAGCCTGGTGGTCTACAGTTCATAGGGTTGCAAAGGGCTGAACACAACTACAGTGACTTAGCATGCACTGTTAAAGCCCAACCATTTAAAGTTTTCAGGAATTGTCCTACCGACATACGGCAAAGGAAGAGTCATTTATTGAAGAAAATGTACTCAATCTCAGTAACACCAATGAGAGTCTGTTTTTTGAGCCACAGAGCACTGCCTTCATTTCTCATTGTCCCATGTGCATAGGTTCATGTGTGTGCCCAGTAAGTCAGGTCTTTCTCTCCCCTCAGTTCCCAGTCAAGGAATATGGAGTCCAATTAGGAGAAGTAAGCTATAAGAATTTTTCGTTAGCTCCACTGCTGAGTTACAGTGTCTAAATTTCTAGCAAGGGTGACTGAGAAATGGAGGACTTTCTTCCTTCACTCAGCTCCTACACATAGAGCAGAAACTCTTTCTGAGGCGTGGTAGATTGAGAACAGTGTTCTGATTACCTTTGTCCCAGAGTGCCTATATAGCAGAGCTTCCATGCTGAAAGAGGCTGGGAAAGACATGCATAGAAATGGAAATGTGTGATTGCTGCACAAAACACACTGTGGCCAACAAAAACTGTAAGAGGGCCCAGATACAGGATTTATAAGAAAAACCCTTTAGAGTGGTCATTATAAATGCATGTGTAATGACAATGTCTCATAATGAATATCAACAGAGAGTTAGAAGTTACAGAAGAGACAAAATGGAAATGCCAGGGACTCAATAAGCAAAGTACAAACTTTGTTAGAGTGGGGCTGAAAAGTAGGTTAGAACTGGCAGAAAAGTGAGTAGATGTGAAGAAAGATCGATAGAGATTATGGAATCTGAACAAACACAGAAAAGAGAATGAAGGATAAACAGAGTCTCATAGAAATATTAGATATCATTGACATACATGTATGGGAAGTACAAGAAGAAGAGAAAAAGAATGGAGCAGGAAAAAATATTCAAATAAATAATGACTGCAATGTCCCAAAGATGATGAAAAACATTAACCTACAGATCCAAGAAAACAAGCTACAAGTAGGAAAAACACAAAGATAGCCACATAGAGACACATCACGTTTTTCGTGCTGAAAGCCAAAAACAAAGAGAAAAATTTTAAAGCAGCAAGACAGTGATTAATTATAGTGTACAAAGTTCATCAGTTTCCTACGGCTGCTGTAACAAACCCTGTCTTAAAACCACAGAAAGTTAGAGAATATTACACTCAGTGAAATGTCAGACAAAGGCAAATGCCATATGATATCACTTATATATGGAATCCAAAAAATAATACAAATAAATGTATATGCAAAACAGAAATACACTCAGAGACATAGAAAGCAAGCTTATGGTTACCAGAAAAGAAGAGGGAGGGGTGTCAGGACAAATTAGGGGTCTATGAGTAATAGATACAAACTACTATATGTAAAATAGATAAGCAATAAGGATTTACCGCCTAGTGTGGAACATTACACCCAATATCTTGCAATAACTTATAATGAAATACAATATGCAAAAATATTGGATCACTATGCTGTACATGTAAAATTATGACAATATTGTAAATCAACTAAATTAAACAAAACAAAATTATTTTGAAATAATTTAGAGGCTAGAAACATGTAATAAACATGTGTCAGAACCATGATCCCTCTAAAACCTGTAGGAGTGAATTCTTTCTCACTGCCTTGAGCTTCTGGTGTCTGTCTGCCAGCAATCCTTGTCCTTCATTGGCTTGTAGATGCATTACTCCAATCTCTGCTTCTGTCATCACCTTGTCATCTTCTTTTCATGGATCTCTCTTCTTCTTTAAGAACACAGTTTTACTGGATTAAGGGACTATTCTACTCCAATATGATCTCACTTTACTAACTACGTCTTCAGTGACTCCTATTCAAACGAGATAACATTCTAAAGTACTAGGAGTTAGGACTTCAATGTGTCTTCAACAAATCTTCATTATATCTTCAGCATATAACAAGAGTAGTTACAACAAGAGTAGTTGTAACATGAGAGATAGCCAAAAAAGACAAGAAAGTCGCAAGAAAGAAGAACAGGGCAATTTTTATGTTTATGAATATAAACGTAAAAATACCTCAATAAATTCTAGCCAAGTGAATCCAGCTACACACAAAAAAGACTATACATGGTGAACTGGGATTTATTCCAGGAATATGTTTCATTGAACATCTAAAAATTAATTAACCATGTCCATATAGTAAAGAAGGAAATGGCAACCCACTCCAGGATTCTTGCCTGGAAAATCCCATGGATGGAGGAGCCTAGTAGGCTACAGTCCATAGGGTTGCAAGGAGTTGGACACGACTGAGCAACTTCACTCACTTCACTCACTCATATAGTAAAGAACAGAAACCATACGATTATCTCAATTGGTTTAGAGAAAAAACTGGNGGCAACCCACTCCAGGATTCTTGCCTGGAAAATCCCATGGATGGAGGAGCCTAGTAGGCTACAGTCCATAGGGTTGCAAGGAGTTGGACACGACTGAGCAACTTCACTCACTTCACTCACTCATATAGTAAAGAACAGAAACCATACGATTATCTCAATTGGTTTAGAGAAAAAACTGGCAAAATTCAACACCTTTTCACAATAAAATTCTCAATAAACTAGAAGTAGAAGGAATTACCTCAGCCTGAAGACAGTCAGGTAGCTCTTCAGAAAGTTATGAAGAGAGTTACCATATGATCTAATAATTACATTACTAGATATATGCCAAAAAGAAATGGAAATATATGTCCTTACAGTATGTATACCTTTGGGTGATTCATGTTGATGTATGGTGAAACCAGCACAATATTGTGAAGCAATTATCCTTCAATTAAAAATAAATAAATTTTAAAAAGCTTGTGCACAATGTTCATAGAATCATTAAGTATAACTTCGAATCTCATAATTCCCTCCTATTTTAGAAGAAAAGCCCAAATCTTCATCAAATGATGAATGAATAACCAAAATGTAATGTATCCATACAGCCATATATTATTCAGGAAAAAAAAAAAAGAAATTAAATACTGATTAAAGCTAAAGCTAAGACATAATAAGCAAGATTAAAAGAAAATATATGCTAAATAAATGAAATCACTCACAAAAGATCATATATTGCACACATTTTTTCATATATTTTATGATTCTTTTTATATGAAATGTGCAGAATAATGAACTCCATAGACACAGAATTCAGATTAGTGTTTGCCTAGGGCTGGGGCTGGAGGCTGGGAAAGAATTAGGAGTGACTGCTAATGGGTATGGAGTTCTTTTTAAAAAGAATATAAATGTTCCAAAATTAGTGGTTATCCAATTTTGTGTATATAGTATAAACCATTGAATTGTACACATTAATAAGGTAAATTGTACAGGGCATGAATTATTTCTCAATAGGCTATTATTTAAATCCCATAAANCAGGCTAATGGGTATGGAGTTCTTTTTAAAAAGAATATAAATGTTCCAAAATTAGTGGTTATCCAATTTTGTGTATATAGTATAAACCATTGAATTGTACACATTAATAAGGTAAATTGTACAGGGCATGAATTATTTCTCAATAGGCTATTATTTAAATCCCATAAATCACCAGGTTGCTATTAAAAATCCCGTGAATCATCATGCTTCCTACCAAAAGATGATTGGTATTAGCCAAAAAAAAACACACACACACACACACACACAAATATAGTTTGTCTCTGCACTTTCTGATCAGCTAACTATACATTTTACAACCCACAGGAGGACATTAAATAGTGTCTTTGCTAATGAGATGCTCAGTTATGACCAAATGAGAACGTTTATGTGGGAAAGTTAAATGTAATTTAAAATGATTATCTGATTCTAAATGAACAAAAACTCTTAAAAAATCTCATGAAAGCTAAATTCTCAAAACTTAAGAACAACACAGGTATATATTAACCTAAATACTCATTCAGATAAATAAATTTTTACAGTACTATTAATTATTATTGAAACTATATAACATTCAAATAGATTAAAATGCTCCCTGTTGACCCAGGATTTTTCTCTGAATGAGGGTATTTTAAGGTATGTGGGGATGTCTATAAAATGCTACATATATCAAATATTATTTCTACTTAAATATTATATAACTATTTTAATCTTTTAGTCTTTTCCAATGAGTCAATTCAAAAATTGGCACCTACCTGACATTAACCCCTAAAAGTCATATAAGCCAGTAGTATGATTCAAATCCAATAACTTTTTTGTTTTAGATGGAAGATCAGTTCAGTTCAGTCGCTCAGTCATGTCCAAATCTTTGCGACCCCATGAACAGCAGCTCACCAGGCCTCTGTGTCCATCACCATCTCCAGGAGTTCACTCAGACTCACGTCCATCGAGTCCGTGATGCCATTCAGCCATCTCATCCTCGGTCGGCCCCTTCTCCTCCTGCCCCCAATCCCTCCCAGCGT
>SJYX01020699.1:89565-125227 GCA_006410675.1 Oreotragus oreotragus
TACTAGTTTGCATTCCCACCAATAGTGTAAGAGGGTTCCCTTTTCTCCACACCCTTTCCAGCATTTATTGCTTGTTGACTTTTGGATAGCAGCCATTCTGACTGGCATGAAATGGTACCACATTGTGGTTTTGATTTTCATTTCTCTGATAATGAGTGATGTTGAGCATTTTTTCATGTGTTTGTTAGCCATCTGTATGTTTTCTTTGGAGAAATGTCTGTTTAGTTCTTTGGCCCATTTTTTTATTGGGTCGTTGATTTTTCTGGAATTGAGCTGCAGGAGTTGCTTGTATATTTTTGAGATTAGTTTTTTGTCAATGGCTTCATTTGCTATTATTTTTTAAAACCATAACCTACTTCACAAGCATCTTAGTTTAGATTTGACCAGAAAGAGACCTTAAGACAAGGAATTGGATGTCTGTAATTAACTTCAGTGGTGACTCTTGGAAACCCAAGTGAGGAAGTGAGGAACAGACACAGGACAGGAGAAAAGCTAATGGCAAGTACATGGATGGGGACAGTTACCACTGTGGACAACCAACACCAGCATCTGTCTCTAGGACCGTCTGAAATATCATATTTTAATATACTTTAGATTTGCTGGACAGAGTGTGGGGAGGTTGGGCATCCTATCTGCTGTGTTACCTGAAATGTTGACCGTGTTCTGCTGTAGGATTCCCTCACAGGAGCCAAGGCTGGAGGAAGCTCTGCCCTTAGATAGGCCCTGTAGTTGAAAAAGATGGGTATAGATATCAAGTTGTCAGCTTCAATGTTGTTTTGAGTGTCCTTTCCACAGGCACTGGGGCTTGCTTCCCTGGTGGCTCAGGTGGTGAAGAATCTGCATGCAATGCAGGAGACCTGGGTTCAATCCCTGGATTGGGAAGATCTCCTGGAGCAAAGAATGGGTACTCAACTCCAGTGTTCTTGCCTGGAGAATTCCATGGACTGAGAAACCTGGAAGACTGCAGTTCATGGGATGACAAAGAATCCGACTCGACTGAACAATTAACACTTTTACCTTTTTCTTCACTTTCCACAGGCATTATTTTACATCCTTTGTAAAGTGTAGTTATCACACATGATATCACAGTCAGGTGTCCTTGACCGGGGCCAAAGAAAGCAGAATTCCATATTCTTTCATTGTGGATTGATGTGCCTCGTGTTTTTTTTTTTTCCTTTTAATTTTTATTTTATATTGGAGCATAGTTGATTAGCAATGTTGTGTTAGTTTCAAGTGTACAGCAGAGTGATCCAGGCATACACATACTTGCATCTCTTCTTTTTCAATTTTTTTTTCCCATTTAGTGACAGAGTATTGAAAAAGCTTCCCTCATAGCTCAGTTGGTAAAGAATCTGCCTACAATGCAGGAGACCCTGGTTCAATTCCTGGGTCAAGAAGATCCACTGGAGAAGGGATAGGCTACCCATCCAGTATTCTTGAGCTTCCCTTGTGGCTCAGCTGGTAAAGAATCTGCCTGCAATGTGGAGAGCTGGGTTTGATCCCTGGGTTGGGAAGAAGGGGAGAGCTACCCAACTTCAGTATTCTGGCCTGGAGAATTCCATAGACTATACAGTTCATGGGGTCGCAAAGAGGTGGACACGACTGAGCAACTTTCGTTTTCACTTTCAGCAGAGTATTGAACCGAGTCCCCTGTGCTATACAGTAAACCCCTATTGGTTATCTATTTTAAATACAGCAGTGTGTACATGTCAATCCAAAATTACCATCTAACTGACTTTTAATAAGGGCGTTTTGATGAAATTCTTGTTTGATTTTATGTGCTTTACACATGTTGATGCTGTCCATTGATACATTTTCAAATTAAGCACAAATACTAAATTCATCCCATATATGTGTATTTATCTATTGATTGTGCATGTGTGTAGACACATATATTAATCTGCAAGCAGACACATTCACAACTACCTGATGTGCTGTGTGATTGTGTGTGTTTATTTAGAGTGAATCTCAGGGATGTCTCCATGTAAAATGGTGTGTGTTATTTTCTCCCCCATGCCACCTTCCTATCAATATGTTGGGTTCAATTGCATCCTGAACTGATATATTTAGCCTTTTCACAGCCAACAGACCCTTCCTCAATCTTTCTTCCCCTTCGTGGTTCATTATAGGTTAACTGACTCGATAAGGGCATGCATTGAACTGGTGTTAGTGGCAGATAACAGCTTAAAGTGCAACTCCTCTCAGACAGTAACTGATTTTTTAAAATAATGACTTTTAGGCACTTAATTTAAAAAATCATTTGTGGATATTTTGCATAACACTGCAGGTGTAGTTTAAAAAGACTTTGTTCTTATCATTGCAATTTCGGTGTTTCTTAAATTATGCTACTTCTATCAATGCTCAGGAAAAAGGTAGATTATTTCCAGAAAGATAAAACTTTTTTTTTTCAAGATTCTCCTTGGAAATTGAAGCTATTTTACCCATTCTTTGCATGGCAGTTGATGGTGACCTGACGTCAGCAAGATAAACAGAAGTAAAGCCAGAGTGAATGAGACTGACAGGATCAAAATGGTGATGCAATCTTTTTTATATTTACAATAAAAGTTTATCTCTCAGAAATTCACTTACCTTGGAAAACCTGATAGCTGACAGTAAAGCAATAAATAAGAGAAATATGACTAAAAGCTAATTTTAATACATATATATATTTCTAAAAAGCTCTTTTTGGGTGTGTAGATATTTACAATTGTTATGTCTTCCTCTTGGATTGATTCCTTGATCTTTATGGGGGCAAAGACAGCCTCTTCAATAAACGGTGCTGGGAAAACTGGACAGCTACATATAAAAGAAAGAAATTAGAACGCTTCCTAACATCATACACAGAGAGAAACTCAAAATGGATTAAAACCCTAAATGCAAGATTTGAAACTATAAAACTCTTAGAGGAAAACATAGGCAGAACACTCAATGATGTAAATCAAAGCAAGATCATCTATGACCCACCTCCTAGAGTGATGAAAATAAAAACAAAAGTAAACAAGTGGCACTTGATTAAACTTAAAAGCTTTTGCACAGCAAAGGAAACTATAAGCAAGGTGAAAAAAACAACCCTTAGAATGGGAGAAAACAATAGCAAATGAAACAACTGACAAAGGGTTAATTTCCAAAATATACAAGCAGCTCATACAACTCAATCAGAAAAGCAAAACACTCAATCAAAAAGTGGGAAGAAGACCTAAACAGCCATTTCTCAAAGGAGACATACAGATGGCTAACAGACACATGCTCAGCATAGCTAATTATTAGAGAAATGTAAATCAAAATCACAATGAGATATCATCTCACATTGGTCAGAATGGCCATCATCAAAAAGTCTACAAACAATAAATGCTGGAGAGGGTGTGGAGAAAAGGGAACGCTCTTGCACTGTTGGTGGGATTGTAAATTGATACAGCCACTATGGAAGACAGTATAGAGATTCCTTAAAAAGCTAGAAATAAAACCACCATATGACCCAGCAATCCCACTCCTAGTAATATACTCTGAGGAAACCAGTGTTGAAAAAGACACATGTGTACCATTGTTCACTGCAGCACTATTTATAATAGCTAGAACATGGAAGGAACCTAGATGTCCATTGACAGATAAATGGATAAAGAAGTAGTGGTACATATACACGATGGAATATTATTCAGCCTTAAAAGGAACACATTTAAGTTAGTTCTGGTGAGGGGGATGAACCTAGAACCTATTATACAAAGTAAAGTCAGTCAGAAAGAGAAAGATAAATATCGTATTCTAACTCATATATATGGAATCTAGAAAAATGGCACCGAAGAATTTACTTACAAGGCAGCAATGGAGAAACAGACATAGAGAATAGACTTGTGGACATGGGGAGAGGGAAGAGAGGGTGAGATGTATGGAAAGAGTGACTTGGAAACTTACATTACCATATGTGAAATAGATAGCCAATGGGAATTTGCTGCATGGCTCAGGAAAGGCAAACAGGAACTCTGTACCAACCTAGAGGGGTAGGATGGGGAGGGAAATGGGTGGGAGATTCAAAAGGGAGGGGATATATGTATAACTATGGCTGATTCAGGTTGAAAGAGGTGAGGGTGAGATGTATGGAGAGAGTCACATGGAAACTTAAATTACCATATGTGAAATAGATAACCAATGGGAATTTGCTGTATGTCTCTGGGAACTCAAACAGAGGCTCTGTACCAACCTAGAGGGGTAGGATGGGGAGGGAAATGGGTGGGAGATTCAAAAGGGAGGGGATATATGGATAACTATGGCTGATTCAGGTTGAGATTTGACAGAAAACAACAAAATTCTGTAAAGCAATTATCCCTCAATAAAAATGTATTTTAAAAATCTCTTTGTTATCAAGAGAAATACTAATGTGAAATGTCACTTTTTTAAAATAAAATTTGAAGACTCAGATACCTTTAATATTTCTCTTATTTTAATTCTATAACAAGAGGTGTGTTGGGATGATCCACTCCTGGCAGGAACTGAGGGGCCATCAGAGAGGAAGAAGCCAGGGCCTGATATAGGAGGGGATAGCTTCTCATTTCCCATTTCAGGAAGTCAGAGTCTCAGATCAAGCTTATGTTGAGAATGGGAAAGGGGTGAGGATTAAATGTAATATAATATAAACTTTCAAACTAAACTTTAATATGAAACACTGGTCAGCAAATTATAGGATATATGGGAAATTTTAACTGATAAGGAAGGGAAATTGCAACTAAAGTATCTGAAGACCGTGTAGGAAAATTTAAAACATAATTTAAAACATTTCATGTTATACTTCATTTATTGAGACAGAGCCACTGCATAAAATGAGCTTCCCAGGTGGCTCAGCAGTAAAGAATCCATTTGAAAATGCAAGAGCCGCAGGGATTGATGCCAGTTCGATCTGTGGGTTGGGAAGATCCCCTGGAGAAGGAAATGGTGATCCACTCAAGTGTTCTTCCCTGGGAAATCGCATGGACAGAGGAGCCTGGTGGGCTGCAGAGGTCATAAAGAGTTGGACATGATTGAGGCACTGAGCACACATGCATATACTACATAAAATACTATACTTATACGCAAACACATGGACTTGCATGCACAGGTAAAGTCTCACATGCACACACTTTAACACATACATAGACATTTGAAAAAAAAATACTACCCAGCAGCTATGAAGGGATGACGTACATTTTGTCTCAACATTGATGCAGTGTGATGAGATACTGTTTATAAGAAGAAAGCCGTAGAATGAGGTAAAGAGTACATTACCACTACGCCAAGTTGAAGCACACATGAAATGATTCAACTGTGTGTATATGTGTGTACATGCAGGTATATTTGAAAAAGGTTGGATGCCTACACACCAATTTCATAACAATGATTTGCCTCTGGGAGTGAAGAAATTGAAATTACAGTGGACAAATGAACTATGGATTTATTTGCAATATTAGTTCAGTTCAGTTCAGTCGCTTAGTCGTGTCCGACTATTTGCGACCCCATGAATCGCAACACACCAGGCCTCCCTGTTCATCACCATCTCTCGGAGTTCACTCAGACTCACATCCATCGAGTCCATGATGCCATCCAGCCATCTCATCCTCAGTCATCCCCTTCTCCTCCTGCCCCCTATCCCTCCCAGCATCAGAGCCTTTTCCAATGAGTCAACTCTTGGCATGAGGTGGCCAAAGTACTGGAGTGTCAGCTTTAGCATCATTCCTTCCAAAGAAATCCCAGGGCTGATCTCCTTCAGAATGGACTGGTTGGATCTCCTTGCAGTCCAAGGGACTCTCAAGAGTCTTCTCCAACACCACAGTTCAAAAGCATCNTATGGATGTAAGAGTTGGATCATAAGAAGGTTGAACACCGAAGAATTGATGCTTTCGAATTGTGGTGCTGGAGAAGATTCTGGAGAGTCCTTCTGACTGCAAGGAGAACAAACCAGTCAATCCTAAAGGAGGTGAGGTGAGGTGAAGTCACTCAGTCGTGTCCGACTCTTTGTGACCGCATGGACTGTAGCCTACCAGGCTCCTCCGTCCATGGGATTCTCCAGGCGAGAATACTGGAGTGGGTTGCCATTAATCAACCCTAAATATTCATCAGAAAGACTTCTGCCAAAGCTGAAGCTCCAATACATTAGCCACCCGATGTAAAGAACCACCTAAATGAAAAGACCCTGTTGCTGGAAAAAACTGAAGGCAAGAGAAGAGGGGGTGGCAGAGAATGAGATAGTTAAGACAGCATCACTGATTCAATGGACATGAATTTGAGCAAACTCCAGGAGACAGCGAAGGACAGAAGAACCTGGCATGCTGTAATCCATGGAGTTGCAAAGAGTGGGACACAACCTAGATACTGAACAAAAACAACCAAGAGTTATTCTCACTTTACATGTAAGAACACTAAAGATCTGGGGTGAATAGTCACTTAACTCTAGGTTGCTTAGCTAATTAGAAATAGAGACAAGGTTCACATTCAGAAGTCAGTCTCTAATATCCAGACATGTACCTGGCTAGTTAGCTTTTGTAAGAGTTACACTGAGTTAGATTTGATTTTACACAGAAAGTACTATTGTTCAGACAAATGTCTTGTCAGAGTAAACCTCATTGTTATAGAAGAGATGGCAAAATAAGACCTATGTCAGAATGGAAACATCTGGCAGGTATGTAATTTTCTAATACTGGCAATGTTCACTTTTTAGGTTAATTATTATTTTTTTGCTCTCTACGCATAACATTTTGAGAAATATTGTATTTTGAAATGTCTGCTTTTATAGACTTATCAGTATATTCAAATGTATAATTATACCCCCGTTTAGTGACCCTCAGGGGTATAATTTAAGTACACTTAAAATAAATATTTTAAATAAATAATAAATAGTATTAACAATAGCTTACAATTTCTCTTATTTCATATTTATCTCATTCTTATTTGTGTTCAGTTTTCAAAATAGAGTTTTTGCAATTCAAACAATTTGATTTTGAAAATCAACTCATGCTTTCAGGCAGACAAAAGTATTCTCTCTCTATCTTTTCTCTTTCTCTTTTATCAAAGAGATATCTAGTTCTCTAATAATATCAATAGTTTTTATAATGCCTACATTCAGTGATAGTTTGTGAATATTCTACAGAACAAAATTTTATTAGAAAGCCTTTATACCACTGCTCTCAGATCTCCAACCCCATCCTCAGCTTGGTACTGCTTGAAACCTGTGGAAGGTAGAGATACACACCCTATTTTACTGCATAATACACTGCAATCCTAATCTCATTTTTGGAAATGTGATGCATTCTTTAACTAGAGTTGCCTACTTCCATCAACTAGTGGAAAGGTATTTCAGAACATTTCAATTTAATGAAAAAGTTAATTTTTATTCTATAATGCAATTTGTTTATCTCTCTGATGAAATCTCCTCTAGGTTTTACATGAAGCTGTACATTTTTCTGAAATTGAAAATAAATACAAATAAAGCAAATTAGTGAATGTGGACTAATTACTGTTCATTCACAATTTACATACAGTATGAGCACTGTTCTAAAGTTTTGAAGGTAGGATAACAATGAGCATACCCAAAATATGGTCCCAAATATTTACAGGACCTACTTAGATGGAGGTTTGACATTATGAACAGTGTAGTTGATGTCTCAGATGAGGTTCACAGGAGAAAAGAGCTACATCAAAAGAATATGATCAACCTGAAAATGGACACATAACTGAGCCAGAATTAATGGAACAGACCAATACATTTTCAATAAGCATCTTATACATGTCCATTGACTTAATGACTCATAAGTAATTTTAATAATTATTTGATATATTGAATGATGTGAAGGTTATTAGTTGCAGGCAAAATAATTAGCTGCATGTCATTTTCAGTATTTCTTGTGAAAGAGAGTCACTTGGGGACAGGTTACAAGTTATCACACAGGACTTTCAGTTAAATCTGAATTTTAAATAAACAATGAATAAGTTTATTATGTCCCATTTTTGGGGGGAGGGGCATGGGATATACTTATTCTAAAACATTGTTCGTTTTTTATTTGAGATTATAAATTAATTCTATTTTTACTTGCAAAATCTGATAAACATAACTGGAGAGTTTCAGCTCCTTCACTACCACTAGTTAATAAAACACTGGGTTTTTCTTAAGGGGTTAAAGCTGTGAATTTTCAAATATATAATATCTTCAGTAGTGATTCTAATAAACAGATGAAAAAATTAATAGTGTTTTATTGTATTGACAATAATAAATTGAAAATGGAAATTACAATGGAAAACTAATATATAAATACCAGAAACCCAGAAACTAAATTATGTCAATAGTTTGTAAATATTACCCTGGAAAGAATATACGACCTTCCATTGAGAGAAGTGATTACATTTTATTAAAAGACATAGATTAATATACTTTCTAGATCTAAGTAAGATGATTTGACACTTTGAAAGGCCAATTTTCCAGAAATTTTAGTTAAATATATTGTAATTACAATCAAATTCTGTGGATATATAATTTTGTGGTGATTTTCAAGCTATTTTGATTATTCTAGCACATTCTAAGATAAATGTAGGAGGATAAAGTGCTCAGAAAGTTAAGTCAACTCTGAGAGAAGTGCAAAGTAGAGGATATTGGGGAGAACTTGCCCTGTCAGGTAGTAAAATAGGACCACTGTAGCAAAAACTTCTCTCTGTGTTGTTGGAAGAGGGTGTTTGCTATGACCAGTGCCTTCTTTTTGCAAAATGCTATTAGCCTTTGCCCTGCTTCATTCTGTACTACAAATTTGCCTGTTACTCCAGGTATTTATTGACTTCCTACCTTTGCATTCCAGTCCCCTATAATGAAAAGGTATCTCCAATTCTCTTGAAGAGATCTCTAGTCTTTCCCATTCTGTTGTTTTCTTCTATCTTTTTGCATTGATTGCTGCAGAAGGCTTTCTTATCTCTTCTTGCTATTCTTTGGAACTCTGCATTCAGATGCTTATATCTTTTCTTTTCTCTTTTGCTTTTCGCCTCTCTTCTTTTCAGTGCTATTTGTAAGGCTTCTCCTGACAGCCATTTTGCTATTTTGCATTTCTTTTCCATGGGGATGGTCTTGATCCCTGTCTCCTGCACAATGTCACTAACCTCATTCCATAGTTCATCAGGAACTCTGTCTATCAGATCTAGGCCCTTAAATCTATTTCTCACTTCCACTGTATAATCATAAGGGATTTGATTTAGGTCATACCTGAATGGTCTAGCGGTTTTCCCTACTTTCTTCAATTTAAGCCTGAATTTGGAAATAAGGAGTTCATGATCTGAGCCACAGTCAGCTCCTGGTCTTGTTTTTGTTGACTGTATAGAGCTTCTCCATCTTTGGCTGCAAAGAATATAATCAATCTGATTTNTCTTGCTATTCTTTGGAACTCTGCATTCAGATGCTTATATCTTTTCTTTTCTCCTTTGCTTTTCGCCTCTCTTCTTTTCAGTGCTATTTGTAAGGCTTCTCCAGACAGCCATTTTGCTTTTTTGCATTTCTTTTCCATGGGGATGGTCTTGATCCCTGTCTCCTGTACAATGTCACGAACCTCATTCCATAGTTCATCAGGAACTCTGTCTATCAGATCTAGGCCCTTAAATCTATTTCTCACTTCCACTGTATAATCATAAGGGATTCGATTTAGGTCATACCTGAATGGTCTAGCGGTTTTCCCTACTTTCTTCAATTTAAGCCTGAATTTGGAAATAAGGAGTTCATGATCTGAGCCACAGTCAGCTCCCGGTCTTGTTTTTGTTGACTGTATAGAGCTTCTCCATCTTTGGCTGCAAAGAATATAATCAATCTGATTTCGGTGTTGACCAAAATTGTTCTGAATGTTGCCCTAGCTTCTTAAAATTGTTTCTTGCTTTTTACCTGGAGTTCAGTCAAGCCTTTCAAATTTTTATATCTGGCATTTGAGCTTGCTTCCTATTCAGGAAAACATTAAGGATGGACCCCCATTTCCTTTTTTAAAAAAATTTTATTGAATTGTAGTTGATGGACCATGTTTTGTTAGATTCAGGCATAAAGTGATTCAGTTACACGTATAGACATCTTCATTCTCATGTAGATTACCACAAAATATTGAGTAGGGTTCCCTGTACTGAACAATAGGTCCTTGTTGGTTATCTATCTTATATATAGTTGTGTGTGTACGTGTGTGTGTGTGTGTATGTGTTTGTGTTCATCCCAAGCTCCTGACTTATCCTTACCTGCTTTGATAACAATGTTTATTTTCGATATCTGTAAGTCTGTTTCTGCTTTGTAAATAATGCCATTTTGCTGAAACTTCGATGGATTCTCATTTCTTTTAAAATATAAACTCAGGCAATGGCATCCACCGTGGGGACACAGACACACCACTTTCCAGCCAGCTTGCAGAATTCGCGGTAACCTTGAGGCGGAGGTGAAGGACAACAGCTGCCTCCCATAAGAAAAGGGCTTAACCTCATTTACCGGAGCAGAAAAAATCGCAGATGCTCTTATTTGTTATTAAGCATCTCAGATTATCCACATGAGACCAGAGCACCATTTTTATTAGGAAATCAATTTTAGACCATGGTGGAAGCTCTCCACATTTTCATTATTATTAAAACTGGCTCCAACATTAGGAAATCTCATCTACTGAACATAACTCCAACTGTAGTTATGGGCAACAGAGTTAGATCCATTTGCACATGGAACAGAGATGGCTTAACTGCCAATTCTTCAAAACTTTCTTCAAACTGTTACAGGAAACATGTGACTTGGAAACATGGAATATAACCAACAGAGGCACAGCAGTAATTCTGTTCCTCTGCTACAGTTTTAAGCCTGAGATACCATTTTCCAAGTAAATAGCTTTATCAAAGATGTTCCAGTCAAAAACTTTCTCCTAGTGGCCAGAAGATAAGATGACTGTTATTTCTGACAAACACAAGATTGGTTAAGTTCTGATGTTATCCAGTTGCACTTTGTTAGAAGCAAATGAGCAGGCAAACAGCTCCACTTTCCCCTAACAATAACCAAATAACACAAACAGGTCACAGTATTTCAGTTATTTTTTTTCCAGGATGGACAAGTAAAATATGCTGGTTCAACTTTGCTTTCTGCTTCAGTTTGTATTAAAAAATGTATTTTTTACCATTTTCCAATGAAATTGTAATAAAGTCTTTTAAGTGTTTTTTATTTTTACATTTTATGACTTAAACACAGTGTAAATAGACATATGTGCACAATTGGGAAAAAAGGAAATGTTTCAAATGTTAAATGTTCCTCTGCCATGTCCTGGAGCTTTCTGCCCTCTTTTGCCTCCAAGGGAAGATTTCAAGTGTTCCAGCAGCTTTGGGTTTATTTGTGTTGGGTTAGGAAAAGGCAGAGAAATAGATGAGGCTTGTTAAGAGCAAAATTGAATCAATCCATTAATTTGCTTTTCAAAGTAACTGAAGATCACCTGGTAGATTAGTGGTCTGAGATTGGAAATAGGTCTTGTTGCATATAGAGAATGGGGGACTAAAAAAACAAACAAACAAACAAAAAAAAAGGTGCAGAATCATACAAAGGTTAGTGGTGTTGAGAGTAAAATTATTACTAGAAGGATTCAAGATCATATATATTATATAACACACCACAATGAGTCAGTTGATACACCCAAGTCACCATCTTAAATTATATACATAATGCATATATATGTGGTTATATTTTTAAAGTGGCTTAGTTATTATGCAACAGAGTTATGTTACAGTCTAGGGGCAGTCTATTTTCTTTACATATTATCAATAATTCTAGATGTCACAGCATACCTTGTGACATAGATCCTTCACAGCCATCTTAACCAGCAGCACATTGGAGTAAAACAAGAATTCAGATATATAATTTTTTTTCCTACCAAAGATAATTTTCAGGGAGCAGCTAGAATTTGATGAAATAAAATTGTGTGATGAGATAGATCCCCTGAAACCATCTAGATTAGAATGTTAAAACCAATTCTAAAATTTAATCTTCTTTGCTTTACTTGCCACATAATCAGCTATGAAAAATTTGGTCTGAATAATTTCATTAATTTTTCACAATGACTACAGTGTGACTAATGAGGTCACTTTTGCCCACACCTTGCCAAACTTAGCCAAAGGTTAATGTCAGATTTTCAATCTCTCATAAAGAATGATATTGAAATGTTCTGACAATTGAATGCCACAGGAGAAAAATTACTTATTTTAGAGCAAGTTAGCTTCTTGTCTGGGGGAGGCAATGGCACCCCATCCCAGTACTCTTGTCTGGAAAATCCAATGGACGGAGGAGCCTGGTGGGCTGCAGTCCATGGGGTCGCTAACAGTCAGACAGACTGAGTGACTTCATTTTCACTTTTCTCTTTCATGCATTGGAGAAGGAAATGGCAACCCACTCCAGTGTTCCTGCCTGGAGAATCCCAGGGATGGGGGAGCCTGGTGGGCTGCCGTCTATGGGGTCACACAGAGTCGGACACGACTGAAGTGACTTAGCAGCAGCAGCAGCAGCTACTTGTCTGGGTTTCCCTGGTGGCTCAGCTGGTAAAGAATCTGCCTGCAATATGGGCAACCTGGGTTAGTCTCTGGATTGGGAAGATCCCTGGAGAAGGGAATGGCCGCTCACTCTAGCATTCTTGCCTGGAGAAGTCCATGGACAGAGGAGCCTGGTGGGCTGCAGTCCATGGGGTCACAAAGAGTTTGTCATGACTGAGCAACTAAGCACAGCACAGCTACTCATGATTATCTTTAAACCTTGAAACAACATTTTTATGTGTAAAGTAACTTATCAAATTTAAATTTTAAATTAAATTCAGATTAACTGTAGAACACTAACAAATTTTATGAAAACTTGCATAACACAACTTTTAGCTATTGAATACATTCTATTTCATTCTTTGTTGTTGTTCAGTCACTGAAGTTGTGTCCAATCCAACTCTTTTCCATCCCACGGACTTCAGCATGCCAGGCTTCCCTGTCCTTCACTATTTCATAATAGTCCACTTAATATTTATAGTTTTAATTTGCTTGTATTTTCTGTTGCTCCTGTAACAAATTACCACAAATTTATTGGCTTAAACAAACACAAATTTATTATCTTATAGTTCTTTATAGAATACTGGAGTGAGTCGCTGTTCCCTTCTTCAGGGGGATCTTCCCAGCCCAGGGATCAAACCAGGGTGGCAGCAGGGTTGTATTCCCTTTTGGGGGCTCAAGAGAAGAATCCATTTCCTTAATTTACTCAGTTCTTGGAGGCTGCCTGCATTCCTTTCTCCTGGAACCCTTCCTCTATCTTCAAAGCCGGCTGCAGGGGGTCAAATCCTCTAATCTCATTACTCCTACCTCTTCTTCAGCTTCCCACATCACGTCAAAGAGCCCTGGGATTACATTAAGCCCACTCAGAAATCCGGGATCATCCTTCTATTTTAAAATCAGCAAATGAGCAAGCTTAATTTCATCTGCTACCTTAATTCTCCTTTTCTATGTAACTTAGTCATAAATTCTCAGAATTAGGATGTAGTTATCTTCAAAAAAACATTATTCTATTAACTACACTGCTAGCCTTCAAATTTTCTTGTCATATTAAAAATTTGTACTGCACTTTTTCTGCCCAGGAAAATGCCCCTGTGAGCAATTGCATTATATGCTTTAACCAGATTATTACATATTTGATAGCGTTTATGAATTACTGTGACTTGTCATTTATTAATTTAGAGGCTCTAATTATTTTATCATTATCATGGAACATATCGTTTATTAACTATATCTCATTTTACAATTCAATTCAACTATGTTGCATAAGATTATAATTTACATTCAGAAAAGATAAGTAAACAACACAAAGGCATTTATACAGGTGCTAAAACTTTCATAAATATTATAATTAAAGTTAAATAGAGAATTTAAAATGTGTTGTTTATGTAATTATTTATCTAAGCTTTTTGACTTTAAAACAGATCATCATATACTATTGGACTGCTCCATGAGATAAGACAGAAATTTGAATGTTTATAAATGATTCAACTGAAGAACTAAAAGAAGAATCTAGGAGACTGGAATGCCAATGAGAAAGCATGAAGTGAAACAGAGAGGAACACAACTGGGGAATGCACTCCTAGTAAATTTCCTGTGGCTTCACTAGCTAGGAAGAGCTAATTAGCTCTGAGTTAGAGAAGGCACTGTTGTGATTGTTGTTGTTCATGTCTGACTCTTTGTGACCCCATGGACTCTTTGTGACCCCATGGACTGCAGGACGCCAGACTCCTCTGTCCTCCACTGTCTCCCAGAGTTTGTATAGAGAATGTGTAGCTTTGTATAGTAAAATTTAGCTGTACATTTATTTATTAGCAGTTATGAAAAAGCAAATGTATCTTTTCAAAAAAGAAAGCTTTGCTAACTGGAAAAAAGGGGAAAAAGGAACTAAAAAGAAGGGGGAAATAAATAGAAGAAAGAAGGGAAAGCAAAGCAAAAGAAAAAAAAGGAAGGAAAGGAAGTAAGAAATTGTATGTACTGTATGTTTCAAATGGTAAATGTAGTTGTAAGTTGAAAATATTGCAAAATCTGATTAAGTAGAATGCATTTTTTTATCACAGCACTGGTAAATTAGGCATGGTGTGTGTCTTATTGCAAAGCACTAAGTTTGTTATTACAGTGGTATACTCCTGCTGCTTTGCTTATCAAACCAGAAAATCTATCATGCAGAGTCCATTTTTCAATAGTAAATGTAGTTGTAAGTTGAAAATATTGCAAAATCTGATTAAGTAGAATGCATTTTTTTTATCACAGCACTGGTAAATTAGGCATGGTGTGTGTCTTATTGCAAAGCACTAAGTTTGTTATTACAGTGGTATACTCCTGCTGCTTTGCTTATCAAACCAGAAAATCTATCATGCAGAGTCCATTTTTCAATCAAGTCTAAATCTTTTCTCTTACATCACCAGACACATCCATGTTAATGCAATTTCTCTAGGCAAAGCTAACTGGCTAGAAATACAGAATCCAAAGCAGAAAGAAATAGCCTTGGAATGAATATATTCTCTTGGGCAATAAAAGATGCTCATCTACAGTTAAATACAAAAGAAGTCTATTTATATAGACCAAAAACTTCAAACCACAGATGCTTCTAGGAACAATTCTTGAATACTATTTAAATTAGGCAGTTTAAATAATATTTGGTTTCAAATCCTTTCCCAAGTCTTACAAGGCCTCACTGATGCTTATATGTCAACAGGGTTGATTTTAACTCACAATATTATGTACTCATGTTTTGAAGAACTGTTATTTGGTAATTCTGAAGTTACATATTTTAATTTTCATCAATCTAAGTTTTATATAAACTTATTCAGAAAAAAAAATCAATGATAAGCCATTAATTTATCTTTAGAGTAAATCGACTCAGAATTCAAAATCTTTTGTTGTTACTATTGTTATTTCCCCAAAGTTAATGAAGAAACAATTCACATGGATCTTCAGTGAGCCAGAAACGTATCTAAACTATTTTTCCTTCTATGTGTAAAGATAACATCTTAAACAGTCATAGACACCATTATTTTTTCCCTAGAAGAATTTCTTTTCCCAATGTAAATAAAACTACAGACCTGAGAAAGACAGGGAGAATTTTGAGTGAATGTTAAAATGCTAGTGTAACCTTGTAACAAAAAGATTGAAACTTCAGCAACAATAAATATATATGTTTCTTATAGTTTTACAAAACGGTTAATAAAAATATCTTAAGATTTGAGCATTGTTATTGTTTATTGGCTTTAGAAACATAAGGAAGAACACAAGCACATGTAGAGGAAATAATAATTTCTGGCTTCTGGCCACTTACTTCACTTTTCCCCCCAAATAATGGATGAAAATATATATGACTATCCATATATCTGATGAGAGAAAAAAGCTGTGAAGTGGTCAGTACTCAGTGGTTGAAAAACTTGGTTGTATACTTGGGGAACATTCATAAATATATCTGGTAACCACTGAAAATTTTATAATTTTGAACACTTTTTTCAAAGTTCAGTAAGTAATAGAAAAAAAAGTAAAAGATATTCATTACATAGATTTATGCTTGTGAACTGTGGTGTTGGAGAAGATTCTTGAGAGTCCCTTGACTGCAAGGAGATCCAACCAGTCCATTCTGAAGGAGATCAGCCCTGGGATTTATTTGAAAAGAATGATGCTAAAGCTGAAACTCCAGTACTTTGGCCACCTCATGCGAAGAGTTGACGCATTGGAAAAGACTCTGATGCTGGGAGGGATTGGGGGCAGGAGGAGAAGGGGACGACAGAGGATGAGATGGCTGGATGGCATCACTGACTCGATGGACGTGAGTCTGAGTGAACTCCGGGAGCTGGTGATGGACAAGGAGGCCTGGCATGCTGCGATTCATGGGGTCGCAAAGAGTCGGAAACGACTGAGCGACTGAACCGATCGATATAGAAAAATGTCAAAATTAATCATTTACAATAACCTCTCAATGGTGGGGCATTCTCTCTTTTTCTGTTTTCTACATAACACATATATTTTTATTAACTTAATTGATGTATATAATTCACATAGAATAAAAAATAACAGATTTTTACTAGGTAGAGATTAATGCATTCTGCCAAATGTATGAATATACCCACATAGCTATCATCCTGATCAAGATGTGAAACATTTCCTCACCCTCAAAATTCCCCAAGCCTCTTTCCAGTCTATGTCCTTGCACCCTCAATGCCAGGAGCCAATGATCTGACTTTTACTATCACAGCTTGGTTCTGATTATTCTAAAGTTTCAAGTAAATGAAATGACATAGTGCATATGCTTTGGATGTATGGATGTGAGAGTTGGAACTATGAACTATGAACTATGCTTTTGACGTTCATGCTTGTTGTTGCTTTCATCAGTAGTTCGCTGATTCTTACTGTCAAGTCTTATATCACTAGACCACAGTGTGTGTGCCCATTCTTCTAGTAATAGGTATTTGAGTCTTTCCATTAAAAAATTGTTATAAATAAAGCTACTGTAAATATTTTTGTACAACTCTTAGAGCAGACATATTTTATTTCTCTTTGGGTTAAAAATTGGGAATAAATTTGCTGTGTTGTCTGGTAAGTTTATGATTAACTTTATAAAACACTGGTAACCTGTTCAAAATTACTGCACCATTTTACATTCTTGACAGGAATTTACAGGCATTCCACTGATTCCCCATCTTAACCAACTTTTCGCATTCTCAGTCTTTTATTTTATTTTTTTAAGCCATTCTATTGGATGTGGAATGATATTTTACTGTGATTTTAATTTGTAATTTCCTCATGACAAATGATGTTATATGTTCTTTCATCTTATTTTTGGTCATTTGAATATTATATCTCTGTCTGATGAAAGCTTTTCCTCTTTTTATTTGGCTTTTTAAATTGGGCTTTTATTATTGAGTGCTTTGCATATACTGTATACATTTCTTGCAAATATTTTCTACAAGTTTGTGCCTTTTTTTTTTTTTTGGCCTAATTCTCTTTGAAACAGCAAGTTTTTTAACTTTTACAAAGTTGAACTTACAAATTTTTAAAAAGTATTGGTGCTTTTGGGGTCTNAGTGCTTTGCATATACTGTATACATTTCTTGCAAATATTTTCTACAAGTTTGTGCCTTTTTTTTTTTTTGCCTAATTCTCTTTGAAACAGCAAGTTTTTTAACTTTTACAAAGTTGAAATTACAAATTTTTAAAAAGTATTGGTGATTTTGGGGTCTAAGAAATCCTTGTTGCTGTTGTTTAGTCTCTAAGTTGTGTTCAACGCTTTTGTGGCCCCATGGACTGTAGCCCACAATGCTCCTCTGTTGATAGGATTTCCTAGGCAAGAATATGGAGTGAGTTGTCATTTCCTTCTCCAAGGGATCTTCCCCACCCAGGGTCAAACCCATGTCTCTTGCATTGACAGGCAGTTTCTTTAACACAGAGCCCCCAGGGAAGCTCAAGAAATCCTTGCTTACATGCAAATTAAAAAATATANTCCTCTGTTGATAGGATTTCCTAGGCAAGAATATGGAGTGAGTTGTCATTTCCTTCTCCAAGGGATCTTCCCCACCCAGGGTCAAACCCATGTCTCTTGCATTGACAGGCAGTTTCTTTAACACAGAGCCCCCAGGGAAGCTCAAGAAATCCTTGCTTACATGCAAATTAAAAAAAATATATTTCATAATTTGCTCTAGAAAATTTGTCTTTCACCTTTGTACCTATAATGTAACTTTTGACAAGTTTAATGTATATCTGTGTTAGAAGTTACCTTCATTTTTTTCTCTAAGTGATTAACCAGATACATCAGTTTTAGTTATTAAAAAGTCTGTATTTTCCCATTCAAATGACCTTAAGTTCAGTTCAGTCACTCAGCTGTGTACAACTCTTTGCGACCCCATGAATTGCAGCATGCCAGGCCTCCCTGTCCATCACCAACTCTCAGAGTTCACCCAGACTCACGTCCATCGAGTCAGTGATGCCATCCAGCCATCTCATCCTAGGTCATCCCCTTCTCCTCCTGCCCCCAATCCCTCCCAGCATCAGGGTCTTTTCCAATGAGTCAACTCTTTGCATGAGGTGGCCAAAGTCCTGGAGTTTCAGCTTTAGCATCATTCCTTCCAAATAAATCCCAGGGCTGATCTCCTTCAGAATGGACTGGTTGGATCTCCTTGCAGTCCAAGGGACTCTCAAGAGTCTTCTCCAACACCACAGTTCAAAAGCATCGATTCTTCGGCGCTCAGCTTTCTTCACAGTCCAACTTTCACATCCATACATGACCACAGGAAAAACCATAGCCTTGACTAGGCGGACCTTAGTCGGCAAAGTAATGTCTCTGCTTTTGAATATACTATCCAGGTTGGTCATAACTTTTCTTCCAAGGAGTAAGCGTCTTTTAATTTCATGGCTGCAGTCACCATCTGCAGTGATTTTGGAGCCCAAAAAAATAAAGTCTGACACTGTTTCCACTGTTTCCCCATCTATTTCCCATGAAGTGATGGGACCGGATGCCATGATCTTCGTTTTCTGAATGTTGAGCTTTAAGCCAACTTTTTCGCTCTCCTCCTTCACTTTCATCAAGAGGCTTTTTAGCTCCTCCTCACTTTCTGCCATAAGGGTGGTGTCATCAGCATATCTGAGGTTATTGATATTTCTCCCGGCAATCTTGATTCCAGCTTGTGTTTCTTCCAGTCCAGCGTTTCTCATGATGTACTCTGCATATAAGTTAAATAAGCAGGGAGACAATATACAGCCTTGACGTACTCCTTTTCCTATTTGGAACCAGTCTGTTGTTCCATGTCCAGTTCTAACTGTTGCTTCCTGACCTGCATACAGATTTCTCAAGAGGCAGGTTAGGTGGTCTGGTATTCCCATCTCTTTCAGAATTTTCCACAGTTTATTGTGATCCACACAGTCAAAGGCTTTGGCATAGTCAATAAAGCAGAAATAGATGTTTTTCTGGAACTCTCTTGCTTTTTCCATGATCCAGCGGATGTTGGCAATTTGATCTCTGGTTCCTCTGCCTGTTCTAAAACCAGCTTGAACATCAGGGAGTTCACGGTTCACATATTGCTGAAGCCTGGCTTGGAGAATTTTGAGCATTACTTTACTAGCGTGTGAGATGAGTGCAATTGTGCGGTAGTTTGAGCATTCTTTGGCATTGCCTTTCTTTGGGATTGGAATGAAAACTGACCTTTTCCAGTCCTGTGGCCACTGCTGAGTTTTCCAAATTTGCTGGCATATTGAGTGCAGCACTTTCACAGCATCATCTTCCAGGATTTGAAACAGCTCAACGGGAATTCCATCACCTCCACTAGCTTTGTTCTTAGTGATGCTTTCTAAGGCCCACTTGACTTCACATTCCAAGATGTCTGGCTCTAGATTAGTGATCACATCCTCATGATTATCTGGGTCGTGAAGATCTTTTCTGTACAGTTCTTCTGTGTATTCTTGCCACCTCTTCTTAATATCTTCTGCTTCTGTTAGGTCCATACCATTTCTATCCTTTATCGAGCCCATCTTTGCATGAAATGTTCCCTTGGTATCTCCAATTCTCTTGAAGAGATCTCTAGTCTTTCCCATTCTGTTGTTTTCCTCTATCTCTTTGCATTGATTGCTGAAGAAGGCTTTCTTATCTCTTCTTGCTATTCTTTGGAACTCTGCATTCAGATGCTTATATCTTTTCTTTTCTCCTTTGCTTTTCGCCTCTCTTCTTTTCAGTGCTATTTGTAAGGCTTCTCCAGACAGCCATTTTGCTTTTTTGCATTTCTTTTCCATGGGGATGGTCTTGATCCCTGTCTCCTGTACAATGTCACGAACCTCATTCCATAGTTCATCAGGAACTCTGTCTATCAGATCTAGGCCCTTAAATCTATTTCTCACTTCCACTGTATAATCATAAGGGATTTGATTTAGGTCATACCTGAATGGTCTAGCGGTTTTCCCTACTTTCTTCAATTTAAGTCTGAATTTGGAAATAAGGAGTTCATGATCTGAGCCACAGTCAGCTCCTGGTCTTGTTTTTGTTGACTGTATAGAGCTTCTCCATCTTTGGCTGCAAAGAATATAATCAATCTGATTTCGGTGTTGACCATCTGGTGATGTCCATGTGTAGAGTCTTCTCTTGTGTTGCTGGAAGAGGGTGTTTGCTATGACCAGTGCATTTTCTTGGCAAAACTCTATTAGTCTTTGCCCTGCTTCATTCCGCATTCCAAGGCCAAATTTGCCTGTTACTCCAGGTGTTTCTTGACTTCCTACTTTAGCATTCCAGTCCCCTATAATGAAAAGGACATCTTTTTTGGGTGTTAGTTCTACAAGGTCTTGTAGGTCTTCATAAAACCGTTCAACTTCAGCTTCTTCAGCATTACTGGTTGGGGCATAGACTTGGATAACTGTGATATTGAATGGTTTGCCTTGGAAACGAACAGAGATCATTCTGTCGTTTTTGAGATTGCATCCAAGTACTGCATTTCGGACTCTTTTGTTGACCATGATGGCTACTCCATTTCTTCTGAGGGATTCCTGCCCGCAGTAGTAGATATAATGGTCATCTGAGTTAAATTCACCCATTCCAGTCCATTTTAGTTCGCTGATTCCTAGAATGTCGACGTTCACCCTTGCCATCTCTTGTTTGACCACTTCCAATTTGCCTTGATTCATGGACCTGACATTCCAGGTTCCTATGCAATATTGTTCTTTACAGCATCGGATCTTGCTTCTATCACCAGTCACATGCACAACTGGGTATTGTTTTTGCTTTGGCTCCATCCCTTCATTCTTTCTGGAGTTATTTCTCCACTGATCTCCAGTAGCATATTGGGCACCTAACGACCTGGGGAGATTCTCTTTTGATATCCTATCATTTTGCCTTTTCATACTGTTCATGGGGTTCTCAAGGCAAGAATACTGAAGTGGCTTGCCATTCCCTTCTCCAGTGGACCACGTTCTGTCAGACCTCTCCACCATGACCCGTCCGCCTTGGGTTGCCCTGCAGGCATGGCTTGGTTTCATTGAGTTAGACAAGGCCCTGGTCCTAGTGTGATTAGATTGACTAGTTTTCTGCGAGTATGGTTTCAGTGTGTCTGCCCTCTGATGCTCTCTTGCAAACACCTACCGTCTTACTTGGGTTTCTCTTACCTTGGCTTGGGTTGTCTCTTCACGGCCACGCCCGAGGCCACGGCCGGCGGCCGGGAGGAGCAACCCGAGGAGCAACCCAAGGAGCAGGGGCTGCGCAGGGGCAGGAGGGCCTAGAGGAGCTGTCCCACGTTGAAGGTCAGGAACTGCGGCGGTAAGGAGTCTCATGTAGCCCTTGTCCTGAAGGAGCCCGGATGAGCCACCAAGATGAAAGTTGTTGAATTACGATGCCGTGATTCTCGGCCCCCAGAGGAGAATTCAACCCGGGGCCAGAGACAAGGCTTGATCACTCAGAGCTTTTGTGTAACAAAGTTTTATTAAAGTATAAAGGAGATAGAGAAAGCTTCTGACATAGGCATCAGAAGGGGGCAGACACACTGAAACCATACTGGAAGAAAACTAGTCAATCTAATCACACTAGGACCAGAGCCTTATGGTTGAGAGGTAGTAAACAATCATGTGCCCTGTGGCAAGAGTATGGATAATCCTGTCACACAAGCTAGTTTGCCAGCAGAGAGGTTTGACCTGAGACACCCTTGTCACACCCAGGGCAGGGAATTAGCAGTAATTATTGGCATGACAAATGAAAAAAACCCTTCACCAATATAATTTCTAATCAACCCACTATACTATACTAATAATTTTCTAACTTCTCAAAAGAGTCTGTATTTAGAAAGTGTAAAGCATCTCGTGCCTCTCCTGGGAGGTTGTAAGCAATCACATGTGGCCGGACAAATCTGCTCAGGCAGGCTAGAGAACCTTCAGAGGATTTTGTAAGTTGAAACACCCTTGTCACTCCCAAGCATTTTTATTGATTTGTAGCTGCAAGTTAACTCCTTCTCCAAGAGAAATGGTGATGGGAGGAGAGCCCCCCGTAAAGTCAGAGGTGTAGGTGAGAGCATAAAACAATAAAGTAGATAGACTCTGGTTTTGGGGGTAGATGCTCGGGAACAGGGGGTTTCCTGAGGCTTGATCATGCCTTTGCGTATGCCAAGCCTCCTTCCTCATGACCTTTGCCATGGGCGGAGTTCCTCACGCTGGCTCCCAGCAGTGGTGCAACAAAAGCAGTTCCAAGAAAGAAATTAATGGCAATAAATGCCTACCTCAAAAAATAAGAAGAATCTCTAATAAATGACCTAACTTCACTCCTAAAGGAACTAGGAAGAGAAGAAAAAAAAATTAGTAGAAGGAAGGCAATAACTAATATTAGGTATTAATGAAACCAAGAAATTAATGAAATAGATGCTAAAATGATAATAAAAAAGATAAATAAAACTAAGAGATTATTTTTGTAAAGATGTTTTTTTAATTGGGAAAATTTTAGCTAGACTCACCAAAAAAAAAAAAAGATGAAGTTAAATATATCATAAACGAAAGTGATATAACTAATACCACAGAAATACAGAAAATCATAAGATAGTACTACTAACAATTATATGCCAACAAGTTGAACATCCTAGAGGAAATGTATACATTCCTAGAAACATACAATCAAATAAGACTGAATCATGATGAAACAGAACCTCTCAACACAGCAAATTCTAGGACCATGCAGCTTCATTGGTGAATTCTACCAAACACTGAAAGAGCACATATCCTTCACAAACTCTTTCAAGAATTTGAAGAGAAGGGAAGTCTTCCAAATTCATCTTACAAAGCCAAGTTTATCCTAATACCCAAACCAGACAAAGACAACAGGCCAATATCTCCAATAAACAAAATACAAAAATCCTCAACCAAATATAAGAAAATCAAATTCAGTAATACATTAAGATGATCTTACACCATAATCAAGTGGAATTTTATTATGGGATGCAACAATGGTTTGACATCACAAAACAGTCAATATGACATACCAGTTTTTAAAAAAATCAATCATGAAAAGTATATAATCATCTCAATTGATGTAGAAAGATCATTTTAACAAAATTGACACCTATGTATGACACAACTTCTCAACAAAGCCAGTATAAAAGAAATGTATCTCAACATAATAAAAAGCCATATATGAAAATACCAGAGCTAACATCAAACTTAATGGTGAAAAGCTAAAAGCATTTTCTCTAAGATCAAGAACAGAACAGGGATGTCCACTCTGACCACTTTTATTTAAACATATTGTTGAAAGTTCTAATCAGAGCAATTAGTCAAGAATAATAAAAGTAATCCAAATTGGAAAGGAAGAAGTAAAACTCTCACTTTTGCCGAGGACATGATATTATATGTAGGAAATGTTAAAAGCACCAACAAAAAGTTTTCCACCTACTAAACAAATTCAGTAAGTTTCCAGGATCAAAAATCAATACACAAAATATGTTATGTTTCTAAATACTAATAGCAAACTATCAGAAAGAGAATTAAGAAATCTATCCCATTTACCAACACATTGAACAGAATAAAATACCTAGGGATAAATCCAAATAAGAAGGTAAAAACCAAGACTTGAAAAACTGTAAGACACCAAAGAAAGATTGAAGGTAACATTTCATGTAAAGATGGGCATAATAAAGAACAGAAATGGCAAAGATCTAACAGAAGCAGAAGATATTAAGTAAAGGTGGTAAGAATATACAGCAGAACTATACAAAAATATGTCTTAATGACTCAAATGATCATGATGGTATGGTCACTCACCTAGAGCCAGACATCCTGGAGTGTGAGGTGAAGTGGGCCTTAGGAATCACTACTACAAACAAAGTTAGTGGAGGTGATGGAATTCTGCTGAGTTATTTCATCCTAAAAGATGATGCTTCTAAAGTGGTCCACTCAATATATCAGCAAATTTGGAAAACTCAACAGTGGCTACAGAACTGGAAAAGGTCAGTTTTCATTCCAATCCCAAAGAAGGGTAATGCCAAAGAATGTTCAAACTACCGTACAATGCACTCATTCTGCATGCTAGTTAGGTTATGTTCAAAATCCTTCAAGCTAAGCTTCAGCAATACCTGAATTGAGAATTCCCAGTGGTATATACTGGGTTTAGAAAAAGCAGAGGAACCAGAGATCAAATGGCCAACATCCACTGAATCATAGAGAAAGAAAGGGAATTCCAGAAAAACATCCATTTCTGCTTCATTGACTACGTTAAAGCCTTTAACTGTGAGGACCACAAAAAACTGCAGAAAATTTGAAGAGATGGGAATACCAAACACCTTACCTGTCTCTTGAGAAACCTGTATGCATGTCAAGAAGCAACAGTTAGAAGAGGACATGGAACAACTGACCGGTTCAAAATTTGGAAAGGAATACAACAAAGCTGCATATTATCACCATATTGTTTAATTTATATGCAGAGTACCTTATGCAAAATGCTAGGCTAGATGAAACACAAGCTGGAATCAAGATTGCCTGGAGAAATACTGACAACCTCAGATATCCAGATGATACCACTGTAATGGCAGAAAGAGAAGAGGAACTAAAGAGCCCCTTGATGAGGCTGAAAGAGAATAATAAAAAAGCTGGTTTAAAACTCAACATTCAAAAAACTAAGATCATGGCATCCACTCCCATCACTTCTTGACAAATGGAAGGGGCAGAATGGAAGTAGTATCAGATTTTACTTTCTTGGGCTCCAAAATCACTGCTGACAGTGACTTCAGCCATGAAATTAAAAGACACTTGTTCCTTGAAAGGAAAGATATGCCAAACCTAGATAGCATATTAAAAAGTAAATATAACTCAGCAGTGGCCACAGGGCTGGAAAAGGTCAGTTTTCATTCCAATCCCAAAGAAGGGCAATGCCAAAGAATGCTCAAACCACCACACACTTCCACTCTTCTCACATGCTAGTAAAGTAATTCTCAAAATTCTCCAAGCTAGGCTTCAGCAATACGTGAACCATGAACTTCCTGATGTTCAAGCTGGTTTTAGAAAAGGCAGAGGAACCAGAGATCAAATTGCCAACATCTGCTGGATCATGGAAAAAACAAGAGAGTTCCAGAAAAACATCTATTTCTGCTTTATTGACTATGCCAAAGCCTTTGACTGTGTGGATCACAATAAACTGGAAAATTCTGAAAGAGATGGGCATACCAGACCACCTAACCTGCCTCTTGAGAAATCTGTATGCAGGTCAGGAAGCAGCAGTTCGAACTGGACGTGGAACAACAGACTGGTTCCAAATAGGAAAAGAAGTACGTCAAGGCTGTATATTGTCACCCTGCTAATTTAACTTATATGCAGAGTACATCATGAGAAATGCTGGACTGGAAGAAACACAAGCTGGAGTCAAGTCAATAACCTCAGATATGCAGGTGACACCACCCTTATGGCAGAAAGTGAGGAGGAGCTCAAAAGCCTCTTGATGAAAGTGAAGGAGGAGAGTGAAAAAGTTGGCTTAAAGCTCAACACTCAGAAAACGAAGATCATGGCATCCGGTCCCATCACTCCATGGGAAATAGATGGGGAAACAGTGGAAACAGTGTCAGACTTTATTTTTTGGGGCTCCATAATCACTGCAGATTGTGATTGCAGCCATGAAATTAAAAGACGCTTACTCCTTGGAAGAAAAATTATGACCAACCTAGATAGCATATTCAAAAGCAGAGACATTACTTTGCTGACTAAGGTCCGTCTAGTCAAGGCTATGATTTTTCCAGTAGTCATGTATGGATGTGAGAGTTGGACGGTGAAGAAGGCTGAGTGCTGAAGAATTGATGCTTTTGAACTATGGAGTTGGAGAAGACTCTTGAGAGTCCCTTGGACTGCAAGGAGATCTAACCAGTCCATTCTGAAGGAGATCAGCCCTGGGATTTCTTTGGAAGGAATGATGCTAAAGCTGAAACTCCAGTACCTTGGCCACCTCATGCGAAGAGTTGACTCAGACAAGACTTTGATGCTGGGAGAGATTGGGGGCAGGAGAGGAAGGGGACGACAGAGGATGAGATGGCTGGATGGCATCACTGACTCTATGGACATGAGTCTGAGTGAACTCCGGGAGTTGGTGATGGACAGGGAGGCCTGGTGTGCTGCGGTTCATGGGGTCACAAAGAATCGGACACTACTGAGCGACTGAACTGAACTGACTGAACTGATATCCCTTTGCTGACAAAGGTCTGTATGGTCAAAGTATGGTTTTTCCAGTAGCTATGTAAGGATATGAGAGTTGCATCATAAAAAAGGCTGAACATCAGAATTAATGCTTTCAAGATGTGGTGCAGGGGAACATTCTTGAAGAGGCCCTTGGACTGCAAGGAGATCAAACCAGTTAATCTTAAAGGATATCAACCCTGAATACTCATTGGAAGTACTGATGGTAAAACTAAAGCTCCAATACTCTGCCCACCTGATGCAAACTCTTTTCCAACTGACTCATTGGAAAAGACCTTGATGCTGGGAAAGATGAAAGGCAAAAGGGAAAGAGCACAGCAGAGGATGAGATGGTTAGATAGCATCACTGACTCAGTGGATGTGAATTTGAGCAAACTGTGAGATAGTGAAGAACAGAGAAGCCTGGTGTGCTGCAGTCTGTGGGGTCTCAAAGAGTCAGATATCACTGGACAACAACTCTAGGATAAATATAGAAATGTTAATTCACAGGCCTTGCCAACCCATCTATCTGTATGAAGGTCAAGAAGCAACAGTTAGAACTGGACATGGAATTAGAGACTGGCTTCAAATCGGGAAAGGAGTACGTCAAGGCTGTATATTGTCACCCTGATTATTTAACTTATATTCAGAGTATATCATGCAAAATACTGGGCTGGATGAATCTCAAACTGGAATCAAAATCACCAGGAGAAAAATCAATAACCTCGGATAGGCAAATGACACGACCCTTATGGCAGAAAGCGAAGAAGAACTGAAGAGCCTCTTGATGAAAGTGAAAGAAGAGAGTGAAAAGCTGGCTTTAAACTCAGCATTCAGAAATCCAAGATCATGGCATCCGGCCTCATCACTTCATGGCAAATAGATTGGGAAACAATGGAAACAGCGAGAGACCATTTTATGGGGCTTCAAAATCACTGCCACTCCACTACTCTTGCCTGGAGAATCCCATGGAGGGAGGAGCCTGGTAGACTACAGTCCATGGGGTCACAAAGAGTCGGACATGACTGAGTGACTTCACAAAATCACTGCAGATGGTGACTGCAGCCATGAAATTAAAAGACACTTGCTCCTTGGAAGAATAGTTATGACCAACTTAGACAGTATATTCTTCAGGCAAGAATATTGGGATGGATTGCCTTGTCCTCCTCCAGGGGATCTTCCCAACCCAGGGATTGATCAAACCTGTGTCTCCCAAGGGTCCTGCATTGCAGGCAGATTCTTTGCCATTGAGTTACCAGGGAAGTCCATTGTTGTGTCATACATTTTGCCAAATCAATCGCTATATTACCCAGAAGTACTAAAAGCTTAACAAAATTATATGTGACAGAGTAAATTTATTATTTTTACGTTAATGGGGTATTAACAGTATACTTAATGAAAAAGTCCTTTATTTAGAGACAAAATCTGTGGAGCAAAACTCCAGATTATGGAAGCATTGAATAAATACTCAGTCCAAAACTGGAGTGAGGAGTGGATGGTGAAGGAAAAGACCTCATTTACATAAAATCTAGAAATTCAGTGACCTCAAGCCTCTCCACTGCACTGAGAGATAGTATCAAGTGGAATATATCTTACTTCACCTTGTTATAGCTTTCCTCTAGCAGGGCTCAGGGCAGACTGGGAGCAAAATGTTTCCTTCATGAATATACGGAGGAAAGAAAAGGGAGAAAAGAAAAAGAGGGGAAGGGAAAAATTTAGTCATTATTGGGCTTTTAGAGAAAAAATACCAACTCATTTAAAATCTATTATTGTGAACTTACCATTAGACAAATATTTCCATAGTGCTAGAAACAATTCTTCTGCCCATGAAATTCACATTAAGGAGAAAGAAACATAAAATCAATGATACACTCAAAGATATGAATTCCTATTTTATTAGCAATAAAATACTTGGGATGCAAGAAAAACAAAGACTTCTTGCCATTTTAGTTTTCTACAAGTTATTTGCAAATAGGAAAAATATTATAGAGTTTAGGAATGAATTATAAATTTAAAGCATAAAAACAGAAAAAAAATCTATGCCAAAGAATATGTACCAGTGAATGGAATCTGTAATAGCTACAGAATAGAGCACAGTCTGGTTTTAATTAAGTTTAAATTAACTTTACATGAAAATAAATTGGTTTTGAATTTGCAAGATTAAAATAATAATATTAACATCTGAAAGAAATGATGCTTTTTAAATCTCAATCAAGCCCTATGGTCTAGATGAAATAAAAACAGAGACTGTAAATTAGCAATTAATTTACTTGTAGGGTTATTTATGTTCATTTGAGTTTTTGAAACATGCTTAATAGGCAATTTTAAAATATTAAAAGCTATCAATTGTGTATATGTAGTGAAAACTAATATTAAGATCAAGAGAGTCATTTGAAAAATATGTTGTTTTCAACTGAGCTTAAAAAGCTCAGTTCTGCTAAACCAATAGAAAATTTCATTTATTATTATTAATGGAATACAGTTAATATTATTATAAACAATAAATTATTGTTAATTATTTAAATATCTACTCTCTGTGTGTCTTGTGTTTTCTTTATTCTAACAAAATTAGAACAAGCTTCAACTCAAGTAAAGATCCCTCTATTGCCTGGTTTTCTCTCATCATTCTTCATCTTTTTCACAAGCGAAAATCAGAATTTATTACTGACACATTCAAATCCCCCCCCACCACACATTTGTAAATAATTATAAACGATATCATTCTTGTTTAGATACATTCCTAGGAGTGATAGTGGGACAGGTCTCTTGCTTTCTTTTTGAACAAATGTAAAATTTATGACAGATGTTAAGCATTCTTAATGTCTCACTAGAACCTCTCCCTAATGTTTTCCTCCCTTCTTCTTCTTCTCATCATTCATATTTCTTAAAACCATACACAGATGCTAAAAACCTCACAGAGTTTGGCAAGCTTAACACTTGAAAAGCCACTAGACCTAAGTTTTGCATTTTATATGCGAAGAAGGGAACACCCATGGAGTATGATGTGCCCATGGTACAGCCATGCTCAGATCTTGGTTCCTGGGACTCTCAGAGAGAATAACAGTGGTCTTTCCCAAAGGAGCATGGGAGCACTGAATCTATGGCCTCCCATGGCCATACATGGCTGGGGCAGACAAATAATCATTGTTGAGCCTCAGTTGCTTCCTGGGCAAGACCACTATGATGATTGAGTAAGTGAGTGTGTATAAAGATTTACCACAGTACCTGGCACCAAAAGGAAAAAAAAAGGGGGGGGGGGTGGTTATTTGGAAGATAGATTCTTTTCAAATTCAAAGAAAGCTTCTGTTCCTAATTTAACTGTTATTGTAAAGATTAAGTAAATTATGTGATGATGATATAACTCTTATGCTCAGTGTATGAGCATTGAACTCTGGCAGTTGCCATACAAGTAGATTCAATTAGCATCAAGTTCTGAATTTATTTTAGCCCCAGACACTTATTTTCCAAGATCAACATTGCCTAAATAAATGAATTATAATTGTCAAATGCCTTTCTTTGTCCTTCTTCAATTTCTTAGAATCTATGTTCTCATCAGCTCTCTCTTCCACCTCTGATTCCTCTCTCTTCCTGTATCTTGTTGTCTGCCTTGTTTTTGCTGGTCCAATTCCTTTCTTAACTCCATCCTTCTTCTCTGATACCACTTGCTGCTTTGTCTAAAAATCTCCTATGGACAATGTGAGTTCAATTTTCCTAGACATTGTAAGTCAAGTTACCCAGAGGGCCAGATGAGAAAGAGTACACTGTGAATGAATGAGATTAGTAATGATGTTAGTTGCAGCAGTTTAAAGAATAGTACTTCCCACTTACTGAATGTCAGCTGTATACCAAGTAGTAAACTTATGTGTCACACTTGAATTAATTTAAATTCTTGAGTGGCCCAAATGTTTAATGCTCTTATCCCCATTTTTAAAATTATAAATTTGAAAAATTTAAGTGGGTTTATAAAGTCTGCATGATGTACACAGCTGGACTGTGGCACCCTACATTTGTGATCTCTATATGTACTATTGAGATAATACACATCAAAGTTTGAATCCAATCAACTTAACTAAGGATCATCCTAGAAAATCCCAAACAAAAAAGCTGAAACCTACTTAACTACCTTGCAACATATTTGAAGTAAACTTGTATTAGTAGAGAGAGGGTGGTGAACTTTCTCTAAAACTAAACTATAACATTTTTTTTGTCCAAGATTTTTTAGAAGGTGGAGATAAAGAGAGAGAGTCAAGCATTTATCTAGAATATTAGAATATGTATTTTAATATATGTCATGGACTATCCATAACATTCCAGCATGACTCTGATAAATCAGCCCACAGAAATGACTCAGCTCTTTCTTTGGTAGAATAAATACTTATCTGATTAGTAGTTCACTTAGAAGCACCACAAGGATATTCCTGACGACAATGAAATGAGAAGATCTGCTCTATAAAATGCAGCTTTCCCCACATAAATAAGGAATTAAGATTTTTGTTTTATATGTCAAAACAGTTACTGTTGGTCATTTCAGACACCTAAGTGCTTGGGACTGATTGAGAAAGTAAAAAATGTTTTGAGTTTAGACGTGGGTGTAACACTGTTAAGGATAGGAAGAAGGTGACAAGGATCAGGTTATCTACCGCTGTAGATCCTTCCTATTATGATTGCTGCAGACCAACCATGTAGATCAAGGAAAGCTGGACTTCTCCATGCATTCTCTCCCTCTTCCCTCCTTTACTAACCAGCAACCTGCATTGATTCCTTTCCAAATGATCATTAAACTCATTACATGATGATTGAACTCATTAAGCACCAGGAAAATGCAAATGAAGCCAGAAGGAGATATCATTACTTGTCACAGCAAGGGCTAAATTTCTGAAACAAACAAAAAAGAAATAAAGAAAGAAAAAAGGCAGGAAAATAATAACAATTAGTCTGTGGCATCACATGAATGTTCACACATATTTGGAGGATATGTAAATTATAAAGTGACTTTGAAAACTGTTTGATATTATCTATTAAAGTTGGAAATGCTTGTACCTAGGAGCCAACAATTTCTCTCCTATTCATAGACTAAACAAAAATAGATGCAAAGGTGCACAAAGAGCATGCCAAAAATGTTCAAAATAGAATTTATTCATAATAGCCAAAATCTGAGAACAGTGCAAATGTATGTCAACTGAAGGATAGAATACTGTCATATATTCATATTATAGAACAGAATATTATGCAGCAATAAATTTGAAAAATCATAGTTGTCTACAACAACATGGAAAGACCTCTCAATATAATGCAAGCAAAAGAGGACAGACTCAAAAGTACATTATGAATGATTTTATTTTTGTGAAGTACAAAAGGTGGCAAAATCACTGTTAGGACTCAGGGCACTGGATATTTTGGTGAGAACAAGAGCCTGATTATTCATAGTGGGGTGGAGTCTCATCTGATCTGAAACGTAAGTCTTTATCAGAGTAAACGCCATGAGGAAGCATTGAGCTATTTATTTTTGCTTCTCTCAGTGCGTTCTTCATAAGAAAATATTTTTTAAAGCAATGCAGCAAATAACTGAGTATGTTCCAGAGACTGGGATATACATACCCACAGGACCAGTTGCAAAAAATTATTAAATGTTAGCTGAATCCATACATCTTTTCCAAGATTAAATTTTCACTGACAATGTCGTATACAGCTTTAAAAAGTGCCATATCCTTGGAAGGAAACCCTAAGGATAAAAAACTTTGTTAGCCAACTCAAAATTATTCTCAAAAGTGGTACAAGACACAATGTTGAAGGTGTATGTCAATAGTATGAGTGTAATTGTTTCCTGAAATACCAAAGTGGGAAAAGATGTTATCTGTAATATTAAGGAAAAAATAAGACAATTCACCCCCACACAGATTGAAAACACTTGATTGTCAATATTGACCTTGGGAAATGCACTGAACTTGTTTCAAGCTATTTTTCCAACAAGAAGAAAAAATATTTCTTTTTGAATCAAGACACTGCTTTAAATCTCACCTAAGGAAACCATCCAAAGACCCAACTGTTCAACACTTTTTTTAAAAAAAAAATCACATAAATTTGCACATTTGCACATATGCACATATAAACATACACACACATTTCAAACATGTCAATCAAATTGTCCATAGAAATCTACTTATTGAATTTCAGTGAATAGACTCATCTCCCAGTCCAACTCCTCTTTCTCTTTTTTAAATAAGTGAATGTAGTCACTAAATTTAAACCAAAATGTTATTTGTTTTATACAGTCTCTCAATGGAGATAAAGCAATGTACACATGAGATTGTCAGGTCCCTTGGTTCTGATAATACCAGAACCATAATTTGTTTTTGTTAATTTTATGTCTCAACTTAACTGAGCCATAACTGCCCAGATATTTAGTTAAACATTATTCTGAGTATGTCTGTGAGGGTGTTTCTGAATGAGATTAATATTTACATCAGTAAAGCTGATTGCCCACCTAAAGTGAGAGTGGTTTTAGTTTAAAACCCAGAATAACATAAACATGTTGAGATTTTTCTCATTACCTTGTTTTCTTCTGGCTGTACCACCAAGTCCTCCTAACTTCACTCTCGCTGAATCTATCTGCCTTGTGATTTTTGCTAGCAGGGCACCTTTTTATTCACACAGTCATACATTCACTCACTCACTCTCTCACTGAGCATTCATTAAGTGTTTGATCTATGGTGGGCTTGTGGCTGGTGTTGGAGAGCCAATATAAAGGGCAGCATCTCTGCACTCCAGGAGCTCACATCTAAGGGGGAGCAAAGAGGAAAAGTGCAGTCCAGCCATGTGCCAAGACTGTGGGGATTATCACTTTGTCCCCCTTCCTTCTTCTTCCACTCCCAGTTCCCTAACTCAATCTTTGCTATCTCAGTTTCCAAGTCTGACCCCCAAATATCAGAAATATCTTAAAAGATAATGTCACTAAAATAGTTATTCTGAGGCTCTAATAAGGACAAATTAGGGCATGAATGCTTCAGTCGACTTTGTGCCAACCATCTAATTAAACAGAGAAATTGTCACACACGTTTCTCTTCCTATGTCTTATTAACACAGAGTGGCTACTTCCCAAACATTATTTCTCTTTTCTTTTAAAGATGTGTATAAGAGACAGGCCAAAGAATGCTCAAACCACCGCAACTGCACTCCAGGAGCTCACATCTAAGGGGGAGCAAAGAGGAAAAGTGCAGTCCAGCCATGTGCCAAGACTGTGGGGATTATCACTTTGTCCCCCTTCCTTCTTCTTCCACTCCCAGTTCCCTAACTCAATCTTTGCTATCTCAGTTTCCAAGTCTGACCCCCAAATATCAGAAATATCTTAAAAGATAATGTCACTAAAATAGTTATTCTGAGGCTCTAATAAGGACAAATTAGGGCATGAATGCTTCAGTCGACTTTGTGCCAACCATCTAATTAAACAGAGAAATTGTCACACACGTTTCTCTTCCCATGTCTTATTAACACAGAGTAGCTACTTCCCAAACATTATTTCTCTTTTCTTTTAGCCAAGTAGATGCCATGGGAATTACTCATGAAGAGCCTTGCTCTAATCCCAACATGATGCTAATAACAGTTCAAATAAAACCAGGGTAGTGGTCTGATTTGGAGAAGGTGACGGCACCCCACTCCAGTACTCTTGCCTGGCAAATCCCATGGATGGAGGAGCCTGGTAGGCTGCAGTCCATGGGGTCGTGAAGAGTCGGACACGACTGAGCAACTTCCCTTTCACTTTTCACTTTCATGCATTGGAGAAGGAAATGGCAACCCACTCCAGTGTTCTTGCTTGGAGAATCCCAGGGACGGGGGAGCCTGGTGGCTACTGTCTATGGGGTCACACAGAGTCAGACATGACTGAAGTCACTTAGCAGCAGTGGTCTGATTTGTTCTTTCTCTCACTCTTACTTATTACCTCTGAAATGTGTTTCTGCTAAAATGTGTAAAAAAAGAAAAAAGACTTGTATCTGTATTCTAGAGGAGAAAATATAAGCCTCCTCAAAGAAAAGGAAATTACAGTTGTTTTTTTTCTATCAATCTTAGGAACAATCTGTCAATTACTATAATATGTTAGTAAACCATGAGAATATTTCTGCAGAGCAAAGTAATGTAGGTTAGATTATTATTATCCATAGCAAGAGAGGATATACAGAAGACCTCAGCTACTGCTTCTTCCAACCTTTTGGGCTATGAGCAGCAAGGGATAGAGAATTTCTCTGGGTGCAGATAAAATCCTATGTATTGGCTTCCAGTGAGCACTTTTGTCCCTTTCATTGTTGCTCTTGCTGTTCAGTCACTCAGTTGTGTCTAACTCTTTGCAACTCCGTGAACTGTAACACGGCAGGCTTCCCTGTCCTTCCCTCTCTCCTGGGGTATGCTCAAACTCATGTCCATTGAGATGGCGATGCATCCAACCATCTCATCCTCTGTTGCCCCCTTCTACTCCTGCCGTCAATCTTTCCCAGCATCAGGGTTTTTCCTTCTTTTCTTTACTTCATATCAGGTGGCCAAAGTATTGGAGCTTCAACTTCAGCATCAGTCCTTCCAGGGAATATTTAGGATTGATTTCCTTTAGGATGGACTGGTTGGATCTCCTTGCAGTCCAAGGGACTCTCAAGAGTCTTCTCCAACACCACAGTTCAAAAGCCCTTTAAACAAGTGTAGCTACTCCTTACACAGTGAAAATGATGGGTTAATTACAGAAGGTTTTCCTATCAAACACATCACCAAGTCCACTCCCAACTTATTCACAATTGTTTCTTTTTTATCCCAGAGAAGATTGCTCTGTAACTCTGGATTATAACATCTCATCTACGGGAAACTGAAGAGAATACAAACCGGTGCGTTTCTCCCAATACAGTGTATGCTCCACCAACTCCTTCTCCTCCCAGGCAGGGTCCACGCTCCACCACCGCCTTCTCCTCCCACGTGGGGTCCATGCTCCTCCACCGCCTTCTCCTCCCACGCGGGGTCCATGCTCCTCCACCGCCTTCTCCTCCCAC
>SJYX01020699.1:135811-257611 GCA_006410675.1 Oreotragus oreotragus
CCATGAAATTAAAAGACGCTTACTCCTTGGAAGAAAAGTTATGACCAACCTAGATAGCATATTCAAAAGCAGAGACATTACTTTGCCGACTAAGATCAGTCTAGTCAAGGCTATGGTTTTTCCTGTGGTCATGTATGGATGTGAGAGTTGGACTGTGAAGAAAGCTGAGTGCCAAAGAATTGATGCTTTTGAACTGTGGTGTTGGAGAAGACTCTTGAGAGTCCCTTGGACTGCAAGGAGATCCAACCAGTCCATTCTGAAGGAGATCAGCCCTGGGATTTCTTTGGAAGGAATGATGCTAAAGCTGAAACTCCACTACTTTGGCCACCTGATGCGAAGAGTTGACTCATTGGAAAAGACTCCGATGCTGGGAGGGGTTGGGGGCAGGAGGAAAAAGGGACGACTGAGGATGAGATGGCTGGATGGCATCACTGACTCGACTGACGTGAGTCTGAGTTAACTCCTGGAATTGGTGATGGACAGGGAGGCCTGGCGTGCTGCGAATCATGGGGTCACAAAGAGTCGTACATGACTGAACGACTGAACTGAACTGACTTCCTTTGTTCAGCCTGCTGCTGTTACTGCTGCTGCTAAGTCACTTCAGTCATGTCCGACTCTGTGCGACCCCGTAGACAGCAGCCCACCAGGCTTCCCCATCCCTGTGATTCTCCAGGCAAGAACACTGGAGTGGGTTTCCATGTCCTCCAATGCATGAAAGTGAAGAATGAAATTTGTTCAGATTTGTTTCAGGGAATTTGGGGAAGAGGGTTTGGGCACGTACACTTAGGGTGTATAAGGTTTTCACAAATGCTGGTAGGGGTCCTTGGCTAAGAGGAAACTCTGCCTTGGGCCTGCCGGTGTAATAAACACACGCAACTGTCTGCATTGTCCTTCTGAGTGAGTTAGTTTCCCGGAAGACTATGGCTACAAAAAGACAGTCTGAGACCTGGGACCTGAGACACTTTGCTGCAGTGCTTGCACCTGGACAAATGTCTCCTTGAATAACAAAATGCAAAGATACTACAGGGACTAAACATAACTATATACCTGTGCAGTTGGGGTAAATTATAGACAAGATACTAAAAGACCATGAAAACCCCAAGTCCACTTCCAAAGAGCTGGCTACAAAACCAGGGTGTTGGGATCAAAAACAGGGTACTATCCATGCTCCTGGGCTTTCCAGCTGGAATAATGGTAAAGGACTTGCCTGCCAGTGCAGGAGACTTAAGAGAGGCAGGTTTGATCCCTGGGTAGGGAAGATCCCTTGGAAGAGGGACACAGAAGATGCAGGAGACACGAGAGATACAGGTTTGATCCCTGGGTGGGGAAGATGCCCTGCAGGAGGGCATCGCCACCCACTCCAGTATTCTTGTCTGGAGAATCCCATGAACAGAGGAGCCTGGTGGGCTAAAGTCCATGGGTTCACGAGAGGACGGAGCACTCATGCACTACACATTATGCTACTGCAGCTCACTTTGCTGATATAGAAAAAGTTTTATGTCATGTCTCTTTTTAAGAAATATCAATTGAATTCAATATTATAAATGACTGATTTTTAGTTTCCTAAAAGGGATTAAAAATAAGTAAAATGGACTTACAATAAATAGGGAATAAACACTGAATTCCAGGTTAAAATTTTCAATGCTGTACAGATCCCAGTTCCTCATCAATTGCTTTTCTTCTCTATAGTTCCATGTACTTTCTTTTTCCAGTTTGGAAAATCTTATGGACACAGCTTTATTATGCTCAAAAGATGGGTCTGCCCAGGAAAAGTCACATATGTGAGGAAGAACACGAAACACATTAAAACAGGATAAAAATGGAGCTTGCTGTTCAGAAACATCTTCTGTGTTTTACAGTCCCACTAACGAGATGAGACAGTTGTGGACCTGTGTTACCAACTCTCCCTACTTGCTCTGTAGGTGAGAAATACAGTGTTTCCTGCCACATCAGTAAACAAGGATGTAGCAGTCATCAGCCTTCCAACGTGAGCATAGTAAACCCTAAGGGAACTCAGGATGGAGAAGATACCTGCTATTTAGCAGCCAACAACTGTAGCCTCTCCCAATGTGACTCCTGAGGAAAGGAAGCTCAGGATGCGGAAACACAGGATACTGGCCCCAAAGAGCTGAGGTGCATATCAAAGAAATGATTTCAGTGAGCCCAGACTCTTGCATCTTCCCATATATAGTAAAGCCCTAAATTCCTTAACTTGAGATATCTGGTTTTCTTTAATTAACAATAACTTTTTGAGGTTCTAACTACTTGCCCTTTGTTGCAAAACTCGTATGTAACCTGGCTTCTCCCCTCACCTCCTCAGAGCAGTTCTCTCAGGGGAACTTGAGATGCTATTTCCCAGGCTTAAGCCCTAAAAATTCTCACCAAATAAAACATAACTCTCAACTTTTAGGTTGTGAATATTTTTTAAGTTAACAAAGGGATGAAAAGTCCTGAACACCACCCCCTCCTGAGCTTAGTGTGTGCACAAGTATTGCAATTTAGAAAAAGAGCTTAAAAAAAAAATCTAGCTATTATTTATGAAATGGAATAAACCACAACACAGCAGGTAAAAAAGCACTTAATAAATGGATAAACCCTGGCAGCCACTATAAAATGCCTTCTGTAATGAACATGTATGTATTTTCCCACAATTCCTTAGGTACTGTGATGTTTCTCAAGTAAATAATGAATTTACATTATTTTGAAGAGGAGCAGTTTTCAGGTTCTCTAATAATATCTGTGACTTTACAGGTGGTGTAATAGTAATGAATCTATTTGCCACTACAGGAGACATGGGTTTGATCCCTGGGTCAGGAAGATCCCCTGGAGAAGGAAACAACCACCCACTCTAGTATTCTTGCCTGGAAAATTCCATGCACAGAGGAGACTGGCGGGCTACAGTCCATGAGGTCACAGAGTCAGATATGACTGAGCTACTGTACAAACACATGTGGTAATAGTATCTGCAGGGGCAGCCTTTGTTTTGATAATCAAACTTGAATATGCAAAAAGAAAGCCTGTGTGAAGCTGGCCCATTGGATATGGCCTGGAGGGAGGGGTTGGCCTCCTTCAAAAGACTGAAACATGTTCCTTGAAAACCAGTCAAAGCTCAAGGCAATCAGTTGTCATAAACTGCTGACGGTGTGAGTCTGTCCTGGATGGCATCTGATGAAGTCCATCCTGAAGGAACCCAGGAATGGCCTTTGACCCCGTAGGGGCTAGTACTTGGCTTAAGAGTGATTCACCCTCCGGGGCACAGCTCCTCTCCCCAGTCTTACAGAGGATTCTTCTAGATACCTGTGTGCTATCTTGTTGCTATCCAGCTGCTACAGCACATGCAGAAATTCATTTCATGGATAATCCCTGCTCCAAGTCAGAATGGTTACCCAGGCAGCCAGCTTGGTTTGTTGCTTATGTTTAAGGGGATTTTTAGTCTTGGCTAATTAAAATATTATTAAATTCCAAAATAAATCTGAATGCTTAGAAATTTTCCTCAAAAATACTTTTGTACTGTGAATTAAAAAAAAAAAAAAATTTCCCTGGTGGCTCAGATGGTAAAGAATCTACCTGCAATGCAGGAGACCTGGGCTCAATTCCTGGCTCTGGAAAATCCCCTAGAGAAGTGAATGGCAACCCACTCCAGTATTCTTGCCTGGAGAATCCCATGGATAGAGGAGCCTGTCAGGTTACAGTTCTTGGGGTCGCATAGGACATAACTGAATGACTAACGCTTTTACCTCTCTTTCAATTTTTAAAAGTCTGTTGTTATTTTGTTCTTCTTTTCTTTATAATTAAGCCCATGGGTTACTGGCTTTAGGTTTAGTTTCAGAATGAGGCTAAGAATTTGTCCTTTGTAGTATAACTAATGATTTTTTTAAAAATCTTGAGTTTGTAAAACCTCTCCCTTTATCTAAAAGTATAGACACTTTCAATGTGCACATCTCACATACTTTTTCTAAAGTAATAATAAGCTATGATCTCTCACTCTACAGGAGTGTCTGCAATTTTTGAAATGATAATTCAAGGATTTGGGCACTACTGAATTAATCCCTTGCTTGGAAGACAAATCATCGTAAAATGGAACAGGAACCTACGGTCCTTAACCCCATGTCTTCTGCCTGCCTTTTGTCTGAGGAAAAACTTTAGCCAAAGAAAGTTTAATCATAGAAGTGAGAAAATTCAGAAACAAAGGAAAACTGTTCAACAAAACTAAGTAATAATAGTATAGTTATTAATCATAGTTAAGAGCGACAGAGGATGAGATGGTTGGATGGCATTGTTGTAGCCACGCGTTCTGGGAAACAAACTCACTCAGAAGGACAATGCAGTTAGTGGAGTGCAGTTTATTACACCGGTGGCCCAAGGCAGAGTGTCTTCTTAGCCAAGGACCCTGACCAGCATCTGTGAAAATCTTTTATGGCCCATGTGCACGTGTCTGAACCCACCAACCCAAATTCCTTGAGACTTACACAAACCAAGGAAAATACAATCCCAAGAACCTATCATTCATGTGCTATGTCATGTACTCAAACAGTCAAGCAATTAGCCAAAAATCAATAAACCCGAGCATACACTCCAGAAAAATTTATGGCCTGTCTGGAGGAAGGGGTGATTAGTGTATGCTTTCTCTCAGGGGATGAGTAACCTAGATATGATCTTCAAGGTTCTCCTGTCTGGAGGGGGTCTTATCCCTCTGTTGTTGTTTTCATAGGCACTAAACACAGAGGTCAGAGTCCATCGGAAAGGTGGCCGAGCATGATCTGCATGAACAGGCCTAAGATGGAGTCCAGGCCCTATGAATGCCTTCTTCAGCATCACTGATTCAATGGACATGCACTTGGGTAAACTCTGAGAGATGGTGAGGGACAGGGAGGTCTGGCCTGCTGCAGTCCATGGGGTCCCAGTCAGATTGAACAATAAAGGACCTTCACCCCACCCCAGTACTCTTGCCTGGAAAATCCAATGGACGGAGGAGCCTGGTGGGCTGCAGTCCATGGGGTCGCTAACAGTCGGACAGACTGAGCGACTTCACTTTCACTTTTCTCTTTCATGCATTGGAGAAGGAAATGGCAACCCACTCCAGTGTTCTTGCCTGGAGAATCCCAGGGACGGGGAAGCCTGGTGGGCTGCCATCTATGGGATCACACAGAGTCGGACACGACTGAAGTGACTTAGCAGCAGTTCCTTCTCAAGAGCTATAGATAATATTCTGAGCCATATCCTGTGAGCTGTCTTATAGATACTGAAGCCCTCATCAGGTGAAAGGCGTTAACTATATGATGACTTTACTGTAACCATGACATTTTGTAGTACTGTCGTTCAGTCTCTAAGTCTTGTCCAACTCTTTTGCGACCCCGTGGACTATAGTCATGACATAAGCTGCTACAACTTCAACAGCTGGCCTCAAGGAAATGGGAACAAACAGACCCTGGAACTGAAGATTCCTGTACCTAAAAGAATCAAGATGAGGATGGTCAGACCATCACATGGCCAATTTCAAGATGTCTGCCAGACCTGACTGTGCTGTTTCTACATGTCACCCCCTCCCTCAGCCTATAAAAGCTCTTGCCCACTGGTTTTGTGTGTGTAGGAGGTGACCCTTTGGACAGGTGTCCTCTCTACCCCACCAGCTGCCAGCAACCAAAGTAGAGCAAGCTTTCCTTTCCGCCAACCTGGCCCTTTTATTGGCTTTTGAGCAGCAAGCACCTGGACCCCACTTTCAATTACAATTTTTCAGCAGCTGATCTAGAGCAATCTAAAACTCACTTATACAAGGAAGTATGAGGAATATTTGGAAATGCAATTTGACAAAAGTCGAACACAGAAGGAAAAAGCTGCTAATTGTTACACTAAGTAAAAATCTAGATCAGGGTAATGGAATTATAGTCTTAAATTCTTTATTAATCAAAAACTATGATCAAACAGTTTCATGGCAAAATATATTGCACACTGCTTGCTGGCTAACTGCAATACAATCACCCCGTGGGTTTCTATTCATCCTGACAATCCTGCCCTCAATTTCTAAGGGAGTGGCAAATAATTCATAAGAGAAAGGTGATCTTTTTACATTATCCCTAGCAGGCTTCTGTTGTAATATAAATTACACTCTTTCTATATTAGAAGTGCTTTCAAAGTTAAAAGCCATTTTTTTTTTCTAATTTACTGCCTATATCTGATTTTCTAGAAGTCTAAGGCTTTGAAGATTGGACAATGTCATGCAGAAAGCTGGCCTCTACTCCTTCCAGCCCTGCAACTTCCCAGTCAAGGTTTCTCACCCTTGACATTATTGCTATTTCAGGCTGAATAATTCTTTGTGTAGGGGGTTGTCTTGTGCAGTGTAGGGGGGTTAGTAGCACCCCAAGATTTTACCCATCAGATACAGTAGCAGCAACCCTCCCCAATACCTCCCTAATATTCCCCCCCACCACTTCCAAAGGTTGTGAAAACTGAAAATATCTCCAGACTTTGTCAAATGTCCACCTCCACTGCCCTTAGTCTGAGGCTGAAGAGAACAGCCTTGCTCAAGGTCATATGTGTGTGTGATAAGTCTTCAGTCGTGCCCAGCTCTTCGTGACCCTGTGGACTCTAGCCTGCCAGCCTCCTATGTCCATGGGATTTGCCAGGTAAGAATACTGTAGTGAATTGCCATGCTCTCCTCCAGGGGATCTTCCCAACCCGGGGATACCCATGTCCCTTATGTCTTCTGCATTGGGTTCTTTACCTACCACTAGTGCCACCTGCTCTTCTAATTTAGGTAGGCTCTGACAGTCTGTTTCCACCCTCAGCTCCCAAGCTCCCTGGAGGACCAGTGGAGGCTTTTGCTGTTAATGCATCACCTTTCACATCTCCCTCTTTCCCATCCTGCTTCCTTCACTTCTGCCTTTGGTGCCATGAATGTACACAGTTTAATAATCTCCATCTCAGGCAGCATATGCTTTCACCAAAACCAAATGGGTAACAAAGAATTTCATCGATTTACAAAGCACATTTTTATAACATTTTATCATCAGTGAAATCAGTTGTTTTTAAATCCATGGCATGCTATAACTTAATTGGTAGCATGATTTCTTTCTTATGGTAAATAAAATAATCATCTAAAAAAGGTCTCAACCCTCCTATACTGTTGATGGGCATGTAAATTGGTGTAGCCACTATGGAAAATAGTATAGAGGTTCCTTCAAAAGCTAAAAATAGAGTTGCAATATGAGCCAGCAACCCCACTCCTGGGTGATTTCTGGACAAAACTATAATTCAAAAAGATAAACATGCATCATATAGTCATAGCAGCATTGTTTACAGTAGCCAAGACACGAAAATGACCTAAATGTACATCAACAGATGAATGGAGAAAGAAGTGGTATATATATATGTATGTATATATGTATATATATAAATAAAGTGGAACACTATTCAGTCATAGAAAAGAAGGAAATAATGCCATTTGCAGCAATATGGATGTACCTACATTAAGTGGAGTGAGTCAAAGACAAATACCATATGATATCACTGAAACGTTGAATCTAAAGCATGACACAAATGAACTTATCTATGAAACAGAAACAGAATCATGGACATAGAGAACAGACGCACTTGTTAAGAGGAAGGGAATGTGGGGGGAGGAACGGATTAGGAATTTGGAATTAGAAGATGCAAGCTGTTGTATAGAGAATGGATAGACAACTAGGTTCTATTGAATAGCATGGAGAACCATGTTTAAAGCTGTGTGATAAATCATAATGGGAAAAATATGAAAAAGAATCTATTTTATATATATGTATGTATAACTGAACCACTTTCCTGTACATCAGAAACACATTGTTAGCAAGAATACTGGAGTGGGTTGCCATTTCCTGCTCCAGGGGATCTTCCCGACCCAGGGATCGAACCCAGGTCTCCCTCATTAGAGGCAGACGCTTTAGCCTCTGAGCCACCGGGGAAGCCCCAACACATTGTAAAACATCTNTGGGTTGCCATTTCCTGCTCCAGGGGATCTTCCCGACCCAGGGATCGAACCCAGGTCTCCCTCATTAGAGGCAGACGCTTTAGCCTCTGAGCCACCGGGGAAGCCCCAACACATTGTAAAACATCTTAAATCCACTACACTTCAATAAAAAATAAAATTTAAAAGGAATCCCATTTTAGTTTGTTAAATATAATAGATGAAATAAAATTAAAGCTAAAATTTGGCATGAGAAAACAATGCATTAGCCTCAGGTTACTAAAATATTTGGTAAATCATTGGCTGCTGAGTGGGAATTTAAATTAAATATTAATATCTGGGGTGGCTGTTTTCCTTAGTCACTAATAATATTTTTGCATAGCAATAATTTGCTATTCTATATGTAAAGTTAAATTAATCATGATATATATATGTGTGTGTATATATATGTGTGTGTAGCTAAATTATAAACTGATTTATAAAAACAAAGTTGCATTGTTTTTCTGAGGCATCTCTTTTCTCATTAAGTAACCTTCTTAAAAATATATATAAAAGCATCAATGCCCTTTGCTTCTAGGTCATCTAAGCCACGACTTTTTACCAACCTAAGGCATCTAAACCTGTGACTAATCTATCATGATTTATGTTGTCATTCAGTGAACCATATAGAACTACATTTTGAAGAACATGTTGTGATTACTGCCTTTAGTGGCTCAAACTGCACTGGAAGCAGTCCAATTTAATTGCCATTTGTTGGCATGTAATTGTCTATAATTTGACATTGGGCAAGAGATCTTTTTCTTTCCTTTCACAAATCAGTAAAGCACACATTTCTTTTTTCAAATTTTAATATGGTCTCTAATTAAAATACATTTTGAATTACTTATGTATTCATGTTCTATTTACTTTTTTCAAGGTATTTAAAACATTATTGAGCTACAACAAAGCTTTAAATGATAAACTTGCTAAAGGTCTTCAAAAGAGCCACATGTATACATTTTCAAAATGTAGCAATCATTTTCAGAGAAAAGTTTTTAAAATACATTATGCAAAATGTGGGTTATTTGATAAAGCATTTATATTAAGTGATTCTAGAAATATACCCAAATTTGAGGAGAAGACCACATTTGATCTAGAACAAGTTGAAAAGTCAAACACTAAAAGGTAAAAATATAATTTCATCAACTGTATCTTGATAATCATGTTGCCTAAACATTTCTTTGTGTAAAGTTACTTATGATCAACCCTTATACAGTTTTATGGGTGACTTAACTTGGACATTGTTACACCAGGTAATGTGTATTTTTTAAATAGTAAAGCAGCCCAGGCCAATCCAGGTAGGTGTGAAATTTCATCTTCCAAAACAAATGACACATAGAACTGAGATTTGGGGAATTTTCATGGACAAGGTAAATGGTGGACTCTGAATCCTGCATTTCATTTCTAGCTCAAATAATGACCCAAGCAAATGCAATTTAATTATCTTTCGGTCATACTCAATCCATGCACATTACATAATCTTGTCAGTTGCTTATAAAAGCTCCACCAGACAAGAGTGCTTCATCACCTTCTTTTCAGTCTGCAATTATGGCAAAATAATTCTTGCTACTAATCACATTGATGGGGGCTGTAATGTTTAACTAATCTTCATAAAATGCTATCCACATCTGCTCTCAGGTTACATCACACCATCAGGACCAGCCAAACCAGATACTTTTAAAACTGTTTTTTATTGATTATGTGGGCGATCCTTGTTTAACTCTGTGATAATACTAGTTTAACTGAATTATAGAATGGAATAACCAAACCTAAAAAGTTTTCCCAGATACATTGATAAAAGGAAATACAAAATAGATAAGAAAATGACATTTAAAGAGCAAGCAGACTTTTCTAAAATAAAATATTTGACTTTGTTTGATAAGACCATTCAGAAAAACTGAATAAAATGGTCTTGGCATGTTACATTTTCAAAACATGTTTATTTCATGTAAAAAGCAAAAACTAAAACTATCTAGTCAGCATGTTTTTTTAAAAACTGCCAATTTTTGTTTCTTCACTGGTTCTATTTACTTTACAAGGAAAAAAGTCTAAGAATTTTCCTAATAATTAAAAATTAAAGTTAAACAAGTTTGTTCATCTTTTTCTTTCCTTTTTAACTAAAAAATGAAGGGCATTAAAAATATATGTTGCAGTGAAATCTTTCACTGAATGATTTCTATTACAAAACATTAAGCTCAACATTCAGAAAACTAAGATTATGGCATCTGGTCCCATCACTTCATGGGAAATAGATGGGGAAACAGTGGAAATAGAGTCAGACTTTATTTTTTTGGGCTCCAAAATCACTGCAGATTGCAATTGTAGCCATGAAATTAAAAGATGCTTACTCCTTGGAAGGAAAGTTATGACCAACCTAGATAGCATATTGAAAAGCAGAGACATTACTTTGTCAACAAAGGTCCATCTAGTCAAGGCTGTGGTTTTTCCAGTGGTCATGTATGGATGTGAGAGTTGGACTATGGAGAAAGCTGAGCACCGAAGAATCAATGCTTTTGAACCATAGTGTTGGAGAAGACTCTTGAGAGTCCATTAGACTGCAAGGAGATGCAACCAGTCTGTTCTAAAGGAGATCAGTCCTGGGTGTTCTTTGGAAGGAATGATGCTAAAGCTGAAACTCCAGTACTTTGGCCACCTCATGCGAAGAGTTGACTCATTGGAAAAGGCCCTGATTCCTGGAGGGATTGGGGGCAGGAGGAGAAGGGGATGACCGAGGATGAGATGGCTGGATGGCATCACGGACTCGATGGACGTGAGTTTGAGTGAACTCCAGGAGTTGGTGATGGACAGGGAGGCCTGGCATGCTGCCATTCATGAGGTTGCAGAGTCGTACAAGACTGAGCAACTGAACTGAACTGAATCTAGTCACTGGGAAAAAAATACCAATAGTTTTTTGCTATAGCAAATATATCATATTTTTTATATCTATATATAGATAGATAAATTAAAAGACACTTGCTCCTTGCAAGGAAAGTTATGACCAACCTGCTACTGGTAAGTCACTTCAGTCGTGTCCGACTCTGTGTGACCCCATAGACGGCAGCCCACCAGGCTCCCCCGTCCCTGGGATTCTCCAGTCAAGAACACTGGAGTGGGTTGCCATTTTTTTCTCCAATGCATGAAAGAGAAAAGTGAAAGTGAAGTCGCTCAGTCTGTCCGACTGTTAGCGACCCCGTGGACTGCAGCCCACCAGGCTACTCCATCCATTGGATTTTCCAGGCAAGAGTACTAGTGAGTCTGAGTGAACTCCGGGAGATGGTGATGGACAGGGAGGCCTGGTGTGCTGCGATTCATGGGGGTGCAAACATGACTGAGAGACTGAACTGAACTGCCTCATAATTACAGTATTGAAGTCTTTGCTGATTTGATTCATCTCTCACCTCAGCTGAATCTGTATGTATGTTTCATAAGATCATTCCCTTAGAAATCTATCCTGAGCAATTCTTTGAAGCCTGGTGAGAACGTAGATCCTACCAGAAAACATGCGATAGTTTATTTAAGGGTAAAACATGTCTACTAGTTTACTTAACGGTACTACCAACCTGGAACCCATTGGAAACTAACTTCTCACTTTGAAATTTTCTCACCTCCCCCAGAGGATGTCTATTTTAGTAACGAAGCTGGTTTCACTAGCAATTTTTCCTCCCTTTGGCCTATGAGTCCCTTACAGGAGGTGGAGAGATTATGGAAAATAGACTGTATTTCTAGATGATCCATATACTCTATGTAGAGGTTGGGGGTACGTTCTACTAGATCCCCCATGTTGGGTAGGTTCTGGGTTTTGCTTCTATTCTGTGTCTTGCAAGTTCACTCAGGTTTGGCAAATAGCCTCAGGATAAAAATTACCTTGGTAGAACTTTCTTTAATATTTTTCTGCATTCCTTTTATGTTTTTTGCTTCAATTATCCTAACTCACTTGCCAACTCATCAAAGCAACTTAACACCTTTTAAGTGTTTTATCCAACATTTAATTTTTTTTTCCTGGGAAGTAGAGGGAAAGTACCAGTCATACTGCTATGAAGAGAAGTCTCCACACAACTTACTCTTCACAGAACTGTCTACAAATAATTTCTCCTCTGAATTCAGTTCTTCCAGTGCAAGCACCTTTGGCGCCTGTTCAGATATTCCTACTACTGGCTCATGGTCTTTAATTAATCTTCATAGTTATCTGAAGATAAAGATTACAAATAATCTAAGAAAAATTAAAAAATAAAGACAAATACAGCTCGTTGTAAAGGTAATCATTAACTTGATATAGTAAGATACAATATATAATAAGACACAATTTGATATAGTAAATTATAAAATGAGATGAGAATGTTCTCTTTCCAAGTTTGATATCAAGTAATTATATGGCAGTAAGTTGCTTAACCTGAGTCTTAGCAATAAAATAAGGAGAATGAACCACAGAATGTATTCTTAAGAAAATCCTCCATCTAAAATGTCCTTTATAACATATTCTACTCAATGGTTTTATTTACATTTTTGACACTGTATAACATATATATACCTTCATCAAGTAGATATTTATGCCAATTATTATAATCACCAAATGCAATAATTCTAATGGGATTTTAAATGAAAATTAACTATACTTTTGCTTTGGGATATTAGTTATGCTTCAGGAAAAAATAATTAGTATCATTTGGGGCTGACATTTTTATACTATCTAATTATGATTATCTTATGCTCTTTCTTTTTTATCTGAAAGCATCTTAGATTCTGTCTTGATTACCACCAGAATTCCCCGATGTGGATAAATAAAATGGGCAAAACTCATGGCATGTCTGTGCAATTTTAACCTTTCTCAATTATTCACCCCAAAGCAGGTATGAGATCTTTAAACAAACCAGTATAATCAATGGTTTCAAAAAAGTAATTCTGATGGAAACTCATTTAATAGGAAAATATTATTTGAATTCAATCTGTAGTCAGGAATTCAGCAGTTTTGTGCCTAGGAGTGATCTCATGGAGACATAAATCTAACTAAAAGACACAGTTCCTGACACCAAGAAGTTCATATCGATTGAGGTATAAAAAAGAACACACCAAAAGTTAGAGACAAAGGTATTATAAAGTGTACTAAAAGAATGAAAAATAGCATTCCAAAATGATATACCTATTACTGTTGATTTTGGAAACCAACTTAAAGAAGGCAGGGAAGATAGGTGAAGTTCCAGCTGTTTGACAGAAAAAATAAGACATTGTTCCTCTACAGAGTAGCCTTGATATTAATAATACAAGAAAATAGATGAGCAAAGATAACACATAATACAGGACTCCTAATATTGGTACTAAATAAATGCTCCATCTGACTGATCAAAAATAGTGACTCAGTCACAAAACAAAGGAGCTACTTATCAACATTTTCTAAATGCATCGTACAAAATTATTGCTACAACTTCTTCTTGGAAAAATAATTTTCTTTTATAGTTCTTCAAAGATCAGTGAATCTGCTTTTTACATGTTGTTTTTCCAAAGTCTAAGATACCGACAAGTCTTTTATTAAAATGCACAAAAAAAAATGATTTGTCAATTTAGCTCAGGAGGGAGCCGAGAGGCAGAGGTAACTAACAAAAAGTCTCTGAAGATACTAGACAACATGACTGAGGCCTAGAAATGGATGGTCCACGAATATAGCTTCAGTGTGAACTTTTTTAACCATGATCAAGCACCACTCTCGCAATACAGAACTACAGAGAGATTAGTATAAAAAGACGGGAGTGCAAATACATTCAACACGTACTTATTAAAGTACCAACCGTGGGGCTTCCCGGGTGGCACTAGTGGGAAAGAACTCGCCTGCCAATGCAGGAGACATACGAGATGCAGCTTCGATCACTGGGTCGGGAAGATCCCCTAGAGGAGGACCAGGCAACCACGCCAGCATTCTTGCCTGGAGAATCCCATGGACAGAGGGGCCTGGTGGGCTGCAGTCCACAGGGTCGCGAAGAGTCGGACACGACTGAGTGGCTAAGCACACATAACCACGTTACAGGCACCTAACAAGCTCTTGGCAGCAGTGAGAGTAACATCCTCTGGTTGCTCATGTTAACCTTTGAGTTTCCCTCCTCCTCTGTTTCCTTCATGCTTCTCATCCAACCCATCAGCCAGTCCTGGCCATTCAGCCTTCTGCACAGAGAATCCCAGCACTTCTCACCACCCGCATCACTGCTACTCCTTTAAACCAAGCCACCGCCATCTGCCTCCTGACTACTGGTCTCACGCTTGGTCTCCATGCCTCCATCCTTGCCTCCTTTCAGGAGATTCTCAACATTCAAGCCAGAGCGATTCTGGTAAAATACAAGGCCAATCCAGTTACCCCTCTCTTTAGAATGTTCCGCTCTCTAGAATGGATGTTCCTTTGTCTGGAATGTTTCTCTCTCTAGAGTGAATGTTCCTCCACCTGAAGTCAAAGCCCAGCTCCTTTCAATGACTAGCAGACCCTCTACTCTCTGCCCCTTTTCTGGGCTCAAGTCCTTCCACCCCCTCCAGTTACACGGCCTGTCCTGCTCTTTCGTGAATACACCACGCATGTGTCCTCCTCAGGGCCTCTGTCCATCCTGTTCCTTTGGCCTGGTAACACGCTAGAATTAAATGGCTCACTTCCTTACCTCCTTTCAAGACTTTACTCAACTATTTTCTTCCCAGTAAGCCCTTTCTGGGCATACAAAATGAAAATCAAATAAAATATGAGTTCATTTAAATAATACAGTTAGTAGAAAGGACATATTCTACCTACCAGCAACTGTGAGCCTATGAAAAACAAAGTTCCTGAAATCTGGCCATGCTGATATCAATCTGAGGAAGACACTACAGAAAGAATCCACTGAACTGCCTCACCCAAGCACACAACTGAAGCACACACAGGAAGTACCGAAACCATGTACGTATTGACCCAACCAGCTTTCTCCTCCTGACTGTCTATCCTATCTGCCCAAGTCACTAACTGTTCTTTAAGAACATGATTTTAAAGATAGCATAATACTATAGGGATGCACCAAATAGTCAGTATTTGACAATTATTAGAAAACCTGCTATATACCAGCTGTTGTGCTAGGTACAGGGGGGAAAAAAAGTGATCAAAAAAGATACAGCTATGCTTTTTGGAGTTGAGCACAGGATTATGAGATAGACATTAAGCTATCACACAAATATATATGTAATTACAAACTGTTTTCTATGTTGTGAGACTGGAACAGAATTAATAGGAGAGACCAGGATACCTCTCTAACACCTAACAATAATCTCTCTAGTATCTATTAGCAGCTAATTGACTTCAAGGTCAGACAGAGTGACACTTACACAAAGCCTAAAAGCTGAGTGGAAACTGGTCCATAAAGAGTAGAGGAAGGGTGTTCAACTAAGAGGGGAGAACAGGTGTGACGGCCCTGAGGCAAGAGCTCGGCACATTCAGGGCACAGAGAACATCAAGTCCAGGGTCAGCAGGCTCGTGAAGAAGAAGCATGAAACGGAGGGGGAGGTAGGCAGAGCCAGATCACATAGCAGCAGGTCATGTCAAGCAAAGGATGCTTTAAATCCTAAGCATAATGGGAAGCTGTTAAAATATCTGGAGAAGGAGAGTGATGTGATTTAATGCAAACAGATCCTGTGTTTTAAAACACCGAGTAACCTCTAACACAACCCGCTCCCTAATTTTTACCTAGATGTTAAGTCTTGCTTCAAAATGCCGCTCCTATCTTCTCCAAAGCAAACTGAAGCCTCCTTCAAATCCCTCTGCCAAGCAGTACCCAGGATCTGCAGCTCCTGGGCCCACCATCAACCAACAGGAAGGCAACAAAACCACAGGCCACTAGCCCAAAGCCTACCGCATCTCTCATTCCTGTGTCACCATTCAATCTCTTGGACGTGACCATCTGTTACCACTCTACTCCCTTCCTTCTAATACNAGGAGACATACGAGATGCAGCTTCGATCACTGGGTCGGGAAGATCCCCTAGAGGAGGACCAGGCAACCACGCCAGCATTCTTGCCTGGAGAATCCCATGGACAGAGGGGCCTCGTGGGCTGCAGTCCACAGGGTCGCGAAGAGTCGGACACGACTGAGTGGCTAAGCACACATAACAACGTTACAGGCACCTAACAAGCTCTTGGCAGCAGTGAGAGTAACATCCTCTGGTTGCTCATGTTAACCTTTGAGTTTCCCTCCTCCTCTGTTTCCTTCATGCTTCTCATCCAACCCATCAGCCAGTCCTGGCGATTCAGCCTTCTGCACAGAGAATCCCAGCACTTCTCACCACCCTCATCGCCGCTACTCCTTTAAATCAAGCCACCGCCATCTGCCTCCTGACTACTGGTCTCACGCTTGGTCTCCATGCCTCCATCCTTGCCTCCTTTCAGGAGATTCTCAACATTAAAGCCAGAGCGATTCTGGTAAAATACAAGGCCAATCCAGTTACCCCTCTCTTTAGAATGTTCCGCTCTCTAGAATGGATGTTCCTTTGTCTGGAATGTTTCTCTCTCTAGAGTGAATGTTCCTCCACCTGAAGTCAAAGCCCAGCTCCTTTCAATGACTAGCAGACCCTCTACTCTCTGCCCCTTTTCTGGGCTCAAGTCCTTCCACCCCCTCCAGTTACACGGCCTGCCCTGCTCTTTCGTGAATACACCACGCATGTGTCTTCCTCAGGGCCTCTGTCCATCCTGTTCCTTTGGCCTGGTAACACGCTAGAATTAAATGGCTCGCTTCCTTACCTCCTTTCAAGACTTTACTCAGCTATTTTCTTCCCAGTAAGCCCTTTCTGGGCATACAAAATGAAAATCAAATAAAATATGAGTTCATTTGAATAATACAGTTAGTAGAAAGGACATATTCTACCTACCAGCAACTGTGAGCCTATGAAAAACAAAGTTCCTGAAATCTGGCCATGCTGATATCAATCTGAGGAAGACACTACAGAAAGAATCCACTGAACTGCCTCACCCAAGCACACAACTGAAGCACACACAGGAAGTACCGAAACCATGTACCTATTGACCCAACCAGCTTTCTCCTCCTGACTGTCTATCCTGAGTATTTGCCCAAGTCACTAACTGTTCTTTAAGAACATGATTTTAAAGATAGCATAATACTATAGGGATGCACCAAATAGTCAGTATTTGACAATTATTAGAAAACCTGTTATATACCAGCTGTTGTGCTAGGTACAGGGGGGAAAAAAGTGATCAAAAAAGATACAGCTATGCTTTTATGGAGTTGAGCACAGGATTATGAGATAAGACATTAAGCTATCACACAAATATATATGTAATTACAAACTGTTTTCTATGTTGTGAGACTGGAACAGAATTAATAGGAGAGACCAGGATACCTCTCTAACACCTAACAATAATCTCTCTAGTATCTATTAGCAGCTAATTGACTTCAAGGTCAGACAGAGTGACACTTACACAAAGCCTAAAAGCTGAGTGGAAACTGGTCCATAAAGAGTAGAGGAAGGGTGTTCAACTAAGAGGGGAGAACAGGTGTGACGGCCCTGAGGCAAGAGCTCGGCACATTCAGGGCACAGAGAACATCAAGTCCAGGGTCAGCAGGCTCGTGAAGAAGAAGCATGAAACGGAGGGGGAGGTAGGCAGAGCCAGATCACATAGCAGCAGGTCATGTCAAGCAAAGGATGCTTTAAATCCTAAGCATAATGGGAAGCTGTTAAAATATCTGGAGAAGGAGAGTGATGTGATTTAATGCAAACAGATCCTGTGTTTTAAAACACCGAGTAACCTCTAACACAACCCGCTCCCTAATTTTTACCTAGATGTTAAGTCTTGCTTCAAAATGCCGCTCCTATCTTCTCCAAAGCAAACTGAAGCCTCCTTCAAATCCCTCTGCCAAGCAGTACCCAGGATCTGCAGCTCCTGGGCCCACCATCAACCAACAGGAAGGCAACAAAACCACAGGCCACTAGCCCAAAGCCTACCGCATCTCTCATTCCTGTGTCACCATTCAATCTCTTGGACGTGACCATCTGTTACCACTCTACTCCCTTCCTTCTAATACTCCAAATTTCTCTGCTCCGGATTCAGATCCTTCTTTCCTCCAATCTCCAAAACTTCTGTTATCCCTGGTTTTCTCCCATGAACACCATCTCTGCACAGGCCTCTGAAGCACTGGTTATTTCCTCCTTTAGAAGCAGGAGGATAGATGGGGTAGCCTGTGTGGTATCCCAAAGCAGCTTCCAGACCAGCATCTGAAAAATAACTTCTTAAGAATTCTGAGGCTCTAGGGCCCATCCCACTGTGCTGGGTCACCCTACCTATCTTGTCTCCCTACCACTTAGGAATCTGACTTCTGCTCCAGAATCTCCTTCTTACCCAAAAGTCCTCCAGTATCTAGGATGATGTCAACATTCACGCTCTTGGCCCATCAAACACAAAGGGTACTGAGAGCTGTGACACTGTCACCTCCAATGACTTCCTCTGTTCAACCTCAGGCCCCACGGCAGACACAGATATGAAGCCTCTGGCAGACAGGCTCCAGATGCCAGCCACCTCAGGGTCTGCCATTTCCGAGCCCCTCCTCTGGAGGCCCACAGCCAGTGAATAAGCATAAATAAAGTCCTGGATATTTCAGCTCAGTGCAAGACAATTCGGATGGGCAAGATCCACCCAGTTGATCCCTGCTGTGTGGGCAGAGGCTCTCAAGACGCTGTCTCCAATTTCACTTTTCTCTCTGCTAAATCCTAATTCCTCCCTAGACTCTTTCATAGGTGATGACTCCCATCAGGTATCTTGCACCTTTGACTCTTTCAGTATCTGCTTCTGGATAATCCCACCTGCCACAGTTGCCCACTCCGCCCAGACTTACCATCTAACTATGAACTCCTCACTCTACTCACCCAATCATCTTTACCTCCATCATAACTTCCCACCAATAGGCCCTTTATCTCTCTCCCATTTCATTACCATTTTTTTATTTACAAAAATAATAAAGTGATCTTTTTATTGTCCTCCTTATTCATGAAAGATTTCAAGCTGTATAGTGCAAGGCCCACCTCTGCTAACACCATTACTCAACCTTCTATCTTTTCATACATCAGACCTGATAAAAGACAGCCATGGACAGGCCCGATTACCTGCCATCTCTGTGTTTTATCAGCCACTGCCGTAAACAGACACCAAACAAAGTATATTCGTTAACAAAAATGGGTCCTTCAAAAACACATAGCAAGTAAACCAAATTTTTCTGGATAATTCATCTCCCCTTCTCCACAACAATCATATCAACCCTTCCCCACTCTCAAGCATCCCAACTATACCACCTTCTCCCTCACTCTTACTGGATGACCTTGCTTTTTTATCTTATCAAGATAATAAACATCCTGGACATACTTCATTGTTCCTTTTCCAAAAAAAAAAAAAAACACAAATGTTTCTACATCTATACCCACTCTAACCTCTTCTAAGCATTTCACAGTTCTCTCAACCTAATGTTAATACCTAAGAGTCCTAGAATACTTTTCAGTTTATTACATAAACGAAAACACAGCCCCACTCAAAATAACCCAAGTGAATTGACAGCACACATTAAACTCTGACAGAAGTTCAATATTATTTAATGAGGTGTGACAAGAAAGTAATAAGACAAGTTCCATAAACCAGATTTTTTCAAAATTTATTTTTTAAACATCCTGGACATACTTCATTGTTCCTTTTCCAAAAAAAAAAAAAAACACAAATGTTTCTACATCTATACCCACTCTAACCTCTTCTAAGCATTTCACAGTTCTCTCAACCTAATGTTAATACCTAAGAGTCCTAGAATACTTTTCAGTTTATTACATAAACGAAAACACAGCCCCACTCAAAATAACCCAAGTGAATTGACAGCACACATTAAACTCTGACAGAAGTTCAATATTATTTAATGAGGTGTGACAAGAAAGTAATAAGACAAGTTCCATAAACCAGATTTTTTCAAAATTTATTTTGTTACTCTTTATAAAACTAACAATAAATTATTTCTAAATTTTAAAATTTGGAACAAATGGAAAGTGTAATAAGAGAATATAAAATGTGCATGTGTGTGAGAGGAAGAGAGAAAAAGAGAAAGGTTGAGGGGGAGACAGATCTGGTTAGATCTAAAAAGTGAAAAAGGGTAAGGGGTGCTCACTTGTGCCCTACGCTTTGCAACCCTATGGACTATAGCTTACCAGGCTCCTCTGTCCATGGAATTATCCCAGCAAGAATGCTGGAGTGGGTTGCTATTTTCTTCTCCAGGGGATCGTCCCAACGCAGGGACTAAACCTGCATCTCCTGCATTGCAGGCGGGATTTTTTACCCGTGAGCCACCAGGGAAGCCCATGTATGATGTTTATTACATACATATTCACATACTACAGCCCAGTGATTCAGCCAAAGGGAAGGATCTTTACTCGATGACATGAATCTCAATGAAAGCTGTATCTCTAAAAGATGGGAAGTATTAAAGCCAAATCTTTTATTTACTGAAGATTCTCTCTCTAAATAATTTCTTGATGAGTAAACTTTCAGAGAGGGCTTCCCAGGTGGTACTAGTGGGAAAGAACCCATCTGCCAGTGCTGGAGACATAAAGAGACACAGGTTCGATACCTGGGTCAGGAAGATGCCCTGGAGGAAGGCAAGGCAACCCAGCCCAGTATTCTTGCCCTGAGAATCTGAGAGGCAGACGAGCCTGGCGGGCTACACAGTCCACAGGGTTACACAGAGTTGGACATGACTGAAGCAACTTAGCATGCGTGCACACACTTTCAGAGAGGCAGGCAACACAAAAATATTTCACCTTGTTAAAGTTCGAAAAGCTTTTCAGAATCTGACCTTCTATGGATATTTTCCTCAGAAAAAAATGCACATATACATGAAGACAAAACCTTACAAGCAATTCCAGGGGTGCACAGGCACCCTTAAGACCAGAGACTTCAGGTGTAAACAGAAAAGAAGTTTCTGGAGTCAGATTTGGATTCAAATCCCAACTTCACTACTTCCTCTCTATGTGTCTATCCTTGGTCAAGGCATTTCAACTTTTCCAATCTCCACTTATTGTGTCTATAAACAGTATTTTATCTATAAACATATCTATAAACAGTATAAAAATACACCTTTGCCCTCAAGGACTTATGACAAAAAAACAAGGAAAATTATCTATGTGAACCTCTTTCTAAAATTTTATAAAGCACAGTGTAAGTAATAGCTATTGTAACATGGAATTGGTTGTGTTTTGGTAATCCTCACTATGAAGAAGCTTTAAGAATCAGATCCTCAGAGGTAAGCGGGTTTAAGTCATAGTTTTATTCTCAGTAATTTTTTTAAAATGGGGAGGTGGGTAGAAGAAATGGGAGATGCCTAGGTTAGAGGAATGGGAGAATGGGGAGGAGTATGAATGTTCTCTTCAGATCTGTTAAGTGCTACATGATGAAAAAGAAAAAAAAAATTACATTCTGTGGTCTTAGAGACAGTATTAGGACAAATAGGTTAGAAGCTTCAAAAAGGCAGATCGGGCTTTATAAAAGGAAATTTTTACCAAGGATAAATAGAGCATAAAAAGTAATGCCTGTTTTAGGAGAGAGTTTTTTCCCTTGTAATGTAAGATCTTTATTTTTGTTTTTCCTGAGACAAGCCAGATACACAATTGTCGAGGTAGCATAAAAGAGATTTAAAGCAATGATTGGAAAGTCAGAATCAATTCAAACAGTGACATTCTTGGATTTCATAAAAATGCAGTGAGATTAAACCTATAAATATTATTAAGTCAAAGACCATCACCAAGAACTGTGCAGTAGTCAACTTCCCGAAAGTTCACCACTCTATGCCACAGTCATATAGATTATAAACGTGAAGCTAAATATATGTCTAATTCTATCTAGTTATGGTGAGTCATATCATATGGTGAGTCATATTAAAGAGCCAATGATCATAAAGCAATGTAAAAAAAAGTGTGCTTTTTTTTTTTAAATTCTGACGGTACAGAGCAATGAAGCAGCATTTGAACCTCTCACTTTATAGGTACTATAAAATTCTAAGGGCTTTGCTGGTGGCTCGGACAGCAAAGAACTTGACTGCAATGCAAGAGACCTGGGTTCGAGCCATGGGTGGGGAAGATGCCCTGGAGGAAGGCATGGCAACTCACTCCAGTATTCCTGCCTGCAGAATCCCACGGACAGAGGAGCCTGGCGGGCTACGTACAGTCTGTGGGGTCACAAAGAGTCAGACATGACTGAGCGACTAAGCCCCCCCACACATAAAGTAATATATATATACGATAAATTAGTAAATAGTATTAATATATAAAATGTTATACAGTATAAAATAGAAGACAGCAAGATAGTATGTGGTCTTGACTGACTATAACCACTGATACGTTGGTAAATGCTTAATAATCAGCTCTTTGGTGGTGGGACAGGGAGAGAAGCCCTAGTTTCTTCTCCTGAGCTGGTGATAGGCAGTACAATGCTCCCTTGGGATGCCCGACAGCAGCAGTGAATGAATGCAGCCGCCAGCCACCACAGGATCACAAGGTAAACAAATGACACACTTACAGCCATTCTGCACCCAGACAACCATTCCGTATCTCACTGTCAGTACAGTATTTGATAAACTGCATGAGACATTCAACACTCGTTACATAGGCTTTGCGTTAGATGATTTTGCCCACTGCCAGCTCAGCTAAGTGTTCTGAGCACACTTAACGTAGGCAGCGTAAAGTCAGGACATTCTGTAAGTGAGGTGTATTAAGTTCATTTTCGACTTCGAGTATTTTCAACTTACGATGGACTTACAGGGATGTAACGCCATCATAACTCGAGGAAGATTTAACATGAGAAACATGTATTCATTTTCCTTCGATCCAGTAGAGTTAGTAAACACCCCTCTAAGAATCCACTTCCCTGGTGGCTCAGACAGTAAAGTGTCTTGCTTACAATGCGGGAGACCTGGTTTCGATCCCTGGGTCGGGAAGACCCTCTGCAGAAGAAAACGGCAACCCACTCCAGTACTCTTGCTTGGAAAATCCCATGGACAGAGAAGTGTGGTGGGCTACAGCCCGTGGGGTGGCAAAGAGTCAGGCACGACCAGGCGACTTCACTTTCACTATGAATCCAGTTTCATCATGGCTGAACATTACATATATATTCATCATTACAAACAACTGAAGAACAGTAACAAAGTCTAACTACTCAAGTCAAAACTGTGGATAGCATTTTCCAACTCCAAGTACTTAACACAAAGCCACGAGGCCTTGCCAGGGTTCTTGTTTGGCCTTGCTCCTTCACTGCATCCTCACTATCAATTGCTCTCCTATTACACGGGACTCCCTCGAGGGGAACACCTGCCTTTAGTCATTTCAGATCTCTTTTACTGAGTAGTGGCCTAGCAAATAGAACACACTCAGGAAGCCATGATTTAGGCAAAGTAGAAGGCTTGTCAGCATGACAGTCAGTGGATAACATCGGAAGCATTTCATTTAACGAGAGTTACTTCAGTGGTGGCATTCAATGGAATCAAAAGTAAGCTGACTTAACATACGCATGTAGTATCCCTTCAAACCATAAGGCAGGCTGAAAGTAAAAATATCATAATTGGATACAAGTTTGTTACAAGTTTATAATATTTAAATAAAAGTTTTATAATTCAGGGTCCAGAACAAATAGTTGTTCTGCCAGGCTAATCTTATGGATCTCATATTTTACTATTTATGTCATTTTTAATTTCACTGTATTTTTCAGACAGCTAAATATGTTGCACACTCTCTTCCCAGGAACTGTGACCATCTTAAAGGCAGGGTCTTTTTATCTCCTAGCTAAGTGTTCAGAAAACAGTTAGAACTGGACATGGAACAGACTGGTTCCAAATAGGAAAAGGAGTACGTCAAGGCTGTATATTGTCTCCCTGCTTATTTAACTTATATGCAGAGTACATCATGAGAAACACTGGACTGGAAGAAACACAAGGTGGAATCAAGATTGCCGCAAGAAATATCAATAACCTCAGATATGCAGATGACACCACCCTTATGGCAGAAAGTGAAGAGGAGCTAAAAAGCCTCTTGATGAAAGTGAAAGAGGAGAGTGAAAAAGTTGGCTTAAAGCTCAACATTCAAAAAATGAAGATCATGGCATCTGGTCCCATCACTTCATGGGAAATAGATGGGGAAACAGTGGAAACAGTGTCAGACTTTATTTTTTGGGGCTCCAAAATCACTGCAGATGGTGACTGCAGCCATGAAATTAAAAGACGCTTACTCCTTGGAAGAAAAGTTATGACCAACCTAGATAGCATATTCAAAAGCAGAGACATTACTTTGCCGACTAAGGTCCGTCTAGTCAAGGCTATGGTTTTTCCTGTGGTCATGTATGGATGTGAGAGTTGGACTGTGAAGAAAGCTGAGCGCCGAAGAATCGATGCTTTTGAACTGTGGTGTTGGAGAAGACTCTTGAGAGTCCCTTGGACTGCAAGGAGATCCAACCAGTCCATTCTGAAGGAGATCAGCCCTGGGATTTCTTTGGAAGGAATGATGCTAAAGCTGAAACTCCAGTACTTTGGCCACCTCATGAGAAGAGTTGACTCATTGGAAAAGACTCTGATGCTGGGAGGGATTGGGGGCGGGAGGAGAAGGGGACGACCGAGGATGAGATGGCTGGATGGTATCACGGACTCGATGGACGTGAGTCTGAGTGAACTCCAAGAGATGGTGATGAACAGGGAGGCCTGGCGTGCTGCGATTCATGGGGTCGCAGAGTCGGACACGACTGAGCGACTGAACTGAACTGAAGTGTTCAGTAATTGATAAACAATAATATAACACCATTTTGAGAAACTCAACTCAAATGACATAATCAAGCATATTGCTAACCTAGAGAACTGTGAGGAATATGAGAATATCTTTTTCCTCAATTTACCCAACCAAACAATCACAGTCTCAGATTAAAGTGTTCGATATTCAAGATCCAGAATCTAGTTTAAAACAAACTCCAAGGAACATTTTGCTATAGAAACTTTTAAACATCTTCTACTAAAAATGCCTTATAAAAATAAATCAAAAGAAAACTTCCTTCACTTATAACATAAAAAGTCAATACAAGATGACTTAATTTCTTAAAATCATAAATTTTTGCTTATCCCTCTACATTCTTATTTGGCAAATTAATAAATTCAAACTTCAGAGCCACCCTTGTTTGCTTTTCTAAAATCTCTTTTTATGCTGAAGCTGCATGTAGTTGTCTGCAGTGGTTCATTCTCTATCATTCTGTGAACAAAGAGGCAGCCATGCAGCTACATTCCAAGCTAAAGCAGGCTCACAAGCACTGATGCAAATTTGTCCATTATGATCATTTGCATTTATTCTGTTAATGCTTTTTATGAGAAATCTATAAAGTGATTACAGTCTTCTGATCTTCATAAAACACAATGGGGACGGAAATATTAGAATGATCAGAGAATGTGTGTGGTAATACAATTTCACTCTGATCTCTTTCATGTATAACTCCATGGAGATCTTGAAGGTGCCTCTTGGCACACTATAATTATTTATTTACTAAATTTCTGAGTTCGGTGCCATGAAATGTATTTAAATATTGTTATGCAGATGATACTTAGGTACAATGGACTTCTGATGCTGCTTAATCTATTTTTACTCCCAGTACTATCTTGTCTAAGATCCAACACCATATGCATTGAAATAAGTTGTTCTTCAATGTTTCAAAACCTGATTTATTAGTTGTTCGAATTCCATCTGCCTCCAAAAACTGTAGTGTGCCTCTCCTCTCACTGCCTGCATAAAAGGTTGAGGCTCGATTTTCCTCTACTTTATCATTTGATCAGTATATCTGACACATACATTAAGTTCTCTTTTCAACTATATAAATCACTTAAAATTCACACTTTTTTAAAAAAAAAAAAAAGATCAGGCCAGTACAGCAGAAGCTTAACTAATGCACTTGTCATCTTCCATATTACTAATGTTTCAAAAAACTGGTCTCAAGAAACTGTCCTTGCTATTATAAAAAAAACACTGAAGTCAGGCTGAAATACTGATGCTTGCCCAAACTGGGAAAACAAATTATTATTAGCAAATACAGATTGCATGATCCACAGCTAGGGGGGAAGAAATGGAACAATGCTCAGGTCTGTAAATAACTACAACAAGAAATAATAACAGATGGAATAATTTGAAGGTGTGGGAATTTTTCTGGAGAAGACAAAGAAAATGGAAGGGGCAAGAGAGACATCTATTGCATCTCTCTATGTGACAGAAAAGAGCCACCATTTACAAGAGCAGCAAGGGAAGCAGGCTTTCAAAGGTGAGATGGGTTTTAGTTCCAACTGCTCTAGGAAGAAGGTTAAAAGAACATTCAGTTGGGACATCTAGGATATAAAAGATTCTCAACGATGAGTCAGGTAAATTCTTTAGAGAGAGAAGGGAAACGGAGACGCAGAATTAGTGAGAGGGGGCCCGAGTAGGTTAGCTAACTGAGGACCCTGGACTCCCTGAGGTGACTGACATGAATGAGACGCTGAGCAGGATGAGACGGACAAGCTGGACTCGAGAGGAGCCGGTAAGAGCTGCGGGGGACTGAGGGCCATGGAAACTAACAGGAACACACCCAGTTGTGAGGCTCCCACCTTCAGGTTTTCGATGGTGATATAGAAGCCACCCTTTTAAAATTCTCAATCCTCATCTATCTTATTGGATCCAGCAGCACCAACTGGCTCAGTTAACCATTCTTTTCTGGAAACAACTCCATCATTTAGCTTCCAGGACCACATCATCACTTGATTTCCCGTCTTACTGCTCAGTCCTTCTCCATTGTTCTGCCTCATTCCCCTTTATCTTCCTGACTCTCTACCACTTGAAGACCCCAGAGCTCAACCCTCTGAACCCTTTCTCTGCTCTATATACATGCTGTGGAAGATATCATTTAACCTGGTGGCTTCACATATCATCTATATGCCAATGATGCCTCAATTCCCATCTCCAGTCCAGACCTCTGTCATGAGCTCCCGACTGGTATGTCCAACTGACTCCTTGGCATCTCTGCTGGAATGCTCACAGAATGACTAATTTAACATCCAAAACCAGACTCAGACCAACCTCCCACTCTCTACCTAGTCCTCCAACAGCCTTCCTTATCTCTGAAAAAAAAAAAGAATAAAGTACTGATTCATGCTACAAACATGGAGGAGCCTGAAAAGCATGATGCTAAACGTGGAAACCAAACACAAAAGGCCACACGTTGTACAGTTTCATGGATGCTGAAGGTCGGGAACAGGCAAATCCAGAGAGGCAGAAGACAGATTAGTGGTTAGCAGGAGCTGAGGGCAGGCATGGACAGAGACTGCTGACAGACAGCGATGCCTTTTGGGGGTGCTAACAGTGTTCTGGAAGTAGAGAGGGGTGATGTTTGCACAACACTCTGAACACACTAAAAATCACTGAATTACACATTGGAAAACTGAGTATTATGGCATGTGAATTTTATCTCAATAAACACATTTAAAATAAAATAAAACTAATAAAGGATTACAAGAACTTTGTTTGCTCTTATATCTATTTCAAGTACCTATGACAACATCTGACAATGGTGGGTATTCAGAATATATTTGCTGAATAACTGATGAAATTAGTCTCTGAAGTTCATGCACATATATATGTATATGTGTGTGTGTGTATATACACCTACTACAGTTTTGCTCTCTGCTTCATACATCAATACCTAATGATGTGTGAAAGATGAGCAGAAATAAGACCAAAAGTCCACTGTTCCATCTTGAAATCAGTCCTGAAAGTTAATGGAAATGTGAAAAAAAAAAAAAAAAGCTAACTAAAAAGTACCAAGTGTGCAAATTCCTTACATTTAGAACTCTCTCAAGTTAAGGTAACTTTAAATTACCTTAGGTTTGTGTATAATACTGCATTAAAGCTTAAAAATAACTTTTTGTAGAGCACAAAGGATACATTCTAAATCAATCCACAGGTAGCTTTTTCAAAACTGTTTTGTGTACAGTACAGTGAGAAAAACAACTTGAGTCAAAGATATGGTATCATCAAGGAATTTATAACATATATGGGTAGAAAATAAATACTCAAATCCTAAAACTTGCGAAGACAAAAGGCTGGCAAATAAAAGAATAAAATTACATAGGATTTTAATTTGGTAGCAACTGATAAAAAAAATCTCATGTTCAATATTCCTAATTTTTTAAATCCAGCATTTTTTCCCCAAAGAACTTATTAATTGGGGTAGCAATAGATAGTCAATAACTGTTATTATTTAGATGGCAATAACTCCACAGTATGTCTTAGAACCTAGGAACACATATTTCTTGATTCATGCACACTTATTATGTATTTTTTCTGCACACATATGAAATGAGTTCATTGTCCATTTCCTGTTGGCAGGCAAAGACATCATTCCTAATGGCATGGAGTTCCCAAGCGTGCCACTGCCCGGGGCACCCATGCCAAGGCACAGAACACGCCTGTCAAGAAGAAAGGCCTGGCTGAACCTGAAGTTTCTGACGGTCTACATCTCAACTCTGCCATATCGTAGTCCTCAGCTTGTTCATCCATAATCTCTTTTAGATGGGTTTCTCTCCCTTCTCATCATGGCCCTATTGTTTTGTCTGAAATTCAATCACAGATGAAGTAGGCTCTAGGAAACATTCTCATTCTAGCTCTTCAGCCACACCAGAAACCCTAGACCCTGTGTTAATTTTGTTATAGCTTTCAGTTCTCGCATTTCAATGCAAAATCACTTTCCCCTGGAGAATGCCACTGATATTGGCAAGACAGCACAGGGGCTGCCACACAACTCAATCACCAATACCAACCAGGGAAACTCAACCCTCAGCACACATTAGTAATCATGGGAAAGGAGCCAGAACTTTAATCACAGTTGTTTCAAAAACAGCCAGGGATTTCAAAACGCTGTTATTCTAGCATATGACCCCAATACAGTGCTTAATCAAAGCCATTGCCAGTACAAGAATAACCTGCAGACTTTAATAAAAACCGATTTCATAGAAATCAGTGTGTTGGCATCATGCTGGATCCAATTTAGCAAAACTCTAAAAAGTTTACATCTATAGACATTCTTGAGATAACATTTGTTTATGATACCATAGTGCACTTCTGTACTTGGGACTGTGTATTTATACAAACACACACACATGGGCAGCCACATCCACACTGCTATTTAGAGACACAGTCACACAATTAAGGTGACATAGTCAACAAAAGCACTGCAAAATGCGAACGTGTGCAATTGGTGACCAGCTGGGTGGGCAGGTGCAGGATCTGGATGGGATCACCTCCAGGTCCCAGAGATGATCTGGAAGCTTTCTTCACACTAGAAATCTGGGACACAGTGTTTTTGGTGTCACTCCTTGCTGGCGAGAGACACAAGTCCAGATGTTCACAAAGCCACGAAGCCTGACCTAACTCTGCCACCAGTTCTATTTTTAGGCTGTGTCCTGGTGAAATGGCAAAGGCCATGATCATGCCTTAAGAGATAGCAGCTGCCACGACTGCTCCTGTAGCTGGAGAGGGCACAGCAGAGCCGTTCTCTGTCATCCAGAAGAAGGATAACAAAGAAAAGCAGGACCGTGAGCTTGACTTTCTGCAACAGTCCCACTTCTAGGGCTTTCCACTTCTCTCCCCACCATGGCAGAACTGGGGAGGGCAGCAGGAACTCGAGAGTCCAGGAGAGGAGAAGGAGGCTGTACTAAAATGTTTTTTATAAAGAGGAGCTGCACCAGGGGAATTACACACACACACACACCCACACCCACCCAGGGGAATTACACACACACACACACACACACACACACACACACACACACACCCAGGGGAATTACACACACACACACACACACCCAGGGGAATTACACACACACCCACACACACCCAGAGGAATTACACACACACACACCCAGGGGAATTACACACACACCCACACACACCCAGGGGAATTACACACACACACACACACCCAGGGGAATTACACACACACCCACACACACACACCCAGGGGAATTACACACACACCCACACACACCCAGGGGAATTACACACACACCCAGGGGAATTACACACACACCCACACACACCCAGGGGAATTACACACACACCCACACACACTGGTGCATGTGTGTGTGTTAGTCGCTCAGTCATGTCTGACTCTTTGCAACCCCATGGACTTTAGCCAGCCAGACTCCTTTGTCTGTGGAATTTTCTAGGCAAGAATACTGAAGTGGGTAGCCATTCCCTTCTCCAGTGGATCTTCCAGAACTAGAGATCAAATCCAGGTCTCCAACACTGCAGGCAAATTCTTTATCATCTGAACCACCAGGGAAGTCCATATATAGTGGTGGGATACAACCATTCAGAGGGGTTTACAATCTATTAGAATTGAAGGGAATGCGTTCACTCTTAATTCTTAAAAAATATATGCTCGGACTTTCCCTCCCAATGCAGAGGTCTGGGGTTTGATACTTGATCAGCCAACTAGATCCCACATACCTCAACTAAGACTTTTCCTGCCACAACTAAAGATCTTGCATATCACAATGAAGACTAAGGACCCCATGGGCCACAAGTGGTGCAAACAAATAAATAAATATTTAAAAATTTAAAAAACATTTATGCCCATATATGTGTATATAATACACAAACATACATGTGTGTGTATATATATATATACACATATACACACACACCGGGGAAGGCAATGGCACCCCACCCCAGTACTCTTGCCTGGAAAATCCCATGGACGGAGGAGCCTGGTGGGCTGCAGTCCACGGGGTCGCTAACAGTCGGACAGACTGAGCGACTTCACTTTCACTTTTCACTTTCATGCGTTGGAGAAGGAAATGACAACCCACTCCAGTATTCTTGCCTGGAGAATCCCAGGGATGGGGGAGCCTGGTGGGCTGCCGTCTATGGGGTCACACAGAGTCGGACACGACTGAAGTGACTTAGCAGCAGCAGCAGCATACACACACACACACACACACACACACACACACACACACACACACCCCTCCAAACATTTTCACAGGCCACCTTCTAACATGAGATATTTCCACCAGATCTTTCTATTCATAAAAGTGGGGAGATTCCTCTGAATAGAAATAATGTAACTATCAGTGAGTATTCTAGGCCAGCAACACCGGTAAACATCAACATTAAGGTTTCTGATGAACTAAAGCACCAATCTGCGATTTTTTTTTACCTCTGGGGGAAAAAAAAAATCTCAATTACAAAGAGGTCTGTGGTGAAGAATTAAAAAACATACCAAATAAGTTATTTCTTAAAGAAAAAGCAGCATATAAACATGGGGGAGGAAGGGCAAGGGACTCTACATCTGTCACATTTCTATTCACTGTCACCAGGACAACCTTCAGGGATTATTCCCAGGATCCATGATTCACAGCAAACCTGCTTTCAAATATATATTGGCAATATTTAATTATATACTGTCTTGGCATACTCTGTATATAGTTGATGCTTTTATACAAGCTAGGAAAAAGACAATTTCACAGATGTCTGTTCCTGTCTGACTATACAAATGCTTGAAATTTTAAGAAAATAAGCCATCGATGCTTTAAGCTAAAACCCTCACTGATTAGAGATTCGAATGCACTTCTACCCCGCAAGGGGGTGTGGGGGAACAAAGGGATAAGATGGTCAAGTTGTAAAGCTGCTTTTTTGCCTCTGAATCAGACTGAATTCTCATGGGCTTTTTAAAAAAAAAAAAAAAAAACAAAAANGATGCTTTAAGCTAAAACCCTCACTGATTAGAGATTCGAATGCACTTCTACCCCGCAAGGGGGTGTGGGGGAACAAAGGGATAAGATGGTCAAGTTGTAAAGCTGCTTTTTTGCCTCTGAATCAGACTGAATTCTCATGGGCTTTTTAAAAAAAAAAAAAAAAAAACTTTTGTTTCCTGAATTATGAACTCTTGGCAATATGTCATTGTAATATGCAAATACTGAAATATTTTCTAAATGATTTTCTAATCATCTTCCTTTTTGGAAAACTGACATTGATTCTCTCCATTACTGCAGATAATAGAGGATACTCTGCACCTAGATGACTGGGCAAGTGGGAAACCATAGCACCCTCGTTTCACTGAAGAAGAAAACAGGTCTACACAAATAACAGTACCTTACAATACCATAGCTGCTAAAGGGCCAAATTGCTTTTGCAATCATACTCTCATCTGAGCCTCGAAGCATCATGTTATTGAAGCAATGGATGGGAAAATTAAGATACCAAAGGGTGCAGCATCTTGCCAAAGATAGCCACAGGTGATCAGTAGTTTAAAACAAATGAAAACGCAAGGCAATGTGAGGATCTTTCAAACATCTCAAAGGTCAAGTGATTTGTCCAGTTTCCAATACCTGTCCTCTAGAACCTGTTCTCTGATGTTAGTGGAAATAATGTCAAGTTGGATATGAATCTGTGCTTTGTAGATTAAGGATCATACCACTTTTCTCCCAAATAACTCATCACAGACACCAAACCAAATAATAAATAAGAAGCAGGCTTTCAGATAAAACACAGTCTACCTAATTTCAACATTTAACATCAAGCTGGTTCCTCTTTAAGGTTTTTGGAATCTTAGATTCTAAAATTCCTCTCACAGTTCAGGCTGTGATAGTTTTGCCTCAGTGACACCCAGAATGGTCAATATGACTATCTTTGGTTTGAAAATAGTCTCTTAATCATTATCTCATGATTCCACTTGTTGAAAAAATATTACTTATTTTTATCTCATGTACAGTTAGGTATCAGATGAATTTGTTTTATAAATCCATTTCTAAGAAATTATTAAATTCTTTATGTAACACATCTTTATGTAATTACATCTTTATGTAACCACTTAAAATGTGGATTCTGATAGGAAATTAAAATGCATTTATTCATGTTTTAACATTTAATCAGTATAAAACACAAACGGGCTTCCTTTTGTTTGCATAATAATTTATTTTGTGTATGTTTTTAAGATGTGTATTTTACTGTGTTTGCTCTAATATGCTTCCTCATCTATTATAGAAACACCCTGCCACAAGAATTTTGGAAAAGTGAGGTACAGAAGTTGTGACAAGTGGATATAACAAGAAAAGAATTGTCTTTTAAAGTCAATCCTTCTATGTGTAGGAAACAGAACTGAAGAATCTAAAATCAGGAGGGCTGTCTATAATTCAAGAGCCTCCATCCATAAAGATCTCCTCTGTTTATATAAATCTGACAACCGAAGTTCATCAGCTATTCTTCCCAAACCACACTCCCAGAGATGAGCTGATACCCATTTTATAATTACATACACATTAGTAATTCAGGGAGCAAGATGACCTATAGATTTCTAGCTGGATTATCTCAGGCCCTGAAGGTTATGCCTGCTGGGTAAGGATTACCAGAGTTAATTTCAGATAGTGAACTGGAAACATCCAGGCTAATGAAAAAATGCTAGTGTCTACAACCAGAACAATAATTCAGCATCTGCAAGGTTGCCTTATCAAACCTCACCTGGCCTAGATGTCATGCATTCTCCTGTTTCACTTGTAAAAACAAAAACAAAATCACTACAATACTTACCTATGGCAGAGAAGTGGTGATTACTTGCAGTACTTTTTAGTAGCTCCTTTGTTTTATTTTTTTGGTCACACCTTGTGGCATGTGGGATCTTACACCCCTGATGACAGACAGAACCCGGGTCCTCAGCAGTGAAAGTGCAGATCTTAAGCACTGGACTGCCAGGGAACTCCAACAGTGATTTTCCTCTCCTGTGTTTCACGAAGGCCAAGAAAAATTACCAAGACCAAAATGATAGATGGCCCTAATTTTTTGAAGATGTAAGCCCTTTGATTCACATCTATATAGCTGCTGGATGGAACTTTCAAGGCCTCGCGAGGCAGTTCCAAGTATGTACATTCCTGTAGGCAACAGAGTAGCTGAAGGGGAATGCTTTCTAAAGGTTTCTTGGGCTGCAAAGAACTCAAGTCCAGATCTTGCAATCTTTGATTTGGCCAAAGAAAAATCACAGCAGGTGAATTTCACAGCTATGAATGGGGAAAAAAATACAAAAACTGGTGAGCACACTCAACAGACCCAAGACACTCAAATAGAGTCTCAGAATACAGCACACACACATCACTGCCACAAGTCTTTGAAACTGAGCCCACCTTAATGACACAGCACAGGGCAAAGGAAAGCAACTGAGTCAATTCTCACACCTACATTCAATAAACCCCCCAAACCCCCCAGTGTACCCTTCATAACCCAATCAGCTAGCACTCTGTCCTGTAGTGTACAGGTCTAAGAGAATCCATGTCTCCAAACAGTAAATAGGCCCCTAAACTAATTCATATCAGCAAATTCTACAAGGTGTTATTTTTCAAACAAAGACATACGGTGTTAAAAACAAAGGGAAAGAGGCAGTATTGCTAAGAAATAGGACTATATTTTTAATTATTAAAATGGAATTACATGAAAGTAGCTGAAAAGAGAGCAAGGAACTGCTAAGCCCTTCCTTTATTTGGACCTCTTAATTTATTTAAAACACATAGAATAGAATGGCAAAATGGTAGTCTTTGTTACTATTTTACTCAATGGCTAATAAACGATTATTCTGCCACACAGAAAACCATAAATTAGCAAGCCAGAAACACTGAGACAAATGGCATTTTGTTTGTGTTTTAAGATGCTATTTAATATTTTAAAAGGATGGGGTAGGAAGGACCAGGTAAGGATAAGGAGAGAAAAGAAAATCATTCATTTGGGGTACATCGTATTTAATTTCCTTTCTGGATTAAACTGAGGGTACGAGTGTCATGGATCTAAATGCTGCCACATGGCCCAGTTCCTAATGATTGGTCTATTACATTATAGTTGGATTTATTTCAACAATTAAATGGCCTGTCCGAAACAGAAGGCATACCTGCCTTCCAGTAGGTAAAATACACGAATTCCCTTAGGGGATGAATACAGGGCAAGAACACAAAGAAGTGTGCCTAACAACGGTAAAAAATGTCAGGAAACAGAAACTGTCAAATCCCCAAGGGGAAAAACAAGCGCAAACTTTGGTTGGAGCTCAGGCACCAGTTTTTTGTGGGATGAAATTATACTCTGCAATCTCCCCTAAGGAAAAACAACTGCTCAAAGTAATCAAAGTATGGTGTTTGGTGAGTTTTCTTTGTTTCAAAGTCCAAAACAAAAGCAACAAGACAGCTTTCACGTCACTGTTGGCAGGAAATTTAACTCTTCACAGGCTAACTTTTCTTTAGAAGAACCTAACCCCAGAAATGAAGAGTTACCGGTTTCTGGGTTTCTCTTCCTGATTCCGATTTCCTGCCTGGTAAACTGGAAGCTACAGCAATCTGGAGGACAAATTTAACTGCTAATTACAGATTCAAGCCGTCAGCTGATTTTTCTGATGGGTTCAAGCAATGATGCTACAACTTGGGCACTTTCCTTGATAATTTCTCTTCAGTCTGACATGCAAACACCTTGTAAAACACAAACGATCTGAATAAAACTGGCTGCAGACTCTCCACCTTTCCTAGGCCCACCTTTCCAAGGCTAGTCAGTCACTTTCAGCATGAGTACTGGAGTTTCACTTAGGAAATTTCACTCAGGAAATTTCCCCTAAGAGCTCCAGATTTCATTATGAAACTCAAAGGCACTGGCATCCTCATTTAGTCTCCAAAGAGCCATAAATAACAACTGATGGAGACAAGGAGTCTTTATTCTTCTGGAGTGTCTGGCCTAATAAGAGTTAGATGAAACAAGTATTAAATATTTAACTTGCATGGAATCCCATCAACCTCCTCTTGGATACGAAGGCCTTGCCTTTTGTACCACTTTCAGTTATATTTTGATATTGTATCAATTCCTTGTCAGGATGATATATTTTCACTGCAATAAAAGTGCAGTGAGGAAACAAGAAAGCTAATAAAAATGTATCCCTCGTGCAAGGAGTTCTAATGGAGCTGAGGTCAAAGACAGTCTAAACACACACTTCGAGGCAAACAACATGTATTTTATCAAGCATTTCAGGATTAAAGAGAAAACTTCTCAGAGGCCTTCCCCAGCCACTCCATCTAAAATTTCCACCTTTCCTGCTGCTATTGCATGTCTCCCTTTTCTTCTTTAATTTTCCTCTCTCACATTTATCATTATTAAAACATTATATGCTTATCTCGTTTATCACCCAACTCCTCTTCTAGGACATTTGTTCCACAACAGAAGGGATTTTTGTGCATTTTTATTAACTGCTGCATCCTCATGGCTTAGGAAAGTACCAAAGCAACTGTGTGTTGAATGGATAAATAAATGAGTGAATAAAATGATCCAGAGGGACAAAGATCAGAAATATTAACTACTGTGCTTCACATTTCACTTTATTAATTTACCCCACATAATGGCCTATTTTACAAATAAAGAATATGAAATTCATAAAAGTTCTTCAAAGTTACTCAGATAATGGGTAGCTGCACAAAGGTTTACACAAAGTTCTTGATACAGTACCACACTGCCCCCTCTTCAAAGAGGTAATCAGACTTGAATTGCTGAATTGGGCCTTTGTTTAAGTGAGGAGGAGTGAAGGTGGTGATAGAAACAGCGTAAGGAAAGGCAAAAATTCAGGAGCATCAGATATTGCAGAATGGCAAAAACCTGGCATTTATGCTGAAATTTATATTCAAAAAGATAAACTAGAGATAGACTCTATAGGGCCTAAAATGTCAGGACCTATCTTCTTGCAAAGAATCAGTTTCAAACATTATTTTTCTCAAAGAAAATAACTTTCCTTTGTCATTTGAAAGCTTACATAGAAATCTGATATGTTAAGTAGATAAAAGTCTGAGACAAAATCCTAGAGACAGAAAGGTAGGCTAAGAGAAAATTGCAGAAGACTAACAACAAAGGCCTGAAAAACAATGATGCAACTGGAAAAAAAAAAAAAAACAAATGCCAGATTTGAAAAGTATTATAAAAGAAAAAGGCAAAAGAGCTTGGTGGCAGATTAGGCAAAGATCACTAGCAGGGAAGACTTGCAATTTCACATTCCAACTACACTGAGAATACCGTTTTCTTGAGAGAACAAGGAAATTTAGGAAGAAGGAGGTTTTGGGCAAAGATGACAACTCTGACTTTAGGTGAGTGTGGCCTCTGTACATTCGTACATGTCAAGGCCCCCAAGATTCTCTTCCCCAATTCTTTTCTCCTGTCCCTGATGATCAAACAGGCAATCACGGTATCAACTACCACCTAAATACTAATTACACTCAGACAGTCCTGACCTCTCTCCCAAGCTCCAGATTTTACCTGAAAATCTCATACATTTCAAATTCAACAATCTGAACTCTTTACTTCTATATCCGGCCCTTCCTTTGTCAAAACTAAACCTTCCATCACCTAATTTACCACGCCAGTGGTCAAATCACACTTCTTCCTGTCCTTTGTACCTTCCCCTCCCTCCACCCACTCAGTCAGAAGGAGTGAAAAAGTATTTTCAAAATTACTGTACCTTTTTCTGCATTATTAGTATCTATATGGTAAATATATGTAACCTGCATAACTTAAAATCCATAGATTAAACAGAAAATAACAAGTGTTAATGAGAATGTAGAGGATTTGGAACCTGTATGTGCTACTGATTACAATATAAAATGAAAAACACTATGCTGATTCCTCAACGAATTAAAAGCAGAATTATCATATGATCCAGTAATCTACTTCCGGGTATATATTCGAAGCAATTAAAAGCAGAGTCTCGAAAATATATACACCAAAGTTCACAGCAGCATTATTCACAATATCCCTATACTGCTACTTACTTACATAGCTAAACGCCAGAAGAAACTCAAATATCCATAAGATGAATGAATGAGTAAACAAAATGTGTACACATACAATGGAATATAATGCAGAAAGGAAGAGAGTTCTGACACAGGCTACATGAATGAAACTTGAGGATACTCTGCTGAGGGAAAAGAGTCAGTCACATAAAGTATTATATCATTCTACTTATACGATGTAGGGCTTCCCAGGTGGCTCAGACAGTAAAGCGTTGGCCTGCAATGCTGGAGACCGGGTTTGATTCCTGGGTCGGGAAGATCCTCTGGAGAAGGAAATGGCAACCTGCTCCTTGCCTGGAAAATCCCATGGACAGAGGAGCCTGGTAGGCTACAGAGTTGGACAGGCTGAGTGACTTTACTTTCACTTTCACTTTTATTTTATGTAATTAAAGCGTTGGCCTGCAATGCTGGAGACCGGGTTTGATTCCTGGGTCGGGAAGATCCTCTGGAGAAGGAAATGGCAACCTGCTCCTTGCCTGGAAAATCCCATGGACAGAGGAGCCTGGTAGGCTACAGAGTTGGACAGGCTGAGTGACTTTACTTTCACTTTCACTTTTATTTTATGTAATTCAGTTCAGTTCAGTCGCTCAGTCGTGTCCGACTCTTTGCAACCCCATGAATCACAGCATGCCAGGGCTCCTCCCGGAAGCTTACCCAAACCCATGTCCATCAAGACAGAGATGTCATCCAGCCATCTCATTCTCTGTAGTCCCCTTCTCCTCCTGCCCCCAATCCTTCCCAACATCAGGGTCTTTTCCAATGAGTCAGCTCTTTGCACAAGGTGGCCAAAGTACTGGAGTTTCAGCTTTAGCATCAGTCCTTCCAATGAACACCCAGGACTGATCTCCTTTAGGATGGACTGGTTGGATCCAAGGGACTCTCAAGAGTCTTCTCCAACACCACACTTCAAAAGCATCAATTCTTCGGTGCTCAGCCTTCTTCACAGTCCAACTTGATGTAATTAGACTAGTCAAATACACAGAGACAAAAATAGAATGGTGGTTGCTAGGGGCAGAGAGGCGGAGAAGGCAATGGCACCCCACTCTAGTACTCTTGCCTGGAAAATCCCATGGATGGAGAAGCCTGGTAGGCTGCAGTCCATGGGGTCGCTAAGATTCAGACATGACTGAAGGACTTCAGTTTCATTTTTTCACTTTCATGCATTGGAGAAGGAAATATGCAACCCACTCCAGTGTTCTTGCCTGGAGAATCCCACTGACAGAGGAGCCTGGTGGGCTGACGTCTATGGGGTCACACAGAGTTGGACACGACTGAAGTGACTTAGCAGTAGGGGCAGAGAAGGGGGTAATATACCATGAAAACTGAAAGTGAAGTCGCTCAGTCGTGTCTGACTCTTTGCGACCCCATGGACTGTAGCCCACCAGGCTCCTCTGTCCATGGGATTCTTCAGGCAAGAACACTGGAATAGGTTACCATTTCCTTCTCCAGGGGAATCTTCCCGACCTAGGGATTGAACCCAGGTCTCACACATTGCAAGCAGATGCTTTAACCTCTGAGCCACCAGGGGGGATCATATTACTGTTTAATAGGTAAAATTTCAATTGGGTAAGATGAAAACTTTCTAGAGATGGACAGTGGTGAATGTACTTAATAAAATTGTACTGGGCTTCCCCTGTGGCTCAACTGGTAAAGAATTCGTTTGCAATGTGGAAGACCTGGGTTCAATCCCTGGGTTGGGAAGACACGCTGGAGAAGGGAAAGGCTACCCACTCCAGTATTCTGGCCTGGAGAAATTCCATGGACTGTATACAATGGTTAAGATTGTGAATTTTATGTGTATTTTACCATAATTAAAATTTTTTAAATTAAGTCAATGAAGCAACTCAAGAAATTCTGACTACCTAATAATGATAAATACTAGTGCTTAAAGAAAAAAGAGTACTTAAGCATAAAAAGATATTCACATTATGTCTAAGCTTTACTCTATACTCAAGAATGGTCTTTCCTTATCAAAAGAGATGATGCATTACAAGAGTAAACAAATTGTTTACTCATGCCAAGTACTACATTTTCATTTCAAAAACAAAAAGCCAATATATTATACTCTGTGTTAAACCATCCCTTCACTGTTAATCAAGTTTAAATAAAGCTCTTTATGGATGGCTAGAGACCGAAAAGTGAAGTATTAGTATACCATTAATATTTTAATTTTATCATGAATATTCATAGCCATTTATTTTGTTAAAGAACAAGATAAGATAACTCAATTATTCTAATATGCAAATTTCAGTCCTGACAAGTTATCTTACCTTCATCTGCATTACAAAAACCAATGCATTTTGGGACCATTCATTATTTATATAATCCTAAATTTTCCAGGTTAAGATGAGCTTCCAAAGTCATTTTGCCCTAGCCATCTGAAAGAGTTTTATTTTTTCATGACTCCAAACTAATTTCAACACCTGTTCTTCATGACAAGCCCATGAGAATAAAAAGAATGCAATGTTAATAAAGATCTGTTCCTTTGCTTTCTTTCAATGACCCAGGAATTTCCAACTCTAACACTGCAAAGAATGTTTAGAACTTTGACAGCAATGACAGTTGTTGTGTAAAACTAATAGTTTATCACTTTACTTTTTAATTATTAAAAGTATGCAAATAATTGCATACTTTTGATAACTGATAATCCCCCAAAGTGAAGCAACTCATTTTGATGCAAGGGTACAAATAATCTATTAATTCAAGGACTACCCAGAGTACCTCACCATATCAGGATTATATTACTATATATTTTAAGTCATATTGTTATTTCAAGTGAGCCATGATGATAAGAAATATAATTGCTAAGAAAAATTCAAGTTCTCACTGATTTTGTGATATAAAAGTATATCCCAAGTTAAAAAAAACCATGAGACTGGAGAATAAGAAGTTGGTTCTCAAAAAAAAAGAAAAAAAATCAGCAATGTAGGAACAGGATTCAAGGTTCTGAAGTATCAAGTAAAGTAAAAAGAGTTATTTCTATGGACTAAGAATGGCTAGGTAAAACATGAAATCCCAGTAAGTATTTGATAAGAGATGAAGCCAAGTTTAAAGGGAGAAATATGTCCAAAGAGGGCTATACAGAACCATGGGCTTCCTTTTCTTTGAATCCCATGTGACAAACAGATGATAAATACTATAACTTCAACAAACTAAGACAATATAAGAATAACAACATCAAATATACATACTGAGTTGAGAAAATCTGTAATCGAACATCTGTGCTGTGCTGAGTCGCTCAGTCATGTTTAACTCTTTTGCGACCTCATGGACTGTAGCCCACCAGGCTCCTCTGTCCATGGAATTCTCTAGGCAAGAATACTGGAGTAGGTTGCCATGCCCTCCGCCAGGGGATCTTCCCAACCCAGGAATCGAACCCAGGTCTCCCACACTGCAGGAAGCCCTGGGGGATTACAAAATATCTGTACTATTCTGAAAATCTGTAATCTCTACAGGGTTGATTTATTTCTGATTATGAACACATATTTTCATAATATAATTATGCTAGTATTTCACCATGCGATAATGTCCTTCCAAACAAACCAGACGGATCCATCTTGGTTTGTTTAATTTCACATTTTCTGAGGGGGTAAGTCAGCACTCTCTTAACTTTTACAAGCAACTTGTGATAGGGAGCAGCATGACTAGAATCAAGAGTGATGAGCAGAAACAAGGAGATCTGGGTTCTTCTAAAGACTCCATGACTTAATATGTTGTACAATCTTAAAGAAGTCACTTAACTTGGGGAAGGGGAAGGCTCAGTTGTATCCTCTATAATGCAAATTAGATTTTATCCAAGGGAACCTCTAACTTTATAAAAATCATTGGAATGATTTGTAGAACAGTTGATTTAGGAACAGTTAGTAAAGCGATCCAGAAAATTACAAAGTGATATTTTTATAGTTTCATTAAGAAAAATATTATTGAAATAAAGGGGAGAAAAGATAAATACAAGTTTCTTAATCATGTATTTCCTAGTTTCCTAAGCTCTGATGAATGCACTAAGCAAACTAGATATTTAAGGGTGAGTGGTAGTAACACATTTCACTTTTCTAATCTAAAATGCTACCCAACTTCAACAAATGTATCCCAACTCCATAATCTGTATAATTAATTCTTTTTGATTATGTCTATTTTTAAATTGGGCTTCCCTGGTGGCTCAGACTGTAAAGAATCCACCTGCAATGAAGGAGATCCGGGATCAATCCCTGGGTTAGGAAGATCCCCTGGAGAAGGGAATGGAAACTCACTCCAGTATTCTTGCCTGGAGAATTCCAGGGCAGAGGAGCCTGGTGGGCTACAGTCCATGGGTTCTCAAAGAGTTGGACACAACTGAGTGCTTAATACACACACAGTTTTAAATTACACTGTGAAAGAGAATGCCAAGTCCAAGCTTCTGTGCCTACAAGTATATGAGCATCTTACTCCATTTACTAGTAAATGAAAACATATATCCAACCTGGAACATATTTTTCTCTCTCATTCATGTACTCATGTGGATACAAATGGTGACTAGAACTAAAAAGAAGTTAATTTACCTTTAGCATCTTTTTTACGAGCAGAAATAAACGTCTGTTGTTACCCTAACAAGAATCAGCTGCTATGAGACTGTTGTACAACGCCGGTAATTACACAAAGGCTGAATTAATAATTACCATGACTGTGGATATTTTAAAGGTCATCACTCTTACACGGCATCATTGAAATTAAATGAATGGATTCATTTGCCCTAGATCTCAAGACCTCAATAAAGACTTGCTGTGTGATGGAGGAGTTCTATGGGTGTTCAGCCCTCTCAGTTCCCTCTCCACCAGAACACTGCAGTCCCGTACTCTGTCTCCATGGTGATAACTGGTCTTCATGGAGAGGGTTTCCTGGGTCTCATTCTCACTTCTGAACATTTATTTTCCTATTGAGACCATCTAAAATCATCTCCTTGGGCAGCAAGGAGATCAAACCAATCAATCTTAAAGGAAATCAACCCTGAAGACTTACTGGAAGGACTCAATGCTGAAGCTGAAGCTCCAATACTTTGGCCGCTTGATGTCAACAGTCAGCTCATTGGGAAAGACCCTGATGCTGGGAAAGATTGAGGGCAGGAGGAGAAGGGGGTGACAGATGATGAGATGACTGGATGGCATCACCGATTCAAGGGACATGAACTTGGGTAAACCCCAGGAGATGGTGAGGGACAGGAAAGCCTGGAGTACTGGGGTCATAAAGAGTCGAACATAACCTGGTGATTGAATGACAACAGGAAAAAAAATCATCTCTAATGTTATCAGGGTGGCGACTGCCCCTTCCCCTTAAGAAATCATCTTTACAGAGCTGGTATTATTGGGATCCCCTCCTTTGCTCATTTAGAATTTGTTGGCTGTTACTAAATTGGACAATGTAAGAGAATGTTTTCAATAATGCAAGCTCAGTGAACAGATGCCCCCTATAAATGGGTTAAAAGAGTTTTGTTTTTTTTTAAGGCACAGGAATATACTGCATAATGATGATTTGACTGTGATGGAGACAACGGATTAAAATGAAAGAGACAAGCCAACCAATCACTTTTCTTAAGGTGTGATCTGCCAATTATCTCAACCAACACAGATCCTAATATTATCATTCTAGGCCATATGTGTAATTCTCAGGCAAAAAATAAATCTTTTCACAAGTCTGAAAGAACTGTTGGCACCCATTCATGCCAGCCTGCACTAACATCTTGAGAATTTTCTCTATTCCAAAAAAATATACATAATGAGGGGGGAGTAGAAGAGGTGGGAGAGAACCTCATCATAGATGTGATTTAGTTTTAGGTTAAAAAAAATAAAAAAGAGGTAAAGATATAAGTGATTCTTTTGAAAACTGCTAATAGATAATAAGAAAAATGCTGGCAGGGCTCACCACTCGCAAGCTGAAGGAGTGTGTGGAGGTCCAGAACACTTTCAATATTCACTGTGCCCATCTGTCGGCAACACAGTCACCGAACAGAACAGGCAATTACCAGAGCCCTTTTCAGATATGATCTGTCAACCACATCTAGTCTTCCTGCCAAAAGAAATCAGAACTGAGGAATGCAAAAACGGACTGGCCTTCTGGGACCAGGGAGACGTTCGTTTAAGATGAACCTGGAGGTGAAGAAAGGCAAGGGGAAAATTGGAAAACTGTTACCACCACTCCCCAGAATACACTGGAATGGTCCACCACTGGGCATCAAAGCAGTGTGGAAGGAAGAGAGGCGCCATTCATGCTATAAACCCACTTGGCTCCACTGTGCTTATTGTGACAACTTTAAATTCAAGAGAGTGTCTCCTCATTCCCAGAACTGATTCTGACATTGAACATACGAGATGGACCTGTCTCTACAGCCACCCTATTCCCATACCCTATCACTAAAGCAGGAAAATGTTTAAATCAAGTATCCTGCCAATTCATTAAATGTTTATTAAATATTTTCAGCATCTAAAGCAGCACTATATGTCCTGTGGCCCCATAATTATGTTTTAAGGTGAGGAGGAGCTCTTTTTAAAGTTAATGCTCTAATACAAGTCAACACCTCTCCTGTCCACTTTGTAATGCTTTCCAGGCAAGATGTACATGGTGTGCCCTGAAGAAGACAGTATACAGAATGGATCAGAAAGAGGAGAGAAAAGTGCAGGTGTACAGCAATGCAGGTGTGAGGTGATGAAGACTCGGACACGGAGGGAATGATGAGACTATGAAGCCACAGCAGGTAAATATAAATGAAAGAGAAAAAAGACAAGATTTGGTTGATAGGTTAGATCTACGAGATAATCAAGAAATGCCTCCAGAAGTACCTCCAGAAGTACATATAATGAATACATACTTCCTTTGGAGGTAAAAAGTCACTTTAAAACTTTTGAGGCTGAGAATTAAGCACATTTCTTTCAACAAATGTGTATGATCATAAATACAATTATATGACTACTGGTGAACAATTCATTGATTAGATAATACAAAGTCCCACTGAACCATGAATCCATTTTATGAATGGCATCACTTTTCTTAAAATATTCCTTCTACAAAGTTGCTTCTAACAGATTTTTTTTTTTAGCACCACGGAAGATAAAAGATGGTGTTGTAAGCTTAAGAGGCTCCAAATCGTCACCAAAAAGCATCTCTGCTGGTGACATCTTTTCAGGTGCATTTGGGTGCAAAGGGCGGAGGCAGGTTCTAAGAAGAAGCAAGGGAGAGCAGCCAGCATGAGACAAAAGTAGAATTTACCAGGAGAGAGGCTTGTATACTGCGGAGAAGCCAAGGTAACACTGATCACAAGCTTCATACTTCACACACGTGAAGCACAGAGACTTGCGGATAGGGGCAGCGAGCAGCAGCGGCAGATCAGCTTTACACAAACTGCCAAGAGAAACGGCCCTCAGCTTAGCTATACTGCAGAAAACCTCGCCACCTTACTTCGCGCTAAATGTACTCAGTACTAAAATTATAGCAATCAACACATTTTTATGCAGCGTCTGTAAGTGAGAGTAACAACAAGGTTATTTTAAACTGCCTGCGCTCAAGGAGCTTACAATCTACTTCAACAGGTTATAATCTAAAATAAGTCTAATTCTCTCCCTAAATACATCTTTAAAAGCACTGGTGTGTGCTTTGGTATATGTATAGATAAATATTTAAATGTAATATTTATATATAGTTTTCATATATAAAGATTGTATATATAATTATATATATAACTGTACATAATTATATATGTATTATACACATACATGTACATGTGAGCATGAGTGTGCAAACACACACACACACACACACACTGTGACAAATTGAAGAGCCAGAGCTATCTCTTCACATATTACATACTTTCTACTTATTCATCTCAGACATTGACTATAAATAATAATGTCTAATCACCCAAAGCACTAATAAGACCAGTAGCTTATTAGAAATTTTACCTAATAGCCAATGATACTAAGAAGTACTCTGAAAACACAAAATGTGTTTTATGTACTAAATGATAAATGTAGTAATTACAAAACCAAAGGTATTTTAAACCTTTTACAAGGCTGAGGCGTATCTTCTCACAGCACAGGTAAAGTTGCCAGCATCTAATTAACACATGAGCATACAGCCCTGAAAGCTGCAAATCAAAACTCCAGGCTGGTAGTTAAAGGCCAAGTTCTAAGTCAGTGAAGTTCCACAGGACTCTATATACTTTGGGCTGTACTACAACACTTTCCTGGGTCCCTAATTCTCTGTTTATTAGAGTTGCCTCTCATGATTCCTCATGGGCCCAAGCAGAGGACCAGAGGTGAAGGGCCGCCAGAGGATGAGGCAAGTACTACCCTACCTCCACCCTGTCACTGAAGCTAGTCCTTCCTCCACTTTTCTAAGTAGCTTCATGGCTGATATAGACTGATGACACCAACCACCCCCAAAAAAACAGAATTCCTATTGTTCTGTCCATAACCTGTCGATTCCCCTCTCTAGATCTCAGTTTACAGACTCTTTAAAATGAGGTTCCTTCCAGTTCTAATATTCTATGTAAACTTTGAGTGTCAATATATATCGAAGACTAGTACCGCTTTCTTTCACTCATCAGAAATCCTAACATCAACATATTACCTGCATTTAAGCTCTAACATTCATGTATTATCACAGCCATATACAACCACACTCTGTTTTCATAATTAGTACAATTTCATATTACCCTACATATAGTAAGTGCTTTATCATATGGGCATGTCCTTAAATATTACCTTACAATCTGGTTAGGGCTCCACGGTAAACGGAAGATATTTAACTGAAACACTCAAAAATAATAGACTGTTTTATCAAACTATTCCCCATATTCATAGTTAGGAAGTCAGTTTATTAAATGGGAATATTTCTAGTAGTCATGAGTAGGAGATGAAGTCACCATTTTAGTCACTATGATTCATATTGAGCTATCGATCACTATTTGTGGATTATTCATCAGCAATCAAAAGCATGCTGTTTCAGCATGATGGTATTTAGAGATGTCCCAAAAGTTCCCCCAGACACCCAAGAGTTATTCAAATCAGTATCATACCTTCGTTAAAGTTTATTATTTTATTGTCCCAAAGTGATTTTTCCATGCCAGAAGGAATTTCTTTTATTTTTGTTTGTACTGGCTTCATTCTGCCCTAACTTTTCAAAAGCTAGAAATCCTTAATGTACATAGGCAGAAACTATCAATTCTTTTTGTTTATGTGGTTCAAAGTAAAACGATTATCTAAGCAACTCAGTTGTTTATTATTCTTGATTTATTGCTGTTTTTATATTGAGTAAGCTTCTACAAGCTTTTCCCCTAAGCTTATTGATTTTTCAGTTCCAGTCGTCTTTTCCAGGCAGGTTCATGTTGGAGCCTATTCAATTTATTCACTGCTATGATTCAGATTTACCGTTTGCATCGCTGCAAATTTGGAACAAAAATTTAGACAGCAATCTAGACAAGAATGCAGGCTGTAATGATGGGGAGACAAAAGAAAATGGACTGGAATGTTGTGCTGAAATATCTCTAAGCACAAACAAACATGATCACAAATAACCGCTTTGTTGCTTAAACCTACTGACAAATTCTTCATTCATAAATACTATTGCCTTTTCCATTAGATTCTTTCTACCATCCTTCAGTTTATTTTCAACCAGTGGCTCATCAACAAAGAAAATCTCCATAGCTACTTTTACAGTAAACTCTTAATTTTTCAATAAACTTTCTTCAAAAGGTATTAACTGTTATGAGTAATGTCTGCATTCACTGGCTCCCTTCTGTCTGGTGACACTGGTCCATTGGGCTGTATAGAACATCAAAGGGATTATCTGGTCACGCCTCTGACTCACAGTTGTCTCTTGGGAAACATTACATGACATAGAGCCACACAAGTAATCACTTAATAATCCCTTTAATATCGTTTCTTAATTTTTTATATATTTAACTTAGATCTTCTATAAGTTATTTAGGCAGAGTTTTGAAACAATTCTAAATTCCACTATCTGCTCTGGAACGGCGACCACTGGAGATACTCAATAGCATAACAATTGGAAAGTGCAAAGATCTCAGTATTTAGATTAGCATCCCTAAATAGTTTCAAATCAAATCATTTTTTAAACATCAATTGTCATAATCTTATTTCTTTTAAATCCCTACTTAAAGGTGGCTGATGTTGGGCAGTTTTACTCTAGTAATTAACAAGCCAATGTCCCACTAAGCCATGAATCGTCACTACTTTTAGCAGCTTTCTAAATCTTGTTCCCAACCTTGGGTGGAACTGGCCACTTCACTTCCCACGACATGAAAACCACACACCAAAAAAGACGCTGAGGAATGAACACAGGTCCTGGTTTCACCACTTCCTAGATGGGCGACCTCAGCAGTATAACATCCATGTGCTCCAGCTTCATGCAGGACACAGGCCACCCTTTTCACGGAGTAGTACAAGTACCATCTTCATCTGAGTGAATACATGTTTAAAAGGTAGATTCTTGGTCCCAAACACCAGATCTGCCAAAACAGAATCTCTGAGAGTGGAGATCAGCAATCTGTATTTTTTACCAAGCACCACTAGGGGTGCACTGAAATCAAGAACCACCATGACAAAGGAGTAGCGCATGCTGAAAAGACCAATAAAGCAAGTCCGAGAACCTGTTAATCACATCTCTGCCATCAAATGGGCTGGCACACTCAAGGAAAAAAAACAAAAAAAGAAACTTCCTTTAGGTTTCTCTCTCCTCAACTCTAAAATGAGGCTGAACTGCGTCATCATTCTCTCGAAGGCTGGAATACTTCAGAGTCCTAATTCCCTCCACCCATGGGAGGAAAGCTAACAGTGTGGCTGGTGTTAGAGCTTGTAGGGAGATGTTCACTTTAAACATTTTTAAACTCTGGAATCCTGAAGCATGTGAGTTTATTAACTATTTACAATGACATTTTTTAAAAAGAAAAAAAAAAGTAAGGTAGCATAGTGCAGGAGACCTGGGTTCGATCCCTGGTTGGAAAGACCTCCTGGAGAAGGGAAAGGCTACCCACTCCAGTATCCTGGCATGGAGAATTCCATGGACTGTATAGTTCATGGGGTCGCAAAGAATAAGACATGACTGAGTGACTTTCACTTTCAGTGTATCAAAAAGTTCAAAAGAAAGACAGGCGAAAAAACCAAGTGACTTTACCCTCACATCAGCACTTAAAAAAAAAAAAGCACAAATGCATAAAAAAGCCTTTCCATTTATTCTTGGCATTCTGTATGATTCTGTATATATGCCCAGGTTTGTTGTTTGCTGCTGATGCTGCTAAGTCACTTCAGTCGTGTCCGACTCCGTGTGACCCTAAAGACGGCAGCCCACCAGACTCCTCCGTCCCTGGGATTCTCCAGGCAAGAATACTGGAGTGGGGTGCCATTTCCTTCTCCAATGCACGCATGTATGCTAAGTCGCTTCAGTCGTGTCCCATTCTGCACGACCCTATGGACAGCAGCCTACCAGGCTCCTCCGTCCACAGGATTCTCCCGGCAAGAATACTGGAGTGGGTTGCCATTTCCTTCTCCAAGGTCTGTTGTGTAGAATATTATAAACCTTCAGTCTAATATTATACCCATAAAAACAATCTTCCTGTAAAACAAGACTACCTATAACTAACATTAAAATTTTTTAAATAGGGTTTATTTAATAAAGTATTTGTCAGTGGTAGCCATTCTTCCTTCTTCGCACAAATATTTCCTGAGCACTTATTATGCAGAAGACTGTTCTAAACAGTAAGGATAAAATAAAAGAAAATAAGCATGGCTTCTACACTCATGGAAATAATCTGGTGGGAAATAAACCAACTAAGTTTAAGTACACATTTTTAATCAGGGGATCTTTTGTCGTTTAGTCCCTGAGTGGTGTCTGACTCTTTTGTGACCCCACAAACTATAGCCCACCAAGCATATCTGTCCATGGAATTCTCAAGGTAAAAATACTGGAGTGGGTTGCCATTTCCTCCACCAGGAGACCTTCCCGACCCAGGGATCGAACCCGGGTCTTCCATATTGCAAGCAGATGCTTTACAATTTGAGCTACTAGGGAAGCCTTAAGAATTTATCCATCAAATTGAAGATCTGAGTTGTGTTAATCCTAATCCCATTTTAGCTGACCTTTTAAGTGCTGACTACATGCTAAACCATGCTGTATGTGCACTCTAATTCATCACAGTCACAACCAACCTATGAGGTAGGTACTATTATTTGCAGTATACAGATAAGAAGACTGAGGCATGGAAGGGTTAAATAACTGTCTAATGCTAAAGCTCATGAACTAACTACTTTCACATACTCCCTCCTGGGTGATTAACTTCTGGTCTCTGACTTAAAGAGAAAATATCAAGCAGAGTAGAGTTTCCAGTTTGGCCCTTGGCCCTCTCACTCCCAGCCCAAAATATAACTGCCAGCATTAAAAGGCTATAAATCTGAAAGTCATGAAGATATGGCTAAATTAAAATCATGCAAAAAAAATGGAATCTATTATCTTCATTTTGGCCAATGTATTTATGTACCTTTATGAATGATCAGTTCAGTTCAGTCACTCAGTTGTGTCTGACTCTTTGCAAAACCATGGACTGCAGCACACCAGGCCTCCCTGTCCATCACCAACTCGCGGAGTTGACTCAAACTCATGTCCATTGAGTTGGTGATGCCATCCAACCATCTCATCCTCTGTCATCCCCTTCTCCTCCCACCTTCAATCTTTCCCAGCATCAGGGATTTTTCAAACGAGTCAATTCTTCACATCAGGTGGCCAAAGTATTGGAGTTTCAGCTTCAGCATCAATCCTTCCAATGAATACCCAGGACTGATCTCCTTTAGGATGGAATGGTTTGATCTCCTTGCAGTCCAAGGGACTCTCAAGAGTCTTCTCCAACATCACAGTTCAAAAGCATCAATACTTCTGCACTCAGCTTTCTTTACAGTCCAACTCTCACATCCATACATGACCACTGGAAAAACCATAGCCTTGACTAGACAGACCTTAGTTGGCCAAGTAATGTTTCTGCTTTTCAATATTCTGTCAAGGTTGGTCATAACTTTCCTTCCAAGGAGTAAGCGTCTTTTAATTTCATGGCTGCAATCACCATCTGCAGTGATTTTGGAGCCCAGAAAAATAAAGTCAGCCACTGTTTCCCCATCTATTTGCCATGAAGTGACAGGACTGGATGCCATGATCTTCATTTTCTGAATGTTGAGCTTTAAGTCAACTTTTTCACTGTCCTCTTTCACTCTCTTCTTTCACTTTCATCAAGAGGCTCCTGAGTTCTTCACTTTCTGCCATAAGGGTGGTGTCATCCGCATATCTGAGGTTATTGATATTTCTCCTGGCAATCTTGATACTAATTATTATATTCCTTATTTTAAAAACTTACACAATATATCTATACCCCTCACTGAATTCTCACTGTTTAGACATTAACAATTACTGCATTCTGTCTTTGAGGTCCTCTGAGTTTGTAGGGAACTTTAAGTCTTTAGCTACAGTCATTTAAAACCAATTGTCACCACAGTGCTCAGTTTCATTCAAGGCAGGTACTGAGAGGTTCTCTAAGTGTGATCCTGAACCAGCAGCAGCTGTATCACCTGGGAGGAAGCTCACTTAACATGCAAATTCCCGGGCCCTACACAGACTAGAGTTGCCAGATTTAGCAATATCAAAACAATAATGAGATGCTCAGTTAAATCAAATTTTAGTGTAAGTATGTTCCAAATACCCCAAGGGATATATTTTGAAGATTATCTGCTGTTTATCGGAAATTCAAATTTAACTGACATCCTATATTTTATAGAGAAGCCCACTAGGGCTTCTTTGGTGCCTCAGACAGTAAAGAATCTGCCTGCAACGCAGGAGACCTGGGTTCGATCGCTGGGTAGCAAAGATCCCTGGAGAAGAGCATGGCAACAACCACTCCAGTATTCTTGCCTGGAGAACCCCATGGACAGAGGAGCCTGGTGGGCTACAGTCCATGGGGTCANGTAAAGAATCTGCCTGCAACGCAGGAGACCTGGGTTCGATCGCTGGGTAGCAAAGATCCCTGGAGAAGAGCATGGCAACAACCACTCCAGTATTCTTGCCTGGAGAACCCCATGGACAGAGGAGCCTGGTGGGCTACAGTCCATGGGGTCACACAGAATCAGACATAACTGAGCAACTAACAATTACAGTCTATCTGGCAACTCTACACCAGAGTTAAAACCTATTCAAAACCGTTGAAGGCAGATCCCAGCAAAACGTTTTGAAACATCCTCAAGATTAATTCTGATGCATGCGTAAAGTGTGAGAACCACTGGCTTAGACTTAACTCCTCCCTAAGCTATCTCTAACCAAGTCTGCATCTAAGGTAACTCCATTGAGTTGGCAGCATCTGTAACACAACATTCTCATTGAACACTATGACCCCAGCACTATTTTAAGTAGTCTCCACGGATTTTCTTTTAAGGCCCATAAACAAACCCATGAGGTAACTACCATTAACTATTATTACCGGCTCCTAGATGAGAAAACTAAGAATAAAAGATGTTAAGCCCTGGATACAGCAGGCTCGAGAGAGCCCACCCAGTTTATGATCTTCCCTACTGACTCTACCATGCATGCCCAATCCTTGGCTCCTAATTACCTCCATTTTACTATGGTTCTGAATGGGAAAAGTCTTTCCCAGGGTCACTAACTGGGATTGTAATTCAAACTAAAAATGGTACAGCTGGGAAACAACATTACTACTATAAATTAGAGATTTCTATTGCAATTCCCCACTTACCAGATTAGAACCCTGGGTTGCCCGTAGTTGGAGGGGTGAAACTTGAGATCATGGAACTCCTTGAATACTACAGTTCAGACAGCTGGAGCTGACCTTAGCAAGCTCAACCTGCAGGCCTCAATTTGCAGTCCCAGAATAACCTGTAGCTTAGCGCTAGGTTAGGATATGATTTTACGCTCAGGGAGTTGCTATATCTCTTTCCTCTTTCTCAAATTACATGTCAAAAGCCTAACATACTACATTAAAACATTATTAAATAAAAAGTGAAAGTCAGCCTGTCCAGTATTTGTCACTCACCAAAACTCAGCAGTTTGGTCCTGACCTTCAAAATGGGTCATGAGAGGTTGATTTAGTAAGGTATAGTTAAAAGTATGGCACATGTTGGAGAAGGTTCTTGAGAGTCCCTTGGATAGCAAAGATGTCAAAACAGTCAATCCAAAAGGAAATATTCATTGGAAGGGTTGATGTTGAAGCTCCAATACTTTGGCCACCTGATGCAAAGAGCCGAGTGACTGGAAAAGACCCTGATGCTGGGAAAGACTGAGGGCAGGAGGAGAAGGGGGTGACAGAGGGTGAGATGGTTGGATGGCATCATCACCAACTCAATGGACATGAGTTTGTGCAAAAACACCAGGAGATAGTGAAGGACAGGGAAGCCTAATGTGTTGCAGTCTATGGGGTCGGAAAGAGTCAAACACGACATAGTGACTGAAACAATAATAATTTACTTCATAAGTGGAGAAAGAGGGAAAAAAGGTGAGCACTAGACTGTGATCAGAAACTGGGTAGGCAAAATAAAAGAATTCCTGTATAGCAAATGATCTTTCAATAAAGCTCAATTTGATTCATACCCAAGTTAATAAAAATAAAACATTGATAGCACCTTAATTCTTTTTCCAGTCTTCTTCAATTTCTCTTGCCATTAAAAATGACCACTAATGCCAGAGAGTGCCAACCCACCACTGAAATATAACTCCATTTTATAGAATTAGGCCCCATAGAGTAACTCAGCAGGAAAATTCAGATGGACAAAGTAGCTGATGTCAAATCAGTGGTTTCAATGTGCAAATTAACTCAATACCTGGCAATTCTGCAAAAACAAATTTCTATTAATACCATCACCCAATTTTGCATTCATGTTGAAAGGATAAAAGCCAGTATATTTGAACTACTGTGTCTTACAGCCTTATTTTGCAAGGTCTTCATCTAGTATGAGTTGTCTCATTTGTTCCAACTAACTTATGACACCTACTTTTACCAAATCCACTTGCATGAAAACACAGACAAGACAGACCACGCATCAGACGCCTCCCACTCAAACCACACGTAACTAGGCTCCAGCTGGTGGAGATTCGATTCAACTGTTAACTGGTGTTTGGAGGAAAAGGCTTTAACATAGAAGCGTACTTATCTTTAGAACCTTAAAAATAACTAAAGCCTCTTAAACTTTTCTACACAAGCAAACCCATGTGACTCACACAACAGCAGAAAAGCAGAGTAGGACATGCAACAATGGAGGAACGTAACTAGAAACGTCCCAACCGACAGCAGCTGCAGAGCAATTAGACTCAATGCTTACAGATGTTCATAAGAGAGAATTTGTCCAAGTTTGACTTACTTTTTAAAAACATACACATCTTTAGACTTACAAAAAAAAAAAAACACACTCATCTCATTCTGGACATGTTAATAATTAAAAACCACAGTTTTCCTTCCAACACTTCAGTTTTTTTCAATTTCATATGCCATTAAAAATGACCATTAATGCCAGGGTGTGATAACCCACCAGGACAAATCAAATAAATGAAATATAACCCTCAACCTCCCAAGGCTGACTATAAATAGTACTCCTTGTCCTGCAACAGCCATTTAAAAAAAAAATTGTTTTTAAGTGATACTGAAAGGACCAAATTGACTTTATCCTCTTTATATGTCTTCATGAGTCACCAATCTATCCCAGCAGACCAGCTCATTCTTAATACTGTTGTTGTTTAGTCCCCCAGCTGTCTGACTCTTTTGCTACCCCATGGACTGTAGCCCACCAGGCTCCTCTATCCATGGGATTTCCCAGTCAGGAATACCAGACCAGGTTGCCATGTCCTTCTCTAGAGGATCTTCCCAACCCAGGGATCAAACCTACGTCTCCTGAATTGCAGGTGGACTGTTTACTGCTAAGCCACTGGGGAATCCCCAATTCCTAATGAGTCTTTCTATTATTAAAAATTAATTAGTCAAGCATTCAGTTTGGCCACAACGGGGCTAGCAAAACAAAAATGTGATGACTTGGGGACTAAAAATTAAAAGCTGTTATTAAGAGGCACGAGGCTTACTAAGGACACATTAAGATGCTTTTCTTTCAGATTTTATAACTAACAAGGCCCCAGAAGGACACATGAACCCCATAACACATTTGTGTATCATTAGAAACTACAATGACTCAGTGCCTTCGAACTTTCTTCCAATTTACTGCCTTAGTACAAAACAAGAGTATTTCAGCTGTGCTTATCTGAAACGAATTGCAATTTTCCAGTTATTCACACACTTGTGAAAACAGCTATGGCTAAAATAAAGCTAACATTTTTCCGAGGTAAGAAAGAACTCTATTTGTCAGGGGTCTGCCATAACTGCTGAAGCAATGAGACCTAATAAAAATGACAAGTCTGCGGGTGCCAGATGAATGGGATTTAGAGAAGCACGTGAATCAGAAGCACAAGGCAGCAATTCCGGGAGGCAAAGGAACCTAATAATGCAGAACTCAGGAATCAGAGAGGCACCATAAGGGTCTAGTCTAGAGGTCAGATGTGGCCTTCTTATCACTGGAGCAGAAACCTACTCCTGGGCCTGGGCAGTCCAAACCAGGGAGCAAAGTTGATGGAGGGAGAGAAAGCAGCTTCACAGAAGTTCAACAATTTCTTTGCAGTAAAAAGGAAATGGACAAACACAAGTAAGAGTCACCACTCCAACTCCTGAGGCATGACCAAGGCAATCCAGTACCAAAGAATCAAAGATTTAAAGTTGATGGAAATGAAATGTAAACGACTTTCAGGGTTTCCAAGACGCTGTCTTGCACTGTCCAGGTGGTAGGCCAGTAGGAAAAAAGGCTTCTTAGAAATCCCTGAGGGGGAAGAAATTGAAGAATCAATTAAGGGATACAGGGAAATCCTGGTTAAAGAAGATGCAGAAGAACTTAACCACCTATGTTACAAAGCTGGGTTACACAACGTAAAATACTTTCAAGAGTGACTTTTCACCTTATTTGCAAAGACAGATGGTGTTAAATGGCCACACAAGGCCAGTCCAACCCCACTTCCCAAGACAGAGACTCAAGTGCAATATGCTTTCCTTTGTCAACCTTCCCTGAATAAAGGAATGGGTCATGTCACAAGACCTGAGGTGACCTGAAAAATCTTTCATGTCTCTGACAAGGGGACTAAATCTCACACCCCATCCCATATCCTCCGGCCTCAAGCATGGATATAATGACTGTCACTGCAGTAGCCATCACGTGACCAGCAGAATAAAGCCAAAAGAACTGTACAGAATCAGCTCTGATTTCAATGAGTCATGGAACCAGCTGCCCACCTTCACACTTTTCATTTACATATTAACTCCTGCTATATAATGGGTTTTCCTGATACTCAGAAGTGAATGCATTTCTAACTGATACAAGTGCCAATAGCTGTATCCTACAGGTTTTACCCATGGAAGACACAGTCCCATCACATCCTTCAATGTAAACAGCTAGCTATTCATGAGTGGCAGGAAGGGAGGAAATCTTTATTTATGTCCTTCACTCATATGTGTTTCTAAATTATTATTATTCCATGAAGCACTATTTGGTTAAGCACAAATTAGGAATGAACATTCATTTGACACTAATATGGCCATGTACGATAGCTTAACATTCAAGAAAGACTGAATAAAAAAATAAAAAAAGGCATACCATGATTTGGGTATAAGAATAAGAAGTCAATTCTCAGCTTATAAATCTATAAATTCAATATACTTCCGGGAAAAAATGATGGCATGTGTAATGGAACTTGACATGCTGATTCTAAACTTCATCTGGAAGAGTAAGTGTCAGCCAGTAGTATTTTCTAAATAGAAAAAAAAGGTACTTACCTACAGTTTTCTAAGCACAACAGCACACAGCACTGAATTCAAACAGGCATGGGTTAAGAGCTAAATTATCATTTCTACAGAGCTCAGAACCAAACCCACATACCTAAGGAGCAGTAGGCCTCTAAGGAAGTATTAATCTATTACTAGTCACACCTTTTTCCAGATGGCTCTGGTTGGACTGGCTGTGCTTTTACATGACTTCATTTCCAGGACACAAGAAAGGCAGCTGACCCAAATGGAGACTTTTGAACTAGAGACCAAAAGAGTCCATCTCTTTCTGGGCAGATGAAAAGCTTAGGAACCAGTTATAAAAAGACAGTTTACAGTGAGAAAGAACAATAAAGCCAATATGTAAAGACAAGAAGAGAGATGAGAAATGAGAAAGAGAATGAAAATCTGACGGTGTTTGAGTCACTGGTCAGAGTTGGTCCCAAGGCTCAGCCGCATTTCCTGCTCTGGGGTTCAGAGAAAAAGCCCACTCTCCTGAGTAATTACCCCTTTTCTCTTAAGCTCACTAAGCTCCTCCTTTTCATCTGAAATCAAGAAAACCTAATTATGCATGTGGAGACTAGTATACATTTCAAATCACTGGAGAAAGGCCAGGATTAATCAATAAAAGGTGAGTGCATCACCAATTTCACATCTGAAAAAATTATGTCCTATTGCACATTTACACAAAAATTAATTCCACATGTATTAAAGACCTAGATATGATAAAGGAAAATTGAATGATGGAAAGCTTTAGCTATAATAAGGAAAAATCTAATTATGGACTATAGAAAAAAGTGTTCTCTTTAATACTGAGGTGAAGCCAAAGTGTTAGTTGCTCAGTCATATCAGACTCTTTGCAGCCCCATGGACTGTAGCCCTCCAGGCTTCTCTGTTCATGAAATTCTCCAGGCAAGAAGACTGGAGTGGATAGCCATTCCCTTCTACAGGGGATCTTCTTGACCCAGGGATTGAACCCGGGTCTCAGATTCTTTACCATCTGACTCCCCAGGGAAGTCCATTGAGGTTGGGAAGATTCGTTTCAACAATATTAAGAAATAAGAAGCTGTAAAGAAAAAAGGAAAGATAATAACCAACACAAAAGTTTAAACGTCTGCATGACAGATACCATAAACAAAGTTTAAAAAGTGAGCAACAGACGGGAAAGAAAATGATTGTGCCATGCTTATAAGAGAAAGGATATATATAATACAAACCAAAAAGTTAACAAAAAGGTACAGAAAAATGGTCAAGAGATCAGAACAGGCACTTCAGAAAGAAAAAACAAAAAGAGAAACATATACCAAATACAAGCCAAAGTTTGGTGTACTTAGTTTAACTGCTTAAAATCATAGATGTAATGAGCATTTTACATAATTACTATATATTATCATATATTTCTCATCTTATACCCTTTAGTCTTAAAACAGTACGGAGGGCTAATGAAGCTGCCCACTTGTTCCCCTTGGAGGCACCACAGATGAGCACAGACCTTGCTTGCTTCTGCTCGCTCACTCTCCTCTTAAAAACAGTCATTAGCAGCATTCCTTTTCTGAGCAACTGAAAGTTTATGAAATGATTTGAAGAAGTACCAAAGGGTTAACTGTCAAATATCTTAAACAATCAGGCTACCACTAAACAAAATTCGTATCCCATATCTTTTCAGTGAGCATAACCATAGCCTAAGGGACTACCAGAAAAACATATATATATGTTAACTCCTTTAAAATTGAAAACAGAAAAAAAAAAAGGAATAGAAATTTAAAGACTATGCACAACATTTGTTTGTAATTGCCAAGATTATTGTTCCATCATTAAAGGGAAGAGGGGTTAGTTTAAACACATTTTTCACATTAAATTAGTCAATATTTTACCCACTCCCCTAAAAATGCCTCAGGTATTTCATGAACTTAAAAGAAAGCATTATTCATACATTTAATTGAAGAAATTGATTATTATGTAGTTGTACCTAGAAAATGAATGCAGATTAAAATATGCAGTAATTCTTGATTAATTTCAAGCTTTATCTGAACTCTAAGAACCCACAATTCTAATGCTGTTATTTGATGTTCCTTTTACACATTTCCTGGGAATTAGATTTATAACAGATTTCAGGGCAAAAATGTTTTTACTAAAAAAAAGAAAAGAACCAAAATGCCAGCTAACAGTTCCTTCAGGAAGCATTTCATCGTGGGTGTTTTCACAGACATATTTTGGCTTTGATCAAGGAATAGAAAGCAGATGAATTAACAAACATATGACACAGGTCAGAAACAACGCGTGAGGGGAAAACATTTAGCATTCTAATTTCCCACGCACGTGCTCTTTTAAGTACGAAGGAGAACGAACTGTTGTATTTGGACAGTTAGTGACAGGAGAATTTTCTTTACTGTTCAGAACTCAGTAAAAATCATGCATGTTTTATGTACCAAACACCTGTATCTCACATCCTGACAGGTTCTAAGCATATGAATCTAACAACTCTATTTATTCAAAATAAAATTCTCATTTTTTTTAAGAAGTTCACTAAAAAAGGAAAACTTTGATTTTTAAAATCACATCATCAGTGCTGGGCTCATGAAATCTCTAGGCCATTTAGAAAATGTATGTATCAGTTAACGGGCAGAGAACCAAGGTGCAATCTGAGATTTCTGTGCTTGTTTTATTGGGTGGGAGAAAAAGTTTGTCTGAGGTCTTCAGGGCATTTTATAGAATGCAGTACTTGAGAAGGAGGAAAGAGGCTGGGTGGTACTGGAAAGTATAATGACCACAGCATTCTAAGGAAATCGGGTGGAATAAAAGCCGTGTTAATTTATGTTGGAAGGGCTGAGTATCTGCCTCCAAGGTCTACCACCCCGGTTATCTGTTTTAGGTTAGTCGCTCTCTTCTGAGGGCTGCCGTCTATGGGGTCACACAGAGTTGGACACGACTGAAGTGACTTAGCAGCAGCAGCAGCTCTCTTCTGAAGAGGCACATGACCAACACGGAGGCAGAGACACTGAAACACTCCACAGGAGGTCCACCCTCCATCAGTCTAGCAACATACTCTGACTTAACTTCATTCACACTCATTCACGCCCTTGCTGCTGAAACAGAAGAAGCAGGAAGTATCTAAGTCCTGGGTAGGGGAGTTGATCCAGTCCTTAGGTATCAGGAAGTTTTCCTTGCTGGCTTGTCTGCTTCCCTTCTCATTTCTTCATCACTGCAGATTTCCCCAAGACCAAGACCAAGTTCTCAGTACTCTCTCTGCTCCTGAATCCACTCACTCTTTTAGCATTTCACTCATCATTTCCACCAATACCCGCCTCCCCAACACACATACACAAAATCAGTCCATCAGTGCCCTATCTCCCTCATATACAGCCCCCAATTCTTACCCAAGGGGTTAATTCCTATCATAACACTCCCTTTGTAGGTCTCCAGCATCTAAGCATCTCTTATACACACACTCATCCCTACCATGGTACTTGACTTTGTTTCTTTAAAAAGCTGACACAGTACCTCCTACTAAATGCAAGCTTGGGACTTAACTTTTCTATCTGGACAGCATAAGAGTCATGAATTTGTCAGTGACGCTGGCTTGAAGATGGGAGGTAAATCACAAGGAACGAGTCATCTTAAAATGGGGGAAAAACGGGGATGGAAAGAATATGGCCAAAAAAAAAAATCTCCTTTCAAAATAAGAAGAATTAACTCTGATATGTAGGGAAATTCCATTTAGGATAAGAATCAACAACAAGCAACAGCCAGAAGGGACTATTTGTACTGAAATACAGGCCATTAACTTGAGTCAAGCTAACAGCAAATGACTGCAGTGGCAACTGCTGGCTGTAGATAATTAGTTTAGAACCTATTTGAACATGAATATTTTATCATGCAGCACAGAACTCGTTACGGAGAAGAATTCGAGGGCCAGGACGTCTGAAGGCTCTGGAGAGGTGAGCTGTCAGGTCCTGTAAAGGGTCTTTCAAGAGAAAACTGGTTCAGTGACTCAGCAAGACTGGATTTCATTAAAGTTACAACAATCCATTAGAACATATCTGGTGAAAAGCTGAAGAGCACAGGTAGCAAGCTATACTACAACAACTTAACTGTGGGCAACACCTGACAGGAAAAATAAAGTCAGTGAAAAAATCATCCAGAGATGAACATCTTCTCAGTGATGCACACACCCCACTTACATGAGGAACTACCTAACCTGCCAATGCTACAGGAAAAAGCATAGCTGCTTCATATGGTAGCTATGCAACGCAGAGGAGAAAATGCCTGCAGTGCAGTAGACCCGGATTCAATCCTTGTGCTGGGAAGATCTCCTGGAGAAGGGAATGGCTACCCACTCTAGTATTCTTGCCCGGAGAATTCCATGGTCAGAGGAACTTGGCAGGCAACATACAGTCCATGGGACTGCAAAGAGTCAGACATGACTGAGCGAGTTTCACTTAGCACTTACCTTATCTGTTTCCATATGAAATGTGAAAATTCAAAATTCCAAAAGTTCAAAACCACATTTTTTGTGCTATGGAGGAATATGCCAAACTGGAATTTTTACCTCAATAACAGTTGCATATGGAGTGTATGTGATAACAGCAAACCATCATTGTTAAGAGTCTTATTTGCATTATCTCATTTAATCCTCAGACTTACCCATGAAGTGAAAGCGAAAGTCACTCAGTTGTGTCTGACTTTCTGCAACTCCATGGCCTATACAGTCCATGGAGTTGCAGAAAGTCAGACAGGACCGAGTGACTTTCACTCATTTGTTAACGTTTCTCTGTAAGCTCTTATGAATGCACTTTCTGGCTACCCCAGGACTACCATCTTCTTAACCGCCACAAACTCAGTGACCAGCAAAGAAAAAAGGCATTTTAATGATTGCTAGTTTGACAATCTATTTATACACCTTAATCTATACACAGAATAACCACATCTAATAGAGTCCCTTAGGCTGATAGGGACTCAATAAATATTTGTTCACTGTTATTTAGATAAATAACTTGCCCCAGATCATTCTATGTTACAGGAATTAATCCATACCCAAGGGGCATTACAGGCTAGATTCAGTTTTTCCAATAACTTCTAATCCACTGCTTTCCCAAACATTTTTTCATCCATATCAGTCTTGGAGGTTTCTCTATGTTTCATGACACAGTGCTGTACCTAAGGGGAATTCAAACAGTAGGAATCTTATTACTGCATGTAGGTTGCAAGGCACAGGGTTTTTAAAAATTAGTAAATTAGGCCCTGCCCACTAGGGTCTCACAGTTGACTTGTGGAAAGAAATAGATAAACACATGCAATACAATGTGACGACTGCTAATATATAAAAGAAACAGATAAATAAAAACATGCATACAATGTGATGGCTGCTAATATATAAAGAGCTAATGGGACAGGAAAAAGAAGACACTAAACTCTTCAGAGGTCAGGTGAGGCTCTCCTGATAAAAAGTGACATGCAGGATGCTCACCTGTAACACGGCAGGCAGGCCCAGGAAAGGAGCGTGTTCAGGTATAGTAATGAAAATGAAATGACAATGGCCACAAAACCTAAAGCCTGAAATGAGCCCTGTGACTGGAATTCTGGCTCATGGTAATTTTGTTGGGGGTGGCGGGGGGTAAGTCGGATTGTGGCATGTTTTGAAGCACAGATCACGCAGGCCCATGTAAATCTGGCCTAGCACTGAATAAAGGCGAGAGGACAGAAGCAATGAAATTCTCTACCAGAGATCCAGAGCTTTATTTTGAAACTGACAAAGATGTTAACAAATCTATTTTTGATGTAGAGAGCTTAGAAAGTTAGAATGTAACCCTATTTTCCACGATTCTTGTTACTCAAATCGTACTAGCGAAGAAGACTTCTAGAGCACAGTATTAGATGACTGAGAACCAAAACTTAAAACTTGAGCAACCTAAGGTCATATGGCCTGTGATTTTACAGCTTTCAGGAATCGGCCAGGGCTGCATTCCTACAGACATTACCACTCAACATGGGATAAAGTATCAGTATTACTTTAAAAAGGCTGGTGTATAAAAATCTAAATAACAGATGAACTGTGAAACTTTTCAATATACCAAGTGAATTTTTACTTTCAACACAGCTCACTGCTGTATTCTTCTAAACAGCATGCTTTCTAAGAATTTACATTATAAGATTTATTTAAAATGTATATTACATTATATAAAAAGGGAATATTTCTAGATCTACGTACCATCAACTCACTTAATAAGTAAAGGAAAACAGAAGTACCATAGAAGAGATGTGGGTAGGGACAGAAGACAGTGGTGGATGACATGCTGCATAACAGATAAAAACCTATCACAACTTTTAATTTTCCAACAGCAGAATAAAACCTGAGATCTCCTCTGACTGTCTTGGGAACAACAGAAAGTCAAATTGGGTCATAATGCCTCTCAACCCTTATTCCTGGTTCCCATTGTCTATGCCACCTCTAGTAAAGAAAAAGCAGGTCTGGTAAAGTACGGGAAATAAATAAGGGTGGAAATTTGTACTTGAGATGGACCTTGAAAGACAGATCAGATTTTACTGAGTAAATACAAACTGGGTTTGAAAGGGAGAAAAGGACTCAGCACATTCAAAGGCATACAGATGGCAAGTAGAGAATTTAAAGCATAGCGAGTAGTTGAGGGAATGGAATGAGAGGAAGAAGGATAAGGAGAAAAATAACAGCTGGCAGAGTAGACAAGTGGCACCATGAAGAAGTCTTGAAAAGGAAAGTAGCATATTTGGAATCACATTTCAGGACTACTCAACACAGTCTAAAAAAGCCAGAGATGGGAAATTTATTTAGTAGCAAATTAGACATAATCCCAACATGAGGAAGGAAAAGACTTGAGTTAACTGAGGCAGTGGGAAGGAAAAAAAATAAACTATAGACACATTGTAATATAAGAGAATCTTTTACATGTATTATCACACTGCACAAAATAATTTATGCATAGAGTATTTATTTTAAGCGTAAAATAGAATTACTTATTTGATTCTCACAATAATTCTGTAAATTAAGTAGGATATAAAATGCTGCCCCTATTTCATCAGTAAAGAATCAGTGCCTGAGATAAACTGCAACTTGCCCAATGTTACTGATCCGCTGGTCAATGGCAAGGGTTTTATATTAGAGCTCTGTGTGTGTTAATCTGATACCCTTCAAATATGCAACATGCAGAGAGATCAGAGATAAGGAAGGGTAAACTGTGCTCCTTCCTTTGATAGCTCAAATACATTGTGTTCAAATATTTAATAAAAATGCTTGAAAAGATGGGTAAACATAACATTAATGGTAAGATGTGCCCTGCTTTCAGAAACATTTAAATATGAAAAGCATGAATTTTTACTTTCAAGAAAAGATGATGTTTAGTACTTTGCACCAGATACTGCCAGGGGCTATGAATATGGTGGAGGCTGACGGGGCTGGCTCTGTTGATGAGATATGTATGATCACCAGTTGGAAGACATCTCCTTCTGGCCTACCCCATTCCAAGTCACCACCGAGTTTTAGCAAAGGAAACCTACACTAACTGTCTGATCTGCTACATGCTCCTAGAAGTTGGCTGTGGTGGAAAGGAGGCAATGCCTAGGCTATCTGGCTTTTGAAATAATTTCAAAAGTCAATAATTATCCCTCAACTTCCCTAACATGGGGGTAAAATAAAATACCTCTGGTTAAAAGTTGTCAGTGTTCACTAGCCTGTAAACAAGAAGGACCTTTTGGTTTTATATAGTAACAGTAGCACCAAGACACCTTTGATGACTTTTGCCCTGTCTATTAAAAGAGCCGTTTTGAAGAGAAGCTAAAACATTAAAGACGCAAGGTAAAACAATGCTGCTGCTGCTGCTGCTAAGCCACTCAGCTGTTTCCGACTCTGTGAGACCCCATAGACAGCAGCCCACCAGGCTCCCCCGTCCCTGGGATTCTCCAGGCAAGAACACAGGANGAGCCGTTTTGAAGAGAAGCTAAAACATTAAAGACGCAAGGTAAAACAATGCTGCTGCTGCTGCTGCTAAGCCACTCAGCTGTTTCCGACTCTGTGAGACCCCATAGACAGCAGCCCACCAGGCTCCCCCGTCCCTGGGATTCTCCAGGCAAGAACACAGGAGTGGGTTGCCATTTCCTTCTCCAAAACAATGCTAGCTGACACATAAACCAATAACTCTGTCTGGAGCTTAGAGAAGCATCTGTATGAGGTCTGAAAATCATGGCCCAATGGCTTTTGTTTTTTTGCTTTTTCATTTCTGAAACCAAAGGTTCTTAATGATACAAAACAACTGCGATACCATGCAGTCAGAATGCAACCAGTTTATTACTTTTTATAACACAATCCAAACTCCAAATCAATGCCATTCACAACACCATTATTCCTGAACCATGAAGACATATTTAAATTCATTATTACTTTTAAAGATGCCCCAAACGATCTAACTCTATCTTCAAATGAAGACTCGATAAAATAAAAAAATTAATTTCCCTTTCCACTCCACAAGTCAGAAATGGATACGCTGCTCCCCGCTGTTAATGAGGTGATAGAAACACTACTGCTGTCGTACTAATGCACTCATTTAGTGATTTTTCTCCCCTTGGTAATTAGTATAATAACAGTAACTCATCCCAAACTTCAGCATTTTAACACTGGCATATTATTTCCATTTCCATATTTAGTTTGCTTACCTCTTGGACAAATTTAAGTGAATGAAAATCAGCTAGATTACAGGTGGTTTTTAAAAAGCCCAAAAGAAACACCATATGGCGATTCCATATGCTTTGGCACTATATCAGCATGTGACAGAATCCTGGAATGCAACCTCAGAATAACTGACACTCCCCCACATCCGCTCCCTGCACTGGTGCTCTAGAACACTCACATTTAAACCTTGTGCTCACGTAGTCGACACTGAACAACTGAATACAGTAAATCAAAAAGCACAGCAGCTATTTTTCTCCTTCCAAAGAGGTAAACAGAGCAATTTCAAAACAAGTACAATTATAGAAACATTATCTCCCTATATGCTCTAGACCAGAAAATTACAAGATGAAAAGTCTGCAAAACAGAGGCATTTCTCACACAGAAAAGTCTTTTATAACCTATAACTTAGGAATAGACTGATGAGCTAGGATCCATGCTTTGCATCACGCTATTCATTATAAAATAATCAGGAACCACCTCTGTGAACAGGCTAATGTATCGGTCATGGTTTAACTAGAGAAAGAACTAGTAGGAGATACAGATTAAGAGATAGCAAGGAATTGGGAAACAACTGTTGTCGTCGTTCAGCCGCTCAGTCATGTCCAACTCTTTGCAAGCTCATGGACGGCAGCATGCTAGGCTTTCCTATCCTTCACCATCTCTCAGAGCTTGCTCAACTCATGTCCATTGAGTTGGTGATGCCATCCAACCATCTCATCCTCTGTCGTCCCCTTCTCCTCGCATCTTTAATCTTTCCCAGCATCAGGGTCTTTTCCAAGGAGTCAGTTCTTTGCATCAGGTGGCCAAAGTATTGGAGCTTCAGCATCAGTCCTTCCAATGAATATTCAGGACTGATTTCCTTTAGGATGAACTGGCTTGATCTCCTTGATGTCCAAGGGACTCTCAAGAGTTTTTCCCAACACCACGGTTCAGAAGCATCAATTTTGGGGGACTCAGCTCTTTTTATGATCCAACTCTCACATCCATACATGACTACTGGGAAAACCATAGCTTTGACTAGACAGACCTTTGTCAGTAATGTCTCTGCTTTTTAATATGCTGTCTAGGTTGGTCATAGCTTTCCTTCCAAGGAGCAAGCATCTTTTCATTTCATGGCTGCAGTCACCATCTGCAGTGATTTTGGAGCCCAAGAAAATAATGTCTGTCACTGTTTCCATTGTTTCCCCCATCTATTTGCCATGAAGTGATGGGGCCAGGTGCCATGACCTTAGTTTTTTGAATGTTGAGTTTTAAGCCAGTTTTTTCACTTTCTTCTTTCTCCTTCGTCAAGAGAGTCTTTAGTTTCTCTTTGCTTTTTCCCATAAGGGTGGTATCATCTGCCTATCTGAGGTTATTGATATTTTTCCTGGCAATCCTGATTCCAGCTTTGCTTCATCCAGTCTGGCATTTTGCACAACGTACTCTGCATGGAAGTTAAATAAGCAGGGTGACAACAGACAGCCTTGACATACTCCTTTCCCAATTTGTAGACCAATCCGTTGTTCCACGTCCCATTCTAACTGCTGCTTCTTTACCTGCACACAGGTTTCTCAGCAGGCAGGTAAGATGGTCTGGGCATTAGCGAGGGAAGTCTTAAATCCACAGGGCAGGCCCTAACCCTCAGGCAGGACGTGAAGCTGTCACAGAATTCCTCCTTCTGGGAAGCTTACAGCTCTGCTTTCAGACCTTTTGCCAGCAAAATCAGGCCATCCAGGTTACCCAGGATAATTTCCCATACCAAGTCACCTGATTATGGGCTTTAATCCTAACTACAAAAGATCTTTACAGCAGCAATCCCCAAACATTTTGGCACAGGGACCAGTCTCGTGGAAGACAATTTTTCCACAGAGGATGAGGGAGGCAGGGGGGATGCTTCCAGGATGATTGTCATAAGGAATGCATAACCTCCATCCTTCCCATGCACACAGTTCACTGGAAGGTTCTCACTCCTATGAGAATCTGATGTCACCACTGCTCTGCGAGGAGGTGGAGCTCAGGCAGAAATGCAAGTGATGGGGACCAGCTGTAAATACAGATGAAGCTTCGCCAGCTTGCCCACTGCTCACTACCTATTGTGAGGCCTGGCCATGGGCCAATACCAGTCTGTGGCCTACAAGCTGGGGACTCCTGCTTTACAGCAACACCTAGATTCATGTTCTACTGCACTAACTAAAGATTGTAGCCTAGCTAAAATTGACACATCAGAAAGAGAATCACAGGTAATAATGAGGAATCTGGCACCGTGCCCTCATTTGCAGGGTTAGGCAACAGTAGACCGCACTCCTGAAGCTGTATCTCAGCTAAGTTTAATTCATAAAAATGGGTGATACAATACAGAAAAACCTAAACTAATGATTCTGCTGGAGGTAATACAAAATAGGAAGGCCATTCCTCTTATACCTAAAAGGTGCCTGGTACTTAACACAACTGAACACAGTACATTCTGCTTTGAAACAGGTCAGGCCTACAGTTAAAGATTCGTTTTTAGGGAGCACCCATTATGGGTCTGTAATCCTGTGTGATGCTGGGGTCACAGTTATCAGATTATGATCCTAATAAAAAACAAAGTGGACAAATTTAGCTTTAAAATAGCACCAATGAAGAACACTTAAAAGTCAATAAGAATCAACAGAGTAACTAGCTCTAAAATATATCTAGAGTAATATTAGATTAAATTAGCAGATAGATAGTATCAAGAATAAGAAAAATACATCATCCAGTTCTCCTCTGGATAGGGAAAATCTTATCTGGAAAAAAGTTTCTTTCTTTCTTTCTTTTTTTTTTTTTTAAAGAGCAATCTGAACCAACAGAAATGGGCAAGAATATAAAAAAAAAAAAAGCCAAGTGTACTGGAAACACAAATATAAACTGGAAATTGAAGGCTTTCACCTGAAAAAGAAGAGGACTGCTAGGAACATGATGGCCACCCTCATGTACCACAAGGGCTGCCAATGAGAGACCCGGATCAGACACTCTGAGGATCAGACACTCTAGACAGGGTCAAAGTAGGACCAGCATGTGTAAGCAATAGAGACAGACTGGAAAACTAGAAGAAATAACGCAGAGAGAACAAGTCTCAGAGTAGTGAAACCAGATGCCTTTTAAGACCCTTCGATATTTACTGAAAACAGTTCAAGGCAGTGATGAAAAATATCTGAACTGGGGAACCTACAGCAAACGTGGAAGGGAAGATTAAAAAACAATTACTTGACTGTAAAATCTATATGATTCTACAACCATGAGAATCTGGAGAAAAGAGAGAAAGGGAAGGTAAATCAAGTTATCATATTTAAAAGGAAAAATGAAAGAACCTGATATGAATTAAATGGCTACTTGGTATCAAGTGCTGTCCAGTTTACACACATTTAATGTTCAGAATAACCCACTCAAGTGGGTATTACTACAACTTCATCTTTAGAAGAGAAGAAACTGAGGCGCAGAGAAGTTCAACCACTAGCTGAACATCTAGACACTGGAGGAGCTCAGATTCTTACTTGAATTTAACTGCATGTCCACTGAACACCAATCTGATTCCCAGAGGGAGAATTTAGTTATCTGGAAAATTAACTTTTGAGAGACACTTCATTTCTTAATGACGCTAACAAATGAGGCATTACTATAGTGTTTTCTCCATAAAGCAGGAGTCCTGACCTAAAGTGTAAAAGGGGGGGTAAATCTCTCATTTCTGTATCTGGCAGAGAAATCACTGTAACATAGTTAAAAACCAAATTGTTTAACTAGGCTTTCGTTTCCCTGGCAACTTTTCAAACATCAAGCATATATACAGATCCCCTGACTTTTAAAAGCACAAACTGAAGGAGAATTTTAAAAGAAGTCATCATAATCAGGACAAAAGGTAAAGAGTTATTTACCTACTCATTCAAATCTTATCTTATTTGATGTATGAGATACAAAACTGAAACAAGCTGACTGGGAGAAAGAAGGAAGAAAATTTACAAATGGAAGATAACAAGGTCTTTCCCGCAGCCAATCAACCCAGCACATCAATATCCTGTTAGAACATAAAAGGTGACTTCTTTAATTCCCTTGATTTGGTTAAACTTCACATTTGACAAAATACCATCTAACAAACTGATTAGCATGGTCTTGGAGATCAAGAACAGAAGAATAGAAAAAAAAAAAAAAAACAGTGTAGAGATCCTAAAATTTCAGCTAAAATGTAGAAGAAAAAGGAATTAGACACTGTGAGGTGACCTAATTTAATTTGTTAAAGGGGTTGATAAAAATGGGTTCTAAACTCCTTGATCCTGATGGACAAAGAAAAGACAGTTTCAAAACAAAGATTGAACCACATAAAAAAAATAAAGTAAATCAGGGTCCTACCGGGAAAACTAATGAATGGCGGAAATTACTATAAAAATCACTTTACCAGCAGGAATTGTACTAGATTTCAATTTAACTTGATCTCTAAATGATTAGGAGACGAGATTGAAGGCAGACAAAACAATGAAAACATTAGTAGTCCTAGACATGCTGTGTGATTATCAAGATTTTAAAATTTATTTTAGAGCTAAAAAAAAAAAATCAAAGTACAAATACCTGGTAAAAATTTATTTTAAGCATGTATTTTTCAGTCTATCTGGGTATATTTTTTAAGCATGGCTGCAGGCATAGATGATGAGGACTCTTTTGTTCTCTTCAGGAAATAAGTGCTGAATTCTTAACACTTTCTATATTCCCAGAGCACCATTATTTAGATGCTAAAATCCAAGCAAGAAAATTATGTGTATAATAATAATCAAATTGTAGCCCCTAGCCTTTACTATTTAACTTTGTTCAGAAAGGTATAATTCAAAATTTTCTAAGTAATGCTATTTCTTGGAGAAATAAGATAAACCTAATTTCATTTATAGGCTAACTAAAGACTGAGGGTCCATTTATCATTTTAAAAATGCTAGCCAGCAGATAAGATTAGTTTCTGTCATTCACAGCACTGTCAAGATGACTCAATATGATTGCAAAGTCGATTTTTATGGCCATATTTGAACAAATAATAAATGTTCCTATAGAGACTTCAGTTTGAGGGTCTCAAGAATTTGACTGATATGGAGGATAAACGATAAGCACACTTCTAGCAGGAGGTTCATTTTATAATCTCATCCTACTCTTTTCTAAAGAAGATCTAGAAGAAGCCACTAAAATCATTAAAGCCTGGATAAAAGGAGCATAGAAATAAGGCTTAAAGGAAGTGAGATTATTGTGGCTGAAGAAAAGACAGCATAAGGATAATCTAATAATAGTTATTAAATATAGGAAAGCTTATTGTATAAAGGATAGGTGAAGCTGCTCAAGTGAGCAACTCAAGCAAAAACGGGAACGAAGAAATCACATAAAATGAAGAAAGGAACGTGCCCACAGTATAAGCATTAGATACTGAAAATTATAAAAAAAATACTCCTCTAAAAAGGAATATTAGGGAACAGCAATGAAACAGCAGCTTGGATGGAGTCACCAGAATTAATTAAATTCTATCTGGATATTCACCATAATCTACTGAGATTCTCCACAAAATAGTGAATTAAATGGAAATAATAAACTAAATAGAAACATAAAAATCCACTTTAGGGAAAAATCTTAGGCTACTGAGATTATGTTAGGATATACAATTTACATACAAAGTGGATTTTGGAAGACTTACAAAAAATCTGATTGCCTTAAGACATTACCAAAGGGAACTAAGTATCAAAAACATAGACTACAAAGCCAAGCAAGAGCTGAAGGACAAATCTAAAAAGCTCAAGTTTCCCACAGCACTCAAGCTGTTATGTCTGTGGTCTAACTAAAAAGAAGGAAAAGCTTCTTTTTATACTTCTGATCACATTATGGCTCTCAATTGGCATATTTCTATTTTAAACACAAATATTATTTTTACTCTCTAAATTTTAATTCTGAATCCATAAACAACAACAACAAAAAACAATTCAAAATTTTCTGGATACAGACAAGAAAGAAAAAAAAAAAGCTGGTACTGATAATCAGACAGAATTTAATGGCATTCATTAAATACATTTCAAACCATTTCATTTTGTGGACACTTTTACATGGGCATTCTCTGGCTACCCTAAAATAAAAAATAATAATAAGAACAACAACAAGTGTTGCTGAGGATAGGAAGAAAAGAGAACCCTTGTGCACTGTTGGCAGGAATGTAAATTTCTGCAGCTACTATCTAGAAAACCGAATGGAGACTCCTCAGAAAATTAAAAATAGAAATACCATATGATCCAACAATTCCTCTTCTGAGTATATATACATAGAAAATAAAAACAGGATGGCAAGGAGATAAACTGTGTTCCCGTATTCACTGCAGCATTGCTCACAATATCCAAGACAGGGCAACAATCTAAGCATCCTTCACAGATTAATGAATAAAAAAAGATTAACGGATAAAGACGACATGAGGGGTGTGTGTATGTGTACATGTGTGTGTACATATATACATAAACACACACATACACAATGGAATATTATTCAGTTGTGAGAAAGGAGGAAATCCTGCCATCTGCAACAACATGAATAGATCCATGCTAAGTGAGCTAAGTCACACAGAACATAGAATCTAACAAGGCCAAATTGGTAAAAACATGGAGTAGAATGGTGGTTACCAGAGGCTGGGGGTGGAGAATGTGGGGAGATGCAGTGCAAGGACTTAGCAAATAATAAGTCCCAGATTTATTTATCAATAAGTCCCAGGGAAGCTATGAGGCTTCCCTCATAGCTCAGTCAGTAAGAAATGTGCCTGCAATGCAGGAGATCTGGGTTCGATTCCTGGGTCGGGAAGATCCCCTGGAGAAGGAAATGGCAACCCCCTCCAATATTCTTGCCTGGAGAATTCCCATGGACAGGGGAGCCTGGCGGTTTACAGTCCATGGGGCCCATAAGAGTCGGGCACGACTTAGGGACTACACCACCAAGCACCCAGATCTAATGCACAGCTTAGTGATTCTCAACAAAACTGCATTACAAACTTGAAAATCACTGAGAGACCAGATTTTTAATTGTCCCCACTACAAAAAAGAAATGATAATTATGTGACATGATACAGTTGTAAGCTAATGCTATGTTGGTAATCATACTGAAAGACATTAACATGTCAAACCAACAAGCTATACACCTTAAACTTACAGTATTATATGTCAGTTATGTCTCAATACTAGAAAGGAAAAAATAAACAAATGTCTCCAAGCAACATATTATCTCAAAGTACTTTTAAAAATAAGTCTATTAACTGAGGTCTTCAGCTAGCAGCCATCCTTCTCCAGCCACAGTCAACTCTTAAATGACAACTGTCCTGACCAGCATCCTAATTATCATGTCATGAGCAATCAAGGGTCAGAACCATCAACACAAGTGACTCCTTAATTCCTAACTCATAGCAACAGGGAGGTAATAAATGTGTGTTGTTTTGAGCTCCCCTCCCCTAAAACACTTATAAAAGACACTTACACTGTGTACTAAAGGGAGAGACAGACTGATATGAGGCTTTCACACTTTGGACTAACAAGTACATGGCCACCCACAGGAGAACCCTGAGCCCAGTCTTCCTCACTGGTCACCCTTCACTCACATGATGCAGACATAAGGCCTGGACAAAATGTCTTTCCTCAAAACTACTTTCAACACAGCTGAGAATTTTTTACCGTACCAGACTGCTCATGCACCCACCAAGTAAAGGGCCAAGAACACATAAAAGAATCATTCTTTAAAATACAAATACACTGGGACTTCCCTGGTAGTCCAGGGGTTAACAATCGCCTTCCAACGCAGGGGACACAGGTTCAATCCCTGGTCTGAGAAAAAAGATACTAGATGCTGCAGGGCAACTAAGCCCGAGCGCCACAACTACCGAGCCCGTTCACCACAATGCCGCGTTCCACATGCTACAACTAAGGCCTGATTCAGCCTAGAACAAACAAATAAATATTTAAAAAACATACACAAATACACTTGGGTGGATGATCCTTAGTTAAAAAATAATTTTAAAACATCAACACAACTATTTATGGGGCATTATGCATCATAATTTGGGCTTCCCTTGTGGCTCAGCTGGTAAAGAATCCACCTGCAATGCAGGAGACCTGGGTTCAGTCCCTGGGTTGGGAAGATCCCCTGGACAAGGGAAAGACTGCCCACTCCAATATTCTGGCCTGGAGAATTCCATGGACTTTTGAGTCCATGGGTCGCAAAGAGTTAGACACGACTGAGTGACTTTCATTCCCAGGCAGCTCAGTGGCAAAGAACCCACCTGCCAGTGCAGGAAATGGAGAAGAGTGGGTTCAGTCCCTGGGTTGGGATGATCCCCTGGAGAAGGGAATGGCTATCCACTGCAGTATTCTTGCCTGGAGAATCCCATGGACAGAGAAGCCTGGCGGGCTACAGTCCATGGCGTCACAAACAGTCAGACACGACAGAAGTGACTTAGCATGCATGCACACATGCATCATTATTCTCAAGTGTTTATGGCCAACAGCTTTCAAAGTAACTAAAGAGATGCTAACCAGTAGTGCCCCAAAATGAAACAGGTAACAATGATGGTCTTTCAGACATGGAAAATTAATGCAAGTGCCATTTGGGCAGATTCTTAGAAATGGCACATCTAACTTATGCTTTCTCTGTAGTGCACAAATTCTCAATTGTTTGAAAAAACAGGGAGAATAATTTCCAAAGTGGGGGGGGGGGGAGAGGCACAACAGACTATAATCAGCTTAATTGGGGCTAATTATTTCTTGTAGATATAAATATCCAAAAGATGAACCATGATTTTTTATCTTTACAATGGGAAAACTTTCATGTTATTGGAATTAAAAATATAAATGTTAGTAATGTCAGAAAAAAAGCACATATTTTGTAGCTCAGATGGTAAAGAATCTGCCTGCAATGCAGGAGACCTGGACTGGATACCCGAGCCAGGAAGATCCCTTGGAGAAGGGAATGGCAACCCACTCCACTATTCTTGCCTAGAGAATCCCATGGACAGACAAGCCTAACAGAGGACTCTCTGCAACCCCAGCCTACAGCCTGGGGTTGCAGAGAGTCAGAGACACAACTAAGCAAATAACATTTCACTTCAATGTCAGAGAAAGGGTAATAGCTAGAGAGTAGTGCTTTGATTCATTATGTAAAACCGCACACTTCAAGGGATTCCAAATTTCTAATCAATATTTTTTTAAGTTTTTTGACAAGTAGTAAATAAAGAATAAATAAACTGATCTCTGCAACAAGGACTTTCTCTACTTTATCAGAAGAAGCTATTAGTTTTGCAAATGAAAGTGCCCAAGTCCATCAGGTCAATATATCATCCCGTGACATGCAAACCGAAAACTGTTGGCAGGAATCTGGCAGAATAAGACTTAAAGTTTTTGAATAGGGAAAAAAATGGTAACTTACCCAAAAAACACACATATACTGATATACAATGAGCTGTGCATTAGTAAATAAAAGCATAGGTTTGGAAATTATGTTTGCAAATTTGGAAGTAAATAAAAAGGCAACTTAGCAATTGGTTATAAAAATGAAGCCAGGCATGGAAAACTTATTAATGTTCTTTTAATAGTTTTCTGAGGTAATAAGAACTGTGATGGGGTAATCAGTTGGAGTTTCCTTGGTTTTTAATATGTTTTCTTTTCCCGTGCACCCAGCACCATATGTTCCTAAAAAATTTCCATTAGTGGCTCATTGATAAATGGGACAGAAACAGTATTCTAAGGCTGGAGTTTGAAAGAAACAAGAAATCCAACCACAACATTTAGATGGTATGTGATTTACCACTGATTACATAATGACAAAAAGTGGCCATCAGGAATAAAATTGCAGCTCCTGTAAGCAATTGCATTAGTGAGACAGGTGCTCCATAAATGATAACAAGTAATGGTAACAGTAATAACCAAAAATGCCTTATGTTTATCTAATGCCTTCCTTCTAAAATACTGAAAACTACCGACGGAAAATGGCTCCTGCTCCTCCCAGGTTTTTGGAGGTTGCTGGTACTCTTTTTTATTTTTTAATCTCAATTATAGAGATATTTATCAAAGAATCATAAGACAAGAAGGGATTCTGAGAGATTATCTACAGCAAATCCACCACCTCTAAAGAGCTGAAGTGTCCATAGCAATGCCTCCTGAGAATTTTCTGGTGAAGAGTCTATAAACTTTCAGATCCAAAAACTCATAAATTTACTGAGTGATTAACTTTTTCCAGACAAACAAATGAAAATTCAGTTATATCCATGATGGAATCTAGGGAAAGTTTCCTTCTTACGAAACTATATGATAATTTCCTTTCCTATGTGGAAAACTGTTAGGTCACACAAAGGGAAAAAATCCCAGTTACTAAACTATCACAACCTACACAGATATCATGGTTAGCTTCTAGAGAGGATCTATGTCTAAGGCAGGGCTTCCCTGGTGACTCAGTGGTAAAGAACTGCTTGCAAAGCAGGAGTCATAGGTTCAGTTCCTGGATCGGGAGCATCACCTGGAGGAAGGCACAGCAACCCATCCTGTATTCTTGCCTGGAGAATCCCATGGACAGAGGAGCCTGGTCAGCTACCATCCATGGGGTTGCCAAGATTCAGATACGACTGCAACCTATCACGCACGTGTGCATGTCTAAGACAAATGGCTTTTTTCTACTCTTGATTAACAGATACTATGTATGATAGCCTGTCTTCAGTTAAGTCAGCAGAGAATAGAATGCAATTGAGATTTGGAACTCTGGCAAGGATGATTTAAACTCATTTTAAAGTTCCGACGTTGGCAGTTATGCAAAATGGAAAAATACAGCCCAGGAGGTGAGGTTAAGGACAAAATGAGATACAGGAGAGATGGCTATTTGCATCAGATACCAGCTGACAACAATAAAAGAAGAGACAATCTCTTACTTAATCAAAGCATCACAGTGCTTGAAGCAGGTCAGGATGAAGAATGGTGTGATCCCCATTTTCATGCCAGGTAGAATACTGCCACTGCCTTCTGCTCTGCTGCTTATAAGATGATGGAGTGGGTATGTGCATAAATAGAAGATGGTTTTTTCCAGAAGCGTTTAAGTAATACAAAGCCTTAGCTGTACCCATGACATTCCCGGAGTACATATTCCTGGAGCAGAGGATGACATAGCAGTATCAGTTTATATTAAAAATGCACTGGATAAAGAACGCTAAAAGGAGAAAACATACACAGGCAGCAATCTCACTGAGACAAATGCAGCGCTGGGGCTGTTTCCTGACACATACATCATGCATCCCTAAGGAAAATGTAGATTTCTTGAGTGCACAGACACAAATTTTTAACAAGTAAATTCAATCATGGGGAAAAATCTAAGAGCAAAAGAGTTTAAGGAGGGGAAGGAGATCTTTTCTATGCTATGGATGAAGAGAAAACCTTTTAACAGCAAAGAAAGCAAAACAATTCTGCTCCAGCTAAACCTTTTTGAAGAAATGAGGATTCTCCCATGAAGGCTGATCCATCCGTTATAAAAAAGCAGCAACAGGGAATTCTGAGAATTCACAATCTGTGCAAGTCAAAGACTTCCCAAACTGTGCTTGTTGTCCAGCTCCGGTATGTACCACAGTGTAAAGGAACTGGATTTGATTTTGGTCTGAATCTTACGTCTGCTACTTATGATCTTGGACAAGCTACCCAACCCCTGAACGCAGCTGCTTCATCTATTCAAAGTACTCGTATGGCCAGTCAACCACAATAACATAGGGGGGAAAGCCAGGGCAAGTTCTTGCTGCTGCTGCTAAAGAGAAGAAACATTTATTGATAAAAGAAAATAAACTGAACCAAAAGAATGGGCTGCTGTGACCAACATGTCAAACTTTATAATCACATCTTCAAAACAGTTCACAACTATACCTGAGGACTGACATATCTTAAATATGGACTGTATTTCCACAGACATTTTGATAAAAACAGCTGAAGAGTTGTACAGCAACATTATTCAGATTGAAAACAGTACTAATATCCACATGTAGAATTACTTTCATAGGAACAGGAAGGAAAAAATTTTCTAAAGAAGATCTAGAAGAAGCCACTAAAATCATTAAAGCCTGGATAAAAGGAGCATAGAAATAAGGCTTAAAGGAAGTGAGATTATTGTGGCTGAAGAAAAGACAGCATAAGGATAATCTAATAATAGTTATTAAATATAGGAAAGCTTATTGTATAAAGGATAGGTGAAGCTGCTCAAGTGAGCAACTCAAGCAAAAACGGGAACGAAGAAATCACATAAAATGAAGAAAGGAACGTGCCCACAGTATAAGCATTAGATACTGAAAATTATAAAAAAAATACTCCTCTAAAAAGGAATATTAGGGAACAGCAATGAAACAGCAGCTTGGATGGAGTCACCAGAATTAATTAAATTCTATCTGGATATTCACCATAATCTACTGAGATTCTCCACAAAATAGTGAATTAAATGGAAATAATAAACTAAATAGAAACATAAAAATCCACTTTAGGGAAAAATCTTAGGCTACTGAGATTATGTTAGGATATACAATTTACATACAAAGTGGATTTTGGAAGACTTACAAAAAATCTGATTGCCTTAAGACATTACCAAAGGGAACTAAGTATCAAAAACATAGACTACAAAGCCAAGCAAGAGCTGAAGGACAAATCTAAAAAGCTCAAGTTTCCCACAGCACTCAAGCTGTTATGTCTGTGGTCTAACTAAAAAGAAGGAAAAGCTTCTTTTTATACTTCTGATCACATTATGGCTCTCAATTGGCATATTTCTATTTTAAACACAAATATTATTTTTACTCTCTAAATTTTAATTCTGAATCCATAAACAACAACAACAAAAAACAATTCAAAATTTTCTGGATACAGACAAGAAAGAAAAAAAAAAAGCTGGTACTGATAATCAGACAGAATTTAATGGCATTCATTAAATACATTTCAAACCATTTCATTTTGTGGACACTTTTACATGGGCATTCTCTGGCTACCCTAAAATAAAAAATAATAATAAGAACAACAACAAGTGTTGCTGAGGATAGGAAGAAAAGAGAACCCTTGTGCACTGTTGGCAGGAATGTAAATTTCTGCAGCTACTATCTAGAAAACCGAATGGAGACTCCTCAGAAAATTAAAAATAGAAATACCATATGATCCAACAATTCCTCTTCTGAGTATATATACATAGAAAATAAAAACAGGATGGCAAGGAGATAAACTGTGTTCCCGTATTCACTGCAGCATTGCTCACAATATCCAAGACAGGGCAACAATCTAAGCATCCTTCACAGATTAATGAATAAAAAAAGATTAACGGATAAAGACGACATGAGGGGTGTGTGTATGTGTACATGTGTGTGTACATATATACATAAACACACACATACACAATGGAATATTATTCAGTTGTGAGAAAGGAGGAAATCCTGCCATCTGCAACAACATGAATAGATCCATGCTAAGTGAGCTAAGTCACACAGAACATAGAATCTAACAAGGCCAAATTGGTAAAAACATGGAGTAGAATGGTGGTTACCAGAGGCTGGGGGTGGAGAATGTGGGGAGATGCAGTGCAAGGACTTAGCAAATAATAAGTCCCAGATTTATTTATCAATAAGTCCCAGGGAAGCTATGAGGCTTCCCTCATAGCTCAGTCAGTAAGAAATGTGCCTGCAATGCAGGAGATCTGGGTTCGATTCCTGGGTCGGGAAGATCCCCTGGAGAAGGAAATGGCAACCCCCTCCAATATTCTTGCCTGGAGAATTCCCATGGACAGGGGAGCCTGGCGGTTTACAGTCCATGGGGCCCATAAGAGTCGGGCACGACTTAGGGACTACACCACCAAGCACCCAGATCTAATGCACAGCTTAGTGATTCTCAACAAAACTGCATTACAAACTTGAAAATCACTGAGAGACCAGATTTTTAATTGTCCCCACTACAAAAAAGAAATGATAATTATGTGACATGATACAGTTGTAAGCTAATGCTATGTTGGTAATCATACTGAAAGACATTAACATGTCAAACCAACAAGCTATACACCTTAAACTTACAGTATTATATGTCAGTTATGTCTCAATACTAGAAAGGAAAAAATAAACAAATGTCTCCAAGCAACATATTATCTCAAAGTACTTTTAAAAATAAGTCTATTAACTGAGGTCTTCAGCTAGCAGCCATCCTTCTCCAGCCACAGTCAACTCTTAAATGACAACTGTCCTGACCAGCATCCTAATTATCATGTCATGAGCAATCAAGGGTCAGAACCATCAACACAAGTGACTCCTTAATTCCTAACTCATAGCAACAGGGAGGTAATAAATGTGTGTTGTTTTGAGCTCCCCTCCCCTAAAACACTTATAAAAGACACTTACACTGTGTACTAAAGGGAGAGACAGACTGATATGAGGCTTTCACACTTTGGACTAACAAGTACATGGCCACCCACAGGAGAACCCTGAGCCCAGTCTTCCTCACTGGTCACCCTTCACTCACATGATGCAGACATAAGGCCTGGACAAAATGTCTTTCCTCAAAACTACTTTCAACACAGCTGAGAATTTTTTTACCGTACCAGACTGCTGATGCACCCACCAAGTAAAGGGCCAAGAACACATAAAAGAATCATTCTTTAAAATACAAATACACTGGGACTTCCCTGGTAGTCCAGGGGTTAACAATCGCCTTCCAACGCAGGGGACACAGGTTCAATCCCTGGTCTGAGAAAAAAGATACTAGATGCTGCAGGGCAACTAAGCCCGAGCGCCACAACTACCGAGCCCGTTCACCACAATGCCGCGTTCCACATGCTACAACTAAGGCCTGATTCAGCCTAGAACAAACAAATAAATATTTAAAAAACATACACAAATACACTTGGGTGGATGATCCTTAGTTAAAAAATAATTTTAAAACATCAACACAACTATTTATGGGGCATTATGCATCATAATTTGGGCTTCCCTTGTGGCTCAGCTGGTAAAGAATCCACCTGCAATGCAGGAGACCTGGGTTCAGTCCCTGGGTTGGGAAGATCCCCTGGACAAGGGAAAGACTGCCCACTCCAATATTCTGGCCTGGAGAATTCCATGGACTTTTGAGTCCATGGGTCGCAAAGAGTTAGACACGACTGAGTGACTTTCATTCCCAGGCAGCTCAGTGGCAAAGAACCCACCTGCCAGTGCAGGAAATGGAGAAGAGTGGGTTCAGTCCCTGGGTTGGGATGATCCCCTGGAGAAGGGAATGGCTATCCACTGCAGTATTCTTGCCTGGAGAATCCCATGGACAGAGAAGCCTGGCGGGCTACAGTCCATGGCGTCACAAACAGTCAGACACGACAGAAGTGACTTAGCATGCATGCACACATGCATCATTATTCTCAAGTGTTTATGGCCAACAGCTTTCAAAGTAACTAAAGAGATGCTAACCAGTAGTGCCCCAAAATGAAACAGGTAACAATGATGGTCTTTCAGACATGGAAAATTAATGCAAGTGCCATTTGGGCAGATTCTTAGAAATGGCACATCTAACTTATGCTTTCTCTGTAGTGCACAAATTCTCAATTGTTTGAAAAAACAGGGAGAATAATTTCCAAAGTGGGGGGGGGGGGAGAGGCACAACAGACTATAATCAGCTTAATTGGGGCTAATTATTTCTTGTAGATATAAATATCCAAAAGATGAACCATGATTTTTTATCTTTACAATGGGAAAACTTTCATGTTATTGGAATTAAAAATATAAATGTTAGTAATGTCAGAAAAAAAGCACATATTTTGTAGCTCAGATGGTAAAGAATCTGCCTGCAATGCAGGAGACCTGGACTGGATACCCGAGCCAGGAAGATCCCTTGGAGAAGGGAATGGCAACCCACTCCACTATTCTTGCCTAGAGAATCCCATGGACAGACAAGCCTAACAGAGGACTCTCTGCAACCCCAGCCTACAGCCTGGGGTTGCAGAGAGTCAGAGACACAACTAAGCAAATAACATTTCACTTCAATGTCAGAGAAAGGGTAATAGCTAGAGAGTAGTGCTTTGATTCATTATGTAAAACCGCACACTTCAAGGGATTCCAAATTTCTAATCAATATTTTTTTAAGTTTTTTGACAAGTAGTAAATAAAGAATAAATAAACTGATCTCTGCAACAAGGACTTTCTCTACTTTATCAGAAGAAGCTATTAGTTTTGCAAATGAAAGTGCCCAAGTCCATCAGGTCAATATATCATCCCGTGACATGCAAACCGAAAACTGTTGGCAGGAATCTGGCAGAATAAGACTTAAAGTTTTTGAATAGGGAAAAAAATGGTAACTTACCCAAAAAACACACATATACTGATATACAATGAGCTGTGCATTAGTAAATAAAAGCATAGGTTTGGAAATTATGTTTGCAAATTTGGAAGTAAATAAAAAGGCAACTTAGCAATTGGTTATAAAAATGAAGCCAGGCATGGAAAACTTATTAATGTTCTTTTAATAGTTTTCTGAGGTAATAAGAACTGTGATGGGGTAATCAGTTGGAGTTTCCTTGGTTTTTAATATGTTTTCTTTTCCCGTGCACCCAGCACCATATGTTCCTAAAAAATTTCCATTAGTGGCTCATTGATAAATGGGACAGAAACAGTATTCTAAGGCTGGAGTTTGAAAGAAACAAGAAATCCAACCACAACATTTAGATGGTATGTGATTTACCACTGATTACATAATGACAAAAAGTGGCCATCAGGAATAAAATTGCAGCTCCTGTAAGCAATTGCATTAGTGAGACAGGTGCTCCATAAATGATAACAAGTAATGGTAACAGTAATAACCAAAAATGCCTTATGTTTATCTAATGCCTTCCTTCTAAAATACTGAAAACTACCGACGGAAAATGGCTCCTGCTCCTCCCAGGTTTTTGGAGGTTGCTGGTACTCTTTTTTATTTTTTAATCTCAATTATAGAGATATTTATCAAAGAATCATAAGACAAGAAGGGATTCTGAGAGATTATCTACAGCAAATCCACCACCTCTAAAGAGCTGAAGTGTCCATAGCAATGCCTCCTGAGAATTTTCTGGTGAAGAGTCTATAAACTTTCAGATCCAAAAACTCATAAATTTACTGAGTGATTAACTTTTTCCAGACAAACAAATGAAAATTCAGTTATATCCATGATGGAATCTAGGGAAAGTTTCCTTCTTACGAAACTATATGATAATTTCCTTTCCTATGTGGAAAACTGTTAGGTCACACAAAGGGAAAAAATCCCAGTTACTAAACTATCACAACCTACACAGATATCATGGTTAGCTTCTAGAGAGGATCTATGTCTAAGGCAGGGCTTCCCTGGTGACTCAGTGGTAAAGAACTGCTTGCAAAGCAGGAGTCATAGGTTCAGTTCCTGGATCGGGAGCATCACCTGGAGGAAGGCACAGCAACCCATCCTGTATTCTTGCCTGGAGAATCCCATGGACAGAGGAGCCTGGTCAGCTACCATCCATGGGGTTGCCAAGATTCAGATACGACTGCAACCTATCACGCACGTGTGCATGTCTAAGACAAATGGCTTTTTTCTACTCTTGATTAACAGATACTATGTATGATAGCCTGTCTTCAGTTAAGTCAGCAGAGAATAGAATGCAATTGAGATTTGGAACTCTGGCAAGGATGATTTAAACTCATTTTAAAGTTCCGACGTTGGCAGTTATGCAAAATGGAAAAATACAGCCCAGGAGGTGAGGTTAAGGACAAAATGAGATACAGGAGAGATGGCTATTTGCATCAGATACCAGCTGACAACAATAAAAGAAGAGACAATCTCTTACTTAATCAAAGCATCACAGTGCTTGAAGCAGGTCAGGATGAAGAATGGTGTGATCCCCATTTTCATGCCAGGTAGAATACTGCCACTGCCTTCTGCTCTGCTGCTTATAAGATGATGGAGTGGGTATGTGCATAAATAGAAGATGGTTTTTTCCAGAAGCGTTTAAGTAATACAAAGCCTTAGCTGTACCCATGACATTCCCGGAGTACATATTCCTGGAGCAGAGGATGACATAGCAGTATCAGTTTATATTAAAAATGCACTGGATAAAGAACGCTAAAAGGAGAAAACATACACAGGCAGCAATCTCACTGAGACAAATGCAGCGCTGGGGCTGTTTCCTGACACATACATCATGCATCCCTAAGGAAAATGTAGATTTCTTGAGTGCACAGACACAAATTTTTAACAAGTAAATTCAATCATGGGGAAAAATCTAAGAGCAAAAGAGTTTAAGGAGGGGAAGGAGATCTTTTCTATGCTATGGATGAAGAGAAAACCTTTTAACAGCAAAGAAAGCAAAACAATTCTGCTCCAGCTAAACCTTTTTGAAGAAATGAGGATTCTCCCATGAAGGCTGATCCATCCGTTATAAAAAAGCAGCAACAGGGAATTCTGAGAATTCACAATCTGTGCAAGTCAAAGACTTCCCAAACTGTGCTTGTTGTCCAGCTCCGGTATGTACCACAGTGTAAAGGAACTGGATTTGATTTTGGTCTGAATCTTACGTCTGCTACTTATGATCTTGGACAAGCTACCCAACCCCTGAACGCAGCTGCTTCATCTATTCAAAGTACTCGTATGGCCAGTCAACCACAATAACATAGGGGGGAAAGCCAGGGCAAGTTCTTGCTGCTGCTGCTAAAGAGAAGAAACATTTATTGATAAAAGAAAATAAACTGAACCAAAAGAATGGGCTGCTGTGACCAACATGTCAAACTTTATAATCACATCTTCAAAACAGTTCACAACTATACCTGAGGACTGACATATCTTAAATATGGACTGTATTTCCACAGACATTTTGATAAAAACAGCTGAAGAGTTGTACAGCAACATTATTCAGATTGAAAACAGTACTAATATCCACATGTAGAATTACTTTCATAGGAACAGGAAGGAAAAAAATCCAACATGGCACTCTATCAGACCTGCTAAGCATGCAGCCAAAGATCAGGGCCGCTGATTCATTAGGCAACAAAGAATCTGAGGAGTAGGGACACTTTTTTCTGAGTAAGAAAATGATCAACAAGGAACACAGGTGGTATTCTCTCTATTGCCACAGATAAGTGTCACTTGTTCAGTCATGTCTGACTCTTTGCGACCCCAGGGACTGTATCCTGTCAGGCTCCTCTGTTCATGGAATTCTCCAGACAGGAATACTAGGGTGGGATGCCATTCTCTTCTCCAGGGTATCTTCCCAACCCAGGGATCAAACACAGTCTCCCGCACTGCAGGCATATTCTTTACCATCTGAGCCACCAGGGAACCCATGGTCACAGATAATGCAGACTCAAAAAGATAAAGTACAATACGTCAAGAAGGACATGTCCTGCTTTGCCTCTGTCTGCTGCTGCCGCTAAGTCACTTCAGTCGTGTCCGACTCTGTGCGACCCCATAGACGGCAGCCCACCAGGCTCCCCCGTCCCTGGGATTCTCCAGGCAAGAACACTGGAGTGGGTTGCCATTTCCTTCTCCAATGCATGAAAGTGAAAAGTGAAAGTGAAGTCACTGAGTCGTGTCTGACTCTTAGCGACCCCATGGACTGCAGCCCACCAGGCTCCTCCGTCCATGGGATTTTCCAGGCAAGAATACTGGAGTGGAGTGCCATTGCTTTCTCCTGCCTCTGCCTACTTCCTGCCAAATAAAAAGTAGGTGTAATAAGTAGATGTGGTGGCAGGTACCCACACTGGACAAACAGGAGACTTTAGGAACAGGGTGCACACACAGGACGAAACTTTGAGAAGAAAAAGCTGGTTCCTAGAGGACACCGTGCCAGGACCTGACTGCTGGACTCTGACATGCTGTTGCTGTTCATTCACCAGTCGTGTCTGACTCTTTGCAACACCATGGGCTTCCCTGTCCCTCACCGTCTCCCAGAGTTTGCCCAAGTTCACGTTCATTCCATCAGTGACGCCGTCCAGCCACCTCATCCTCCGATGCCCTCTTCCCTTCTGCCCTGACTCTTTCCCAGCATGAGGAACTTTTCCAGCATGAGGAACTTTTCCAAAGAGTCATCTGTTCACATCAGATGACCAAATTATTGGAGCTTCGGCTTCAGGATCAGTCCTTTCAGCGAATATTCAGGGTTGATCTCCCTTAAGATCGACTGGTTTGATTTCCTTCCTGTCCAAGGGGCTTTCAGGAGTCTTCTCCTGACAAACCTAGACAGTGTGTTGAAAAGCAGTCTCCCCAGTGGTCACATACGGTTGTGAGAGCTGGATGGTAAAGACTTTGACAAGAATGAGAAATAAAATTCTATCTTGTTTACACCACTGTTAGGGTGAGTCTCTGTTGTTTATAACCAGACCTACTCCTATGGCCAAGATAAAGATGTCTGGCAGGAAATCTGTCAACTTGATAAGGAAAGTTTTAAAATGGATTGACAGAAAAAAAGAAGTAAGCTCAGACAAAACAGTTAAGAAACATAGGAGACAATGGGTGACTGGAAAGTAGCATGATGAAGTCATATTTTCCTCAAATATTAATAAACAATCTGATTAGAAATGATACTGATGACCCTCTGTAAGCTAATGACCAGAGCAATCTTCCAAGTGGGTAAGTGCAACCTCCTGAGAATCACTAAGACTTTGGAGTTGTTAACAGAGAGAGAAAGACAAAGAGAGGAGATGGGGAGAGAGAGGGTAATTGAGGAAGAGGGGGAGAAAGGGAGAGAAATACCTAGTAAAACGTACTGCATATTAGAAGAAAATTATAATTTATTTAACACTCACTCTGAGTAAGGGACACTCACTCTCTTCAGTTACCCTAGACAATCTTCACAATAAACCAACTGATCCCTCTTCTCAGAGATCAGGATAAGGTGGCTGTGCTGCGCTGAGCTGCTCAGTCATCTCCTCTTCTTTGTAACCTCGTGGACTGTAGCCTGCCAGGCTCCTCTGTCCATGGGTATTCTTCAGGCAAGAAGTCTGGAGTGAGTGTCCAGGCCCTCCTCCAGGGGAGCTTCCCAGCCCAGGGATCAAACCCAGGTCTCCTGCATCGCAGGTGGATTCTTTACCATCTGAGCCATCAGGGAAACCCAAGCATACTGGAGTGGGTAGCCTATCCCTTCTCCAGGGGAGCTTCCCAACCCAGGAATTGAACCAGAGTCTCCTGCACTGCAGGTGGATTCTTTACTAGCTGAGCCACAAGGGAAGTCCCACAGCATGGCTGGAAAAAAGTAACTCAAAAAGCCAGTAAGCAGAGAAGGAAGCATCCCGATTCAGGGGTCTCCCTCTCCAAGGTGCACAACTTTCCATTCCATGCTGCTGCTGCCTCAAAGTTAAGCTTCTGAACAAAACTAACTGGACTCAGAAGAGAAGCAAAGTAGAACACTCAATTTGGTATAAAAGACAGGAAAAATATATGTGATAGCACCCTATTAATCTGAGCCACTGGAAAGAAAGATAGTGTGATAGTAACAGAAATTCTGGAAGAAAATGAGTATGTTCACTCAGAGTTTGTAACAGCAACAAAACATGCTGGAAATACTTAAACATGCAGTAACCTCTAACTATCCTTAGAAGACAGTAAAAGCGTGCATAGAAGATACATATTTGCTACTCCAGAACTAGTTTCTATAAAAGAAAATAAAAATCTACCAAAAGGTAAAAATATGTTTTTAATCAGATAAAAGAACTGATAGTACTTTACAACTATGGATTACACTGCCTTCCATAAAATATCAATAGTGCCAGAGTCCTCAGCCCCATGCTATCAGGAGTGTGAATGCAAATCCTACAATCCTCTGAGAGAATGGTGGTATAAGTCCTCGTGTCATCCTTGCTTGCTACCATGTTTCTAACATTAATGCTCACCCTGGGTGAAGTGAGGATTCACAATGTCTGAGGTCACTCACATAGGATTGTAAGCACAAGATAAGAGGAATTTTTCTTAAATGCAACCCGTAAACCCTCATTTGGGATAATATCGGTTACAAACATGAAAACCTACCCCATCGACCTCATAGTTTTTCATTTTCTATTCCCAAAGATTGTACATTTTCAATCAAGCAGTTTTTCGACTGGATACGAATGACTCAATGAGACCAAAGGTAAATATGTTGTTTCTATTGACTTGAAATTGCAAGAGAAGCCATCCTCGAAGTCTATTCATTTCCTTCCTTTGTTTGATTCAGACTGACTGACTCTGAACACTAATGGAACACGACTTCTGCGTGTGTATGCCAGTGTATATACATGTTAATGTAATTCAATACTACTAGGTTAAGCTGCAGCGAAAACATTTCTCAGCCCTTGATTAAGGCCAGCATTAAACCATCAGATCCCATCACAAGCCTCGCTGATGAGTAGCTATTTGGACACACACAGAGCTGTGATTTCCATCCACTTTACTAATCAGCAAGTTCAGATTTGCTGCTAATGTGACACTGATGAACAGGAATGATGCTAATGTGACAGTGATGAACAGAAATGACAGCTCAGGATGATTAAAATTAGCTCAGGCTCTGCAACCCAGGACAAAACAGAGGGGCTCTGAAAATGACCACAGCCAAACATGCATCTGTCACACAGAAAGGAAACACCAAAAACATATGTTTTCTGATTATACATAAATCTGAACAAATACACACTGCCAGGGTGACACTGTTTAAAATGTAGGTGGTCAGTAATATTCAAGTCCCACACTAAATCAAAAATGACAAAAAAAAAAAAAAATGAATATAATGAACAAAAGTGCTGAGCAAAACAAAAATGTCAAAAGATAGAGTATGATTTGATTGTGAAAATACAGGGTATACTAGAAACACAAACCATGTGCTTATTGGCGTGGAAATAAAATTCTCTGATCTATGCTAAATGAGAATGCTTAGGAGAAGCATGTGGACTTCATGCACTTGTCACTCTCAGAGACCTGGAGTTAGGTGTCACATACACAGACTTCAGGACAGTGACATCACCCTCCTTCCTTGCCTTCCTTTTTCTCATCATCTACTACCCCGCCACCCAGGCCAAATCAGTGTATACGGGAAAACTGAAGTAGACTGCTGGATTTTTAAAAGTCAAAAGGTACTCCTGGCAAAAAATAAACTAGTAAGGTATGTCCATTTTCCAGTATAGTCTTAATCTATCCACCAAAGTTTCTAGTAACATAGCACTGCTTCAAAAAAAAAAAAAAACAAGCAAAACGAGAGAATCTACAGAGAAGTGGAAAGTCAGCTGCGGCAGCACCACAGCTTTTTATGGCAAGGAGCTGACCATACTGTTCATGGGGTTCCTGCTCCGAGAATGCTGGAGTGGTGTGCCATTCCATCCTCCAGTGAACAACACTTGGTCAGCTGACTCACTGGAAAAGACCCTGATGCTGGGAAAGATCGAAGGCAAAAGGAAAAGGAGGTGGCAGAGGATGAGATGGTTAGGTAGCATCACTGACTCAACGACCATGCATTTGAGCAAACTCCAGGAGGTGGTGAAGGACAGGGAAGCCCGGTGTGCTGCAGTCCATGGGGTCACAGAGAGTCAGACGTGACTTAATGAATGAACAGCTGACTATAAGCAATCCACACTGCGCAGGCTACCCCATAGTACAACAGGATACGGATGGCTTTTTTTTTTTTTTCCCCTTAAGTTCATTAATTCATTCTGCCAGAGTTAAACTCTAAATAAAGTAACCAGATTCTCATTTTGATAGTATTGAATTAAATTCCTAAAGACGGATTTACTCAAAACATCACCTGCACCAATGAGTCATTCTAAAAGAGCTGGTATCCAGAAGCTACAATGCCCTTGCATAGGCCCTCAATCTAGCACTGAAGATCAATAAGGATTTCAACATAAACATTCAGATATCTGAGATTCTAACAAAGAATAAATGACAAAAGTATACTCTATGTGAAAAACATCAGTCTCAGAATTCTAGTAAATTCTAGCAAACTTCAGGTTTTTTATAATGTTAATAATGTTGTCCCCTGAAATAGTCTACTGATAACTACTACTAAATGGTTAAATGACCTTCGAAGACGCCAAAAATCAATAGATAAACCGGACACATCTTACAAGCATTTCTGCAAAGAGGTAACAAAGCAGATCAAAGAATAAGATACACTGCTCAGAGCTTCTGTAATCAGATACTGAAAGTCAATCAACACAGGAAAATCTTCAATTACTGTCTTCCCAGTGGCAATCATTGACAGGGCTTGTTTCTGGGTCATACTTCATCCATGTAATTTTTATCCTGAAACCTCCAAGAAGAGACTATTTTCAGGCAGAATCTCTCATTTTAACCACTATCTATAGTTAGCATTCCTCCCTTTTTTAGTAAACAGTCTTTTCTCACACATAATTGTCTAAATTATCCTTTATTAGAATTCCTTCTCAAAAGCAAATTTTCTGAAATTACCTGAATTACCTTACTGCTTCCAATAAGTCAATTACAAACGCCTCCAAACAAATTTATAGGGGAGTAAATAATTCATTTTTGTCATCCTGCTAAGATTCACACTCAAACATGGTTTCCACACCTAAGAACAGGCAATGCTAATTTATGGCATAGCAACACGAAAGTCCCATTTACCTCTAGAAGAAAAGGGTATCAAACACAAACAGGTTTTCCTGTAGGTCAAATGTTGTCTTCGAGTTTTGGGGCTTTGCTTTCTGGCATTAAATTGCAACCAGAGCACCATGGATGAAAAGCACTCAGGGAAAGAGCAACACGAAACTAAGCACCATTCTCAGTGTGACTGGCTTCCGGGCTCTTATTTCCAGTGGGAGAAAACAACGGATACTCACTTCCTAAGAGCGTTTTCACTGCGGCGATTTATCCTACATCTTGTCATTTTGAATGTATCTCTCCTTTTATTTTTCTAAAATACTCAATTATGATGGGCCATATGTTAATGAGTACAGTTAAGAAGTCAACTTCAGACTAATAGAGAAAGAAAGAGTTCAGAGAACTCTTAGAAAGAACTGGGTTCCCCAAAATGAGAAATAATAAACATTGAGGACGTGTAGGTCGCTATTGTTCAAAACTAATTTCTAAAAACTATTCAGTGGGAAAGCTTTTGTTTTATATATATATATATATAAATCTATTATTAAAAGTCAGATTCATTGAAAAGATGCAGTACAACTGAATTCTCAACTGCAACTCCAAGAAAGATCCATATCCTGAAGACGAGAACATTTTTTCACATGAAAAAAATTTTTTTTCATGTCTTTTTTGTTATTGAGGCAGACAGACCTGCTCGCAAGCCTAGCCTGACCTCAAAATAAGTGCTAATGCCACAAGGCTTGACAACAGTCTTTCTTGATTTTATTACAATGTTCATCTCCTCTCCAACTTTCACCTACTTGTAAAACTTAACAAAAAAAATACAAATTCAGTTAATGAATCTGTAGTTTGAATTCAAGTATACTATTACTATAAATCAAAAAGGCCAAACGTGAAATGGTTTATCATATTAAAATTGATTAAACAGAAGATGTTTTTAAAAGCCTAACTGAAGAAGCATAGATACCTCTGACACGGATGGTTAAGATTCCATAAAACAGGGTCCCATTTGTTTACTTTTGTTTTTATTTTCATTACTCTCAGGAGAGAGATCAAGAAAATTCTTGCTGTGATTTATGTCTGTGTTTTCCTCCAAGTGTTTTATAGTATCTGGTCTTAACAATTAGGTTTTTAATCCATTTTGAATTCATTTTTGTGTGTGGTATTAGATAATGTTCTAAACTTAAAAGCTTTTGCACAGCAAAGGAAACCATCAACAGAACAAAAGGAAAAGCCACAGAATGGGAGAAAATATTTGCAAATGAAGCAACTGAAAAGGGATGCATCTCCAAAATAAACAGCTCATGCAGTTCAATATCAAAAATCCAAACAAACCCAATCAAAAATGGGCAGAAGATCTAAACAGACATTTTTTCAAAGAACACATATAAACAGCTAAGAGGCACATGAAAAGAAGTTTAACATTACTAATTATTCAGTTCAGTTCAGTCACTCAGTTGTATCCAACTCTTTGAGACCCCTAGACTGCAGCACACCAGGCCTCCCTGTCCATCACCAACTCCCAGAGTTTACTCAAACGCACGTCCATTGAGTCAGTGATGCCATCCAACCATCTCATCCTCTGTCGTCCCCTTCTCCTCCCACCTTCAATCTTTCCCAGTATCAGGGTCTTTTCAAATGAGTCTGTTCTTCGCATCAGGTGGCCAAAGTATTGGAGTTTCAACTTCAGTATCAGTCTTTCCAATGAATATTCAGGACTGATTTCCATTAGGATGGACTGATTGGATCTCCTTGCAGTCCAAGGGACTCTCAAGAGTCTTCTCCAATACCACAGTTCAAAAGCATCAATTCTTCTGTGCTCAGCTTTCTTTATGGTCCAACTCTCACATCCAAACATGACTACTTTTCATTCCAATCCTAAGAAACGCAATGCCAAAGAATACTCAAGTAAGTAAGTAAGTGAAGTCACTCAGTCCTGTCCGACTCTTTGTGACCCCATGGACTGTAGCCTACCACACTCCTCCATCCATGGGATTTTCCAGGCAAGAGTACTGGAGTGGGTTGCCATTTCTTCTCCAAGAATGCTCAAACTACCACACTAATTATTAAAGAAATGCAAAATAAAAGTCCAATGAGGTATCACCTCACACTGATCAGAAAGGCTATCATCTAAAAATCTACAAACAATAAATGCTGAAGAGAGTGTGGAATAAAAGCATCCCTCCTACACTGTTGATAGGAATGTAACTTGGTAGAGCCACTGTGGAGAACCATATGGAGAGTCCTAAAAATACTAAAATTAGGGGTACTATATTTTCTAGCAATCCCACTCCTAGGCATATATGTGGAGAAAACCATACTTTGAAAGGATACACGCACCCCAGTGTTCACTGCAGCACTATGTACAACATCCAGGATGTGGAAGCATCAATGGATGAATGGATAAAGAGAATATGGTACATACATACAATGGAATACCACTCACCCATAAAAAGGAATGAAATAATACCATATGCAGCAACATGGATGGACCTAGAGATTGTCAGACTGAGTGAAGTCAGAGAAAGATAACTAATATGATATCATTTGTCCGTGGAATCTAAAAAACGTGGTACAAGTGAACCTATTTGCAACACAGAAATTGAGTCATAGATATAGAAAACAAACTTATGGCTACCAGTGGGTAAGGCAGGAGGGAGGGATAAATTAGAAGACTGGGATGGACATACAAACACTATACATATATAAAATAGGCAACCAATAAGAACCTACTGTATAGCACAGAGAACTCTACTCCGTGCTCTGAAATGAATGGACTCTACAAACAAGTGGATATATGTATATGCATGACTGACTCACTTATGCTGTACAGCAGAAATAACACAACTTTGTAAATCAACTGTATAGCAAAAAAAAAAAAAAAAAGGATTCCATAAAACATGAACCTGGTAAAGACAATGTAATTGCATTTACAGTCAATAAAATAAAAGAAAAATAACTTCTCATGCAAAGACAATGTCAGCTATATATTTAAAAGGTATGAATAACAATGGGTACCATACTGCTAATTTTAATTAAAATCTTTCCCTCATTAGAAATTTCACCCTTCTGCTACACTTTTGCAAATGTATTGTATACTGTATATGCGTTGCATATGGAGAAGTATTTGCATGTATATGGATACTAAGAACTGTCTATTACTCCATCCAAATGTTCAATGATTGCCATTTCTACTAGGTCCTGCCTCCCCGGGTCTTGCCTAGATGTCAGAAAAGTCACATATCTTACTGTGTTTTACGAAAAAAAGATTACGGTAAGCTCTGCCACTACACTCAAGGTTATGCAGTCAACAGGCCAAAGCACTTGACATCACTCACAGACTTCCTCACAGATGCTTTGAGATAAAGTGAATCAGATTCACATCCTTCATCTTCTTTGACCTTTGACAAAGCTGTACAAGTGCAAAACCTCTAGCCTCTTCATCACTGCTTTTAACTTTTCTATTCTCTTAAATCCCCGATCTTTCTTTTTATACCCAACTAGAGGGACTTGGAAATCATATAACCATCTTTCTTGGATTAATCAGAAGTATACAAGGTAAATATACATGTACTTCAACCTCTCTTCATGAGACTAGTATTCGAGGAGGGGCAGATGCCCTTCCAACTGCTTAATACTTCTAAATCATAGATGGGGGCAGGGAGGAAATGCAGGTATTGAAATAATTACCTCTCTTTTTCTAGGCTATCATATCACCTCTTTAAACTTCTGCTTCTTGGTAAGGTACCACAGATTAAGACAGTGAGTTCTGGAATCTGAAGGCAGCTCTTCCCAACTGCATCCCCTCAGGTTATGTTGGCCATAATGTTTAACTGCTTTGGCCCTCATTTTCCACATCTCTTCCTACACTTCCTAGAGGATTAAGTGAAATAATACACGTGTGGCTGGCACATCGCAAATCCCAAACTATGTTAGTAGAGAGGTTAAAACACTTCTTTCCTATTACAAAAAAAGCTCAAGATTACTATTTCTGATCAGCCCTGCCAATTTCACCTGCAAAGACTGAATAATCTTCCAAATAGAAAAATGATGACCTCAATATGAATCTGAACCTCCAGATAAAAACAGAATTTTTAACATGCTTTCTCTAGTTAGCTTTTTGTTCCAGATAATCATGCCTCATATGCAAACAATAATGCCCTACATGAAAAATGAACATGGACATTTGAGATCATATATTAATATAATTCACCAAAAATTTGCATATGTAATAGAGAAAGAGAGATTACAGCATCAGAAAGATGCAGGTTTGAATCCCTGCTCCATAACTGAGTTATCAGATCTTTGTGATGTTTAGTACCCCATCTACAAAATGGGATCATAGTATTTAAAGCTCACAGATTCTTTTTACCACAATCAAATGAAGTGACATGAGGGAAGCATCTGGCACAAAATAAGCATTCAAATGTCAGGGCCCTTCCCTGATAAGCATGATGAATTTAGATTGCAACCCCTTCCACAGCAAAGCTGCTTTTCATCCCCAAGGGAGCAAGGATGTCTGAACATTAGGGACTTATTTGTGGAAACCTGTTCTTAAGATTCTTCAAACTGCATAAACAAGTGATATGTACAAATTACAGGAGGGTTTCATTTTTTGAAATAAAAGCCACAACGTTCACCATAAATATAATAAAAGCCAAAGAAAAGGGAGAAGAGAGAACAAGGGAACAGCTGGTATCAACTGTGCACATCATTCAAAGAGGCAATGGGGCCAGTAGAGACTTTCAATAAAAGCAAAGAGAACGCTGGGTGGTATTGAAATGGACACTTTAGATGTGGGGGAGCAGAACACATTCACTACTCTTCAGGATGCCAGGGGAGGCTTGGATAACATCTCCTGTCTTAATGAGCAATACTCTATTCCCAGCTGTGCACAACAATGACAGAGTTCACTGCAGCAGGGAATCTAGATACAGAAACTCCATAGTCCCAGCAGCCAGAGGTGCCGGGCAAATGCTAAAGCATACATCTCCTGATGCTTGGATGTACAAATGAAGAGGGGTTAAAAAAAATCACCTTGCACATCCGGGATCTTTCTTCTCCAATAACTGTCAAATTTATGTATAATTTCTAATCCCTCCTTTTTTTGTTGGCTTTGAGCACTTTTTAAAAATTATTCAACTTACTTTATATTTTAGGGCAATTTTAGGCTTACAGAAAACTAAATAATATGAAGAGTACCCCGAAATCCTCTCAATCTGAGCATTTTTTAAGGGTCTTGGCTCATTTAAAACATTAAATGGTCACCCAGAATTTTAATGAACCAATAAATAAAATGACCAAAGTAGAGAATTTGAGGGGAAAGCAATGGCGCCCCACCCCAGTACTCTTGCCTGGAAATCCAATGGACGGAGTAGCCTGGTGGGCTGCAGTCCATGGGGTCGCTAACAGTCGAACAGACTGAGCGACTTCACTTTCACTTTTCTCTTTCATGCATTGGAGAAGGGAATGGCAACCCACTCCAGTATTCTTGCCTGGAGAATCCCAGGGATGGGGGAGCCTGGTAGGCTGCCGTCTATGGGGTCACACAGAGTCGGACACGACTGAAGTGACTTAGCAGCAGCAGAGAATTNAGCGACTTCACTTTCACTTTTCTCTTTCATGCATTGGAGAAGGGAATGGCAACCCACTCCAGTATTCTTGCCTGGAGAATCCCAGGGATGGGGGAGCCTGGTAGGCTGCCGTCTATGGGGTCACACAGAGTCGGACACGACTGAAGTGACTTAGCAGCAGCAGAGAATTTGAGACCTTATTTAGATCTGCATAAACCAATCTGAAAACAATATAATGATGTGTCAGAAAAATTTTAAATGTATAACTGCAGATTTGATCAAACCTACCCAGGGCATCGCTACAGCCAAACTCAAAATCGTTGTCTGGACATAACATTTAAAGTGAACTTATAACAATCAGAATTTTCACAGTTAACAACATTAATGCCACATTCACATCTTCACCTCCATATCTGCTAAGACCATAAGAAAGCATGTTATACTGGACCTTTCTCCAATCTAAAGAATACAAATGTTCCAGAGATCAAGGTTCAGAGCATCTTGTATGTTTACCAAACAGCTTCTTTTAATTATGGAACGACCACTTTTTATTTTAAGTAAGATGAGGTGCTCTATTGGGTCATGCAGATAGATGAAGCAAAAGATGTGCTATTTCCTCTGGGCTGGAATTCCATCACCTCCACTAGCTTTGTTCATAGTGACGCTTCCTAAGGCTCACTTCACTTCACACTCTAGGACGCCTGGCTTCTAGATGAGTGATCACACCATCACGGTAATCTGGGTCACTGAGATCTTTTTTGTACAGTTCTTCTGTGTATTCTTGCCACCTCTTCTTAGTATCTTCTGCTTCTGTTAGGTCCATACTGTTTCTGCCCTTTATTACGCCCATCTTTGCATGAAATGTTCCCTTGGTATCTCTAATTTTCTTGAAGAGCAATCTGGTCTTTCCCATTTTGTTTTCCTCTATTTCTTTGCATTGTTCACTTAGGAAGGCTTTCTTATCTCTCCTTGCTTTCTGTGGAACTCTGCATTCAGATGGGTATATCCTTCTGAAAATGCATCTCCTTTGCATTTTGCTTCTCAAGAGAAATAACTTTTTACCAGTTAGTTGACCTTTATTAAGGCTGTCTGCTGTCACACTGCTTGTTTAATCTATACACTGAGCACATCATGAGAAATGCTGGGCTGAATGAGTTACAAGCTGGTATCAAGACAGGCGAGAGAAACATCAACAATCTCAGGTACGCAGAGGATACCTCCCTAAGGGCAGAAAGTGAAGAGGAATTAAAGAGCTTCTTGATGAGGGTAAAGGAGGAAAGTGATAGAGCCAGCTTAATACTAAATATTGAAAAAACTAAGATCATGGCATCCAGCCCCATTACTTCACGGAAAATAGAAGGGGAAAAGGTGGAAGCAGTGACAGAGTTCCTCTTCTTGGGCTCTAAAATCACTGTGGATGGTGACTGCAGCCATGAAGTCAGAAGACGTTTGCTTCTTGGCAGGAAAGCTATGACAAACCTAGACAGGGTGTTGAAAAGCCGAGACATTACTCTGCCGACAAAGGTCTGTATACTCAAGGCAATTATCTTCCCAGTGGTCATGTACGGTTGTGAGAGCTGGACCACAAAGAAGGCGGAGACTCAAAGAATTGATGCCTTTGAACTGTGGTGCTGGAACAGACTCCTGAGAGTCCCGTGGACAGCAAGGAGATCAAACCAGTCAATCTCAAGGGAAATCAACCCTGAATACTTGTTGGAAGGACTGATGCTGAAGTTGAAACTCCAGTATTTTGGTCATCTGATGTGAAGAGCCGACTCACTGGAAAAGTCCCTGTTGCTGGGAAAGATTGAGAGCAGAAGAGGGCATCAGAGGATAAGATGGCTGGATGGCATCACCAAGGCAATGGACATGAACTTGGGGGGACTTCAGGAGACAGTATGAGACAGAGAGGCCTGGTGTGCTGCAGTCCACAGGGTCACAAAGAGTCAGACACGACTGGGTGACTGAACAACCTAATCTAGCCATAGTGGCTGTTTTGGGAAAGGCAAAGGAAGCCCAGAGATAATTCTGCAAACTTGTCATCAGAAGTCACATTTTCCTCAGTCCAAAATACTACCTAAGGCAGCAGCCCCCAACCTTTTTGACACCAGGGACTAGTTTCGTGGAAGACATTATTTCCATAGATGAGGACAGGGAGTGGTTTCGGGCTGACTCAAGCACATTACATTTATTGTGCACTTGATGTCTATTATTGTTATATCAGCTTGACCTCAGATCATCAGGCAATAGACCCTGGAGGTTGGGGACCCCTCTCGTAAGGTACCGCTGAAGTGACTCAAATACCGCCCTCATGGTATGAAAGCAGTAACAAGCAGAAGGGCCATGGAGGATAATTCCAATGGCTAAATGTCATACAAGATGGACCACGTCAAAGCTGTTTGTGTGAAAAGGATTTCAAAATGCCTGACAACAGAATAACTTTGTGAAATTCTAAAGCAATCATAAATCAACATCTTCATAATTATCAAATATGTTTTGATAGTCCAATCACCATGCATAAGAGATATTCCTGAAACTGTGGTTTAAGTCAGATACTTTCAAGATACTAAGAAAGAACTTATCATTGGAAAGAATCTTACAGTAAGATTTGAGTGATCTGGGGCCATGGTTAGGAAAAAAGTGACAGTAAACCATCTCAACCTTGCATGCATCTACCCGAACTAATACATAGGGATCTGTTGACCATTGATGGGGACGGGGAGTGGTTTCGGGCTGATTCAAGCACATTACATTTATTGTGCACTTGATTTCTATTATTTCTATAGGTTAAGTCCTCACTGCATTCAATACGTAGCCTCTGGTTTAACAGAGGTGTGCAAGAGCTAACTACCGTCTCCCATTTATGTTACAAGATTCTAAACTTTCACCTTCTCTTTCCTGACTCTTCCTCTCTATTAAACCCGAAGTGGGCAGTCTCAAGCAATCAGTGCGTAAGAGGTGGTGGCACATTACGTTACGAGCTGGAATTTTAACTGAGGGTAAATAACAATCATCCCTGCAGTGCAGCTTTAGGAGTATTTCTGTCTGGCACCGGGCAAAAGCAAACACAAAGTGGAGAGTGAAGCACCAGTAGGCAACCTGACTTGGTTCAGAAATGAAATGTTGTAGATGCCCTTCAAATAAGATGGTTTCAGAAAAGACTTCAAAATGCAGCAGTGGACCATGGGGTTCATATGGCCGTATCATGGATCCTTGGGCAGCAAAGCTCCTGTTTTATTCTAGTCACTCTTAAAATGATGCTACTTAAAGGCATGTGTGCACAAGGATCTTACAAAGGGATATTTCCAAGACAGAGTCTGTGCATTTAAAATGTTCTGCAGCTAAAAAGAAACACCTTTCCCCTCTTTGAAGAGTAAATTTTCTATCTTCTACACCACTGTGCCATCTCAATTTAGAAAAAAAAAAAAAAAACAACTGCACATGCAATTATGATTCAGTTGAAAACAAAGGTAGTACCACTATAATTGTGCCCAATGAGGCCAAAATATTAAACTTTTATTTTCAAGTATGGTTTTCATCCCTCTCTCCTCCAGTGCAGTATATATGATAATATATTATTTGTTATTCAGAGGGAAAGAATTCCATACAAAATGAATGACTTCAATTGCCTTATAAATAAAACATAGATAAATGTCTTGGTAAAATAAATTAAAGGAGCATTTGTATTTGATCACTCCATCATATTACTGCCTATCTACAAGCAGAAGTTGTTGCTGTGTGTTTCGTGAAATTCATTATGTAAAGTCCACAATGGCTGAAACTCAAATCACACGTATTACACACCTCAGAGAGACTTGAAACACATTAAAGGCACAAAAGTCAGAAAATGTAATGATGGCCCACACCTGTAGTTTGGGGGATTGTTTGCCTCTTTGTCTGGGGAAAGCTTTTCCCAGCTAGACTATTTTAAAAATTAAGCTGTAGCACATTTAAAAGTATCAACATTTAAATGTATTAACATTTAAAACTTGATATTAAACTTCACTTTCTCTTCTTAAAATTTACTGACGAGGATGAATATTAGTCTTGATGAAATGCCTTCGCTGGTTTGGATTTAATATATAGGATCATTATATAAACTACTTAAATCCATTTTTAAGGAAAGCTGAATCCACATTATTATGACTGCATTCCGAAAGTAACAAATACTGAGTGAAACAGAAGTGGAATAAACAACAAATAATAAATACATGATATTTTGCTCTGGGGGGTAATTCCAGGTTATCCTTCATTTTTCCCATTATTGTTGAAATACACTGGGGACAATACAAATTTCAAACACTATAGAAATAAATAAGGAATGCTGATGGTTTAAGGGAGTGTTTAAAAAAAAAATCACCTGATTTCTACAGATTTCAAGTTATAGACTAGTGTTTCCCATAACATAAACAGCTCTAAAAGAATGACTAAGATAACAATAGTAAGTGTATTCAATGCAATACAAGTGAAAGCCTGATTTCATATAAATGTCAATGTACAGATTTATAAACACTGTCATTTCCACTAGCCAGTATTATTAAGCTGGCTCAGTTTACCATCCAAATCAGGTAATATGTGCATACTAGCCCTGAAGGGTCAACATTCCACATGAAATCCTTTATTTTATACAGCATCACCGACAGTAATTATCCTGCATCTGAAGTTTATTTCCCATCATACTCAGGCCATCTTCAATACATACTTGGCTGATTATTATGGCTAGGTGGAGAAACGCACAAATGAAACTCAAAATCTTCACTATCTTGCTGAGTTTGTCATGTGGCAGGAAAGAGAGAGGAGGGGGTGAAAACGAGAAGCAGTAACAGAGAGAAAAGATAAAGGGCCAAAAAAAAGGAGAGAGGTGAAGAAAGAGAGGAGGAATAAAGGCAGCACTGTGGAACTGAAAGGGAGAAGGGTTAGCAAGAGCGGCAGAATGACCTTCCATGACTCATTGATGGGAACTAATAACTCGCACTACTTTCATTTATAATGTAACTTCAGTACTCATTCTTTTTATCAGAATATGTTTTTCTTTTTAAACATTCTGCACCAAATACTGTATTTGGTACAAATAAAATCTGTACAGTACTTTAACTGAGCACTGTTTTCCCCTTTTCTCAAATCAGGTTCATCAACTGACACATTCCACATTTCAGTAAAACAAGGGCCCCAAAATCCAATTCCTTCATATTTCAGATGCGACTGAATTCCTCCTATGGGCTAGATTCTGTGCTTGTCCCTGAAAACATCAAAATGAATAAGGTACCCCCACAGAGTAACACAAATACAAACACAGTAATAAAAAAAAGAACGTGGTAGGTATATTAAGAGAAATGCATAGGTCTTCTGGTACACTCAAAACAGGATTGCATCTGATTAATAATGAAATTGTGCTATTTGTGACACCATGAATGGACCCGGAGGGTACTATGCTTAGTGAAATAATTCAGAGAGAAAGACAAATACTGCATGCTTTAAACTGTATGTGGAATCTAAAAATACAGCAAACGAATGAATCTAATAAAACAGAAAAAGACTCACATAGAGAACAAATGACATAGGGGGAGAAGCAAAATAGACGAAGGGGATTAAGAAGTACAAACTATTAGGCATAAATGAGTTACAAGGATGGAATGAAAAACACAGGATATACAGTGGATTTTAAAAATAAATTTGTATGAAATGTTGGTCAGTCACCAAGTCCTGTACAACTCTTTGTGACTCCATGCACTACAGCCCACCAGGCTCCTCTGTCCATGGGATTCTCCAGGCAAGAAACTGGAGTGGGTTGCCATTTCCTTCTCCAGGGGATTTTTCTGACCCAGGAATTGAACTTACATCTCCTGCACTAGCAGGCAGATTCTTTACCATTGAGCCTACAATCTATTAAAACATCAATTTATTGTTATGTATCTGAAACAAAATACTATAAGTCAACTTCACACCAATAAACATAAACAAGTAAAATAAATAGTTTCTCAAATATTCTGAACAGGCTTTGCCAATCTGCTCGTTTCCAAAGGAATACATCTTTCACATAGATTTAAAATATAAAAATAAATACAGTGTTAAGTTGTTGAGCAAAAAAGTTTCAGCCTTTCTGACATTTTCAATTTATTTTATTTATAATGGTGATGGTTGCACAACTGTGCATACCCGAAAAACCACTGAATTATACGACATTTTAAATGGGTGCTTTGTATGGTCATGTGAATTATATCTCAATAAAGTTCTGCATTAAGAAGTAACAGAAACGGATTTCTCTGGTGGTGCAGTGGCTAAGAATCCATTTTTGAATGTAGGCTAGTGGGTTCAATTCAACCCCTGATCCGGGAACCAAGAGCCCACACACTACAAAGCAACTAAGCCCGCAAGCCACAACCAGAGCTGCACACCACAGTGAAGATGCCACGTGCAGCAACTAAGACCAAACACAGCCAAAAATAAAGATTTTTTTAAGTAACAGAAAAAAAGAGGCAAAATATCTCAAGAAAAAGCTCCCTAAAACCTTCTCGTGTTCATCCAGCTGCTGAGACTGTCATATGACCCATGTTAGAGACAGTAATTGTAGCAGTGATACATCAAAATCTTTCCAGGATTTTAAAAGCACTGCCATTGATCAATGATTCCATTCAAAGATGTATTGATGAAATGTCAATTAACAAAGATAAATTTTCTATTAAGAGTGATGAAACCACAGTTACTGACAACAAGGCTCTTCAATGGCACATTTTCATTGGTTTGATCAAGATTTTAAACTGTAAGAAGACAGGCTATTGACAGATTCTTTAAAAACTGGTTGAACTAGAGCACTTATTTTTGCTACTATAAAAACTTGGCTTGATAAAAACAAGTGCCATTGGAAAATTCAGTGCCCCATGCTACTGATCATTGAAAAAGCAAGAGAGTTCCAGAAAAACATATACTTCTGTTTTACTGGCTATGCCAAAGCCTTAGACTGTGCAGACCACAGCAAACTGCGGAGATTTCTTAAAAAGATGGGCATACAAGACCACCAGACCTGCCTCCAGAGAACTCTGTATGCAGGTCAGGAAGCAACAGTTAGAACTGGACATGGAACAACAGACTGGTTCCAAATCAGGAAAGGAGTACATCAAGGCTGTACATTGTCACCCTGCTTATATAACTTATATGCAGAGTACATCATGAGAAACACTGGGCTGGAAGAAGCACAAGCTGGAATCAAGGTTGCCGGGAGAAATATCAATAACCTCAGATATGCAGATGACACCACCCTTATGGCAGAAAGTGAAGAGGAACTAAAATGCCTCTTGATGAAAGTGAAAGAGGAGAGTGAAAAGTTGACTAAAACTCAACATTCAGAAAACTAAAATCACAGCATCTGGTCCCATTACTTCATGGCAAAGAGATGGGGAAACAGTGGAAATAGTGACAGACTTTATTTTGGGGGGGCTCCAAAATCACTGCAGACGGTGACTGCAGCCATGAAATTAGAAAACGCTTGCTCCTTGGAAGAAAAGCCATGACCAACCTAGATAGCATATTCAAAAGCAGAGACATTACTTTGTCAACAAAGGTCCGTCTAGTCAAGGCTATGGTTTTTCCAGTCGTCATGTGTGGATGTGAGAGTTGGACTAAAAAGAAAGAGTGCCGAAGAATTGATGCTTTTGAACTGTGGTGTTGGAGAAGACTCTTGAGAGTCCCCTGGACTGCAAGGAGATCCAACCAGCCCATCCTAAAGGGAATCAGTACTGAATATTCATTGGAAGGACTGATGCTGAAGCTGAAACTCCAATACTTTGGCCACCTGATATGAAGAACGAATTCACTGGAAAAGACCCTGATGCTGGGAAAGATTGAAGGCCAGAGGAAAAGCGGACGACAGAGGACGAGATGGTTGGATGGCATCACTGACTCAATGGACTTGAGTTTTAGTAAACTCCACGAGTTGGTGATGGACAGGGAGGTCTGGCATGTGGCAGTCCAAGGGGTCACAAAGAGTTGGACATGACTGAGCAACTGAACTGAACTGAGCTTATGGAGTGACCCCCATGGTCAGAAGATGTAAAGCTCTTACAGCCTGCTTAAAGAAAGTATATTCTGAAGTTCTTGCAACACACTGTGCTGTGCATTGAAATAAACCAATTGCAAAAAAATATTTTTCCACTTCTTTGTTCCTCTCACAGTATAACAAATAAAGCCAACAATAATATAGTAATACCACACACACAAAATGTAACTTTCAGTGCATCCTGTTGCCTCCATGGACAGTCTCTAAATCTAGACTGGGAAGCAAGTGAAGTGAAAGTTGCTCAGTCCTGTCCAACTCTTTGCGACCCCATGGATTATAGGAATTCTCCAGGCCAGAATACTGGAGTGGATAACCTTTTCCTTCTCCGGGGATCTTCCCAACCCAGGGATCAAACCCAAGTCTCCCGCATTGCAGGCGGATTCTTTACCAGCCCAGTCAGGGAATCCCCTAGAGTAGGGATGCTCCTATCAATAATTTAAATACTAAAGGAATTACCTGGTGCTGCACAGAAACACCCCACTGTCAAATTTTCTAGAACAGTCATTCTAAAAGTGAATGTTAGAAATTATATGAAGAAGAAAAAATAGTTTCTTATTTTAAATATAAGGATGCTCTTCTGAGTTGAATATTAGAACTAAATCAAATTGAATCCCATGAATTATAAGAAAATATTATCAATATCATTAATCCACTTAAATCACCTTGAGCAATGTCTGGATATAACAGACATTTCATANAGAGACATTACTTTGTCAACAAAGGTCCGTCTAGTCAAGGCTACGGTTTTTACAGTCGTCATGTGTGGATGTGAGAGTTGGACTAAAAAGAAAGAGTGCCGAAGAATTGATGCTTTTGAACTGTGGTGTTGGAGAAGACTCTTGAGAGTCCCCTGGACTGCAAGGAGATCCAACCAGCCCATCCTAAAGGGAATCAGTACTGAATATTCATTGGAAGGACTGATGCTGAAGCTGAAACTCCAATACTTTGGCCACCTGATATGAAGAACGAATTCACTGGAAAAGACCCTGATGCTGGGAAAGATTGAAGGCCAGAGGAAAAGCGGACGACAGAGGACGAGATGGTTGGATGGCATCACTGACTCAATGGACTTGAGTTTTAGTAAACTCCGCGAGTTGGTGATGGACAGGGAGGTCTGGCATGTGGCAGTCCAAGGGGTCACAAAGAGTTGGACATGACTGAGCAACTGAACTGAACTGAGCTTATGGAGTGACCCCCATGGTCAGAAGATGTAAAGCTCTTACAGCCTGCTTAAAGAAAGTATATTCTGAAGTTCTTGCAACACACTGTGCTGTGCATTGAAATAAACCAATTGCAAAAAAATATTTTTCCACTTCTTTGTTCCTCTCACAGTATAACAAATAAAGCCAACAATAATATAGTAATACCACACACACAAAATGTAACTTTCAGTGCATCCTGTTGCCTCCATGGACAGTCTCTAAATCTAGACTGGGAAGCAAGTGAAGTGAAAGTTGCTCAGTCCTGTCCAACTCTTTGCGACCCCATGGATTATAGGAATTCTCCAGGCCAGAATACTGGAGTGGATAACCTTTTCCTTCTCCGGGGATCTTCCCAACCCAGGGATCAAACCCAAGTCTCCCGCATTGCAGGCGGATTCTTTACCAGCCCAGTCAGGGAATCCCCTAGAGTAGGGATGCTCCTATCAATAATTTAAATACTAAAGGAATTACCTGGTGCTGCACAGAAACACCCCACTGTCAAATTTTCTAGAACAGTCATTCTAAAAGTGAATGTTAGAAATTATATGAAGAAGAAAAAATAGTTTCTTATTTTAAATATAAGGATGCTCTTCTGAGTTGAATATTAGAACTAAATCAAATTGAATCCCATGAATTATAAGAAAATATTATCAATATCATTAATCCACTTAAATCACCTTGAGCAATGTCTGGATATAACAGACATTTCATAAAGGTTATGCATCACACTACACATGATATGGAATAGTGGGTAAGCTGCAAATGGTGCGTGCCAGAAAAACGCCATTCAGTCCAACAACTGGCTGCATCTCCTACCCAAATGCTGCCCAGCACTTTGGAAAACAGAGCTCACGTACACCCAGCAATTTCAGGAATCCAGATAATAATAAAGAAATAGAAGTTAACACAAAAGGCTGCTAAACGGACAAGGTAGATGTTAGAGATTCCATAAGCCTTTCTTCTCACCTCGAGTCTATTTATTTGTACTTTACAGAGAGCAACACAGTCTTATATCCCACTTCTATGTCTAAAGAAAAAAGAATGAGAATAAAAATGACTAGAGGGAAGAAAGCCAAGAGCAAAGGAAAATATCTGACAAAAAGAAGAGGGAGGTAGGAGTGGGAAAATTAAACTAAATTATATTAAATTAAAACATTATCAATATCATTAATACACATAAATCACCTACAGCAATGTAAATCACCAAGAACACACAGAGCCAGGATGCTGGGTATCTTGGATCAAGAACAAACAGACTTAAATCTAAGTATACTACTCTGTTTGAAGTATGTAATGATGAATCACATTTACCAACAAAAAGTTATCTTACACTTAGAATATTCTCAGAAAGACATGAAATATTATAGAGAGCCTTTTGTTTAGAAAAGGGTAAACTTTTTAAAAATAAAAATAATACCAAACACAGGACTAAAAGTTGCATTTCTATTCAATTCTCATGGCCTCTCTCATTAAAATAAGTATTTGCACACTGAGATTTAGAACTATAAGATGGTTCTGACCTGCCAATCCATCTGAACAACCAAACATCACAAATAATGCATCCCCAGGACTACAGTAATACAGTCATTACCACTTCTGCTATGATCAATACCATCCTGCCCTAATACACTTAACAAACGATCATGACAATATTAACCAGTCATTTGCAGGTCACAGCATCACCATCCACAGGGCATCAATGAAAATCACTACAGTTGTGTGATTTATTTTAATGTATGCTTTTAAAACAACACTACTGCTTGTATGCCTCCAGTGCTTAGATTTCTCAATAAATGATCTGTTACAGTACTTCATTTAATTCTCATAGCAATTCCACAAGGAAGACTGCATCATGATCTCTGAGAGATAAGGAAATCACATCTCTTAGAGATGAGCAGTTAGGCAACTTACCTGAGGGCACCAAGTTATTAAGTGGAGGAGCTAAGATTCAAAGCCAGGGACACCAGAGCCTTGCAGATTAATATTCAAAGCAGCAGTATTCAAAATAGCCAAGTTGCGGAAATAATCCAAATGTCCACTACTGACGAATGAACAAAATTCAGGATAATCTTGTAACCAAATGCCATTCATCAATATAAAGCAATCAACTACTGATGTGTAATACGACACAGATGAACGTCAAAAAAGTAGGCCAACTAAACGAGGCCAGATACAAAAGACCACATAACTGTAGGATTCTATTTATATGAAATGTCCCCAAAGACAAACCTACAGAGACAGAAAGCAGATTAGTGATTGAGGTTGGGGTAAGGATTTACTGTGAATGGACACAAGGGATCTTACTGGGGGGTCCCATGGACTGCAGCCCACCAGGCTCCTCCATCCATGGGATTTTCCAGGCAAGAGTACTGGAGTGAGTTACCATTGCCTTCAGTTTACTTGCAAATAGCAGAAAGTACAAGTAAATGCTTAAACAAAACAGAGGGTTATTTTTCTCTCCAATCTGAAGGAAAACAGTCCAGACAGAGCTGGAATGCTGACCCAGGGTCATGAGGGATCGAGGGTCCTTTTTGTTCAAATGGCATCAGTGCTTGATTCCCAAGATCAAGGTGGCCTCAGATCAGGATGACTGTTCAAACTCTGGCTATCACATAAAGACTTCAAGCAGAGAGAAAGAGGGTTTATAAACAAGTATCTTCTAAGTCAGCTCCTTTTAGGGAACTGTCCCCAAAGTCCTATCCAACTACCTCTGCTTATATTTCAGTGGTCATTCCTACTGGCAAGCAACAATTGGAAATGTGTTTAAGCTACGAACATCATTATCTAGAATACAATCAGAAAAGGGATGTTTTTCTTTTTTTTTTTTTTTTTTTAAAAAAAAAAGGAGAAGCAGGCAGGTAAATGGATCTGACTAAGAAACCAGCAGGTTCTGCTAGATTCCCTTTAAAATTGCTCAGGACCAACACTAATTAAAAGAAAAGTGTGGAATAAAAACTCAGCACTAATAAAATACAACTGGACATCTAGCACCAAGACAGTATCTTTGTTCACTATTTTATTCTTCTCAAGAATGTGGTGTTACTGTTACAAACGTCTAAACTGACTACTCATTTTTAATATAAACTTAAGAGTCTGCAATTTCTATTGGAACAACAGGGTTTGAAAGATAGTCCTTCATCCTGTCCCTAAACATTCTCCCACCTCCAGCTCTGTAATCCATGCATAAACCCAAAAGGAGGAGACTTGCACAAACTCTCAATTATAAAGCCTGGTAATTGTTAATTTGTTACTATAGCTACAGGTTTTATGACATTTGATGGGAATGTCTCTTTTCAAATTGCTCTAGGCCCAAGGGAAAAGGTGTAAGGTTGACGATCTCTTAATGCACATGCATAATTCTATTAGGTTCGATCTTCTCCAGGGAAAATAAGATAACTCCTAGGTGCTGTGGCATCAAAGAGGCAACAAAAGTAGTTGGTCAGAGACAATAGGACTAACCTGATTAGCACCATCTTTTCTTGTTTTTATTACCAGGTTTGGAGGAGAGATTCTTTAAATGAGTTCCCTGAGCCATCAGCATCCCATAAGAACATGCTAGAAATGCAAATTTTCAGACTCTACCCCAGGCCTATGGAATCAGAAACTCAGAAAATGGGGAACAGCCATCCCTGTTTTAACAAATCCTCCAGGCTTTCTGGTGTGCCCTAAAGTTGGAAAATTCTGTCTCAGGATATAACTCACATCACACTTCTTTCACTGAAAAGATGTAAGTTTTCAAGGACAAATAAATATCATTACACATTCAATAAGGTACCTCTGTGGCATGGATTTAAAAAAAAAAAATGCTGCATTTGTTGATTTTGGATTGTGAGAGGAGTAATAATGCCCCAGATGACTCAGTGGTAAAGAATCCATCTGCCAATTGAGGAGATGCAGCTTTGATCCCTGGGTCAGGAAGATCCCCTGGAGGAGGAAATAGCCTCACTCCAGCATTCTTGCCTGGGAAATCTCACAGACAGAGGAGCCTGGCAGGCTACAGTCCATGGGGTTGCAAAGAGTTGATTGAGCAACTGAGCACACACCTACTTTACATCTTAGTTTAAACCTCACCACTAGCTGATGGTGATGAGTAAAAAGTCACCTCATTATACTAGAGTTCTTCCAGCCATGATCAGCTGTGGTGATCAGCCACCATCAGACAGAGGAGCCTGGCAGGCTACAGTCCATGGGGTTGCAAAGAGTTGATTGAGCAACTGAGCACACACCTACTTTACATCTTAGTTTATACCTCACCACTAGCTGATGGTGATGAGTAAAAAGTCACCTCATTATACTAGAGTTCTTCCAGCCATGATCAGCTGTGGTGATCAGCCACCATGGTGGTAATTCTTCATAGTGGTCTGGAGGAATAGAACACAAGTGATTTTCATGCCCTTTACAAGAAAGGCCGCAGGCTGAGTCACTTACTGCTAGACAAAATAGTTATGCCCTATTGTCAGGCCAAATGTATCTTAACTTGAGCGCACATCTAAACAAAGATTCTGATTTCTGGTTCTGCTGTGTTACAGTCCCACAGCAAGTTACTAGACATCTGTTCTTCCCTTCAAGAGTGCAGATATGCATACACAATCTATCCAGAAGGGATACTATGATGATCACAGTCTACAAAGCAAACTAACTTTAGGAAGAAAAACTGGAATCAAGTTGCTACAAAGTCATGAAAAACTGAACCATTAATTATAAGACAATAAAACTTTGATATTTTATATTGATAAGAAAAATATTTTAGACTGCTAATTAAGCCAAATAGATATTCAAAATAATTGAGGATGTTCATAATTCCTTATAATGCTTTTGTAAGTTGAGAAATGAAGGCTTATAAAGACTTGAGACATTAAAATTGATTACCCAATGAAAACTGTAACAGATATTTACTTAAGAATCTTTAAAAAACTATCCATTCATCTGAAAGAAATCATACCATCAAAAACATTACTAGTTTAGTGGGTTTAAAATTATTTTTAGAAAAATAATATTTTTCCCAAATTAAATCTTGCATAAGTGTCAGATTCTGGAAGAAAAAAGTATTTATAATTTAGAACATATAAAAAGTATATAAAAATCATTAAAGTAAAAACAGACTAACAGCCCCATAAAAAGTAGCAAAAGGGTTAGGTAAAAAGGGTTTTCAACTCTACAGTAGTAATTCAGTGAAAAACTACAATATCAAATAAATGAAGAAAAAGATGCTAAGCCTGACTTATAAGCAGGTACACACTCCAGTAAAGTTTTACAAAGTCTGATGTCAAATGACACCAAAGACGCACAGAAATGGGCGTTTGGAGGAGTGTGAACCGGTAACTTTTCTGGAGTGTAATTGAGTAATCTATAGAGATTCACATTTTCATCCTGAACTTTTGAAGAGACATCCTCTTAACAAAGAGCTCCTCTTACCAGAGTTCCTTTTCTAGACATTTGTTTTAAAGGAGTATTCAAAATGTTCATGAAAGTGTTCACTGCAACTTTTGTGATTTTGCAGTTTGGAAAATATGTATATGTGAGATCACTTGATACATATTATAAACACAGAACACGAAGTAGAAAGATGCATACTAAATTCCTTACAGTGGATCATCTAGGTAGATGAACAGGAATGTGAGGTTAAATGGTTTTAATAAAGGTTCACAATTTCATGTATAAAATTCCATCAACATGGATCACAATGTCATGAATAAAATTCAAAACAAACAGAATTTCACAGAGGAACAATGGAAGAAAAAAAATCTTACACTGAATCTAAATAAAACCAAAAAAGCAAAGTCATTAAACCATCCCGTTTGAAGGTCTCAAGGGAGGACTAAGACTATTGACTGGCCAATTTCCTAAACCTTGTCGAGCTTCTAAGCATTCTAGGATAAAAACAGTTTTAAAACCACTAAACTATATCATCTCAAAAGATGCTTCCAAGCCCCACGGTAGAATATATTTTGAGGGGTTTAATATCACTGAAACCATCCAAATTTCATTTACACATGACTATGTTTAGATTACTCAATCATTACCATGGAGTTTTACCTTCAACTTAAATAAATCATACATAAATATCAAGAAAAATATCTTAATTCATTTAGCTATTCTAAGATACAACTTGTCATCCAGTTGCCAAATCTAATGCAACTACCAAATAAGCCAACTTCTGTGGAATAAGTATTTCTGAAAATATTTCTTCAGCATATCTCCCATTTCAAAGAAACTCAAGTTGAGGAAGAACATTTGAAGTATGTAGATATTCGCTGAACGCACAAAGAAGGGACTGTTTGTTCATCTGATACTAAATACCACTAACAGGCAACAAGTGTACGGTGAGTACGCAGGAGACGTCAGCAGTGGTTAACAGCAACTAAGTTGAACACAACCACAAAAACACTGCACTTAGGACTCCCAGAGAAAGATGTGGGAAGTCATCTGCGCTACAGTCATTTATAGTATGTTTTATATTATTTAAGGGAATCCAGCTGTAGAACATCAAGCTTTTGTTATTATCAAGCTTTTGTTATTTTGGTATCAAGCGACTGAGAGAAATCAGAAAACACTATGATTTCTCATACTACTAAATTCTTAGAAGAATCAGAGTGAGTCTGGCATACTCTCAGGAACTTGGGAGGTTATGCAACTACCCGGGCTTCAAAGAAGGTTCATAAAAGAGACAGAAATTCTTAGTGTTACATGTCAGAAAAATTTTCATGGCTCTGATTCATTTCATGTCATCAGAGCAAAACATTTAAAGATGTGATGCCATCATTTATTCAAAGACTGTATTTCACTGATCATTATAGTGGTTGCAAAAATCCTACAATCTTAACTCAGAAACTTGCATTCGAGTATACTATTAACATCATTAAAATAAACCCACAGCTTTGGACTTCCCTGGTGGCTTAAAGCATCTCTCTACAATGCAGTAGACCTGGGTTTGATTCCTGGGTCAGGAAGATCCCCTGGAGCAGGAAATGGCAATCCACTCCAGCACTATTGCCTGGAAAATCCCATGGACAGAGGAGCCTGGTAGGCTACAGTCCACAGGGTCGCAAAGAGTCGGACATGACTAAGCGACTTCACTTTCACTTTGGATATTTTAGGCTCACAGACAAGGCTATAATTATCAAAACTGATAAAGGGGTACCAGAAGCAAAAGAAAACATTTGATTATAACATTTGATTTGCCAGGAATCACTATGACCTCATCCAGGTGAGTTTTTTAAGAAGATGATAGAGGAAGAATTTTTACACTTACAAATCTTAGCTATCCCTGGTGCCCACACTTCTCCCTAACTTATTCAAGATAAGTTATGTCCTCATGTCTCATGAGCTGTGCTTCTTCAAACAATCCTGAACTTTTCATTGCATTTATCCCTAACTTTTTTTTTTTTTTTTTTAAAAGCTCAGCAATTCCAAGTTTATAGCAACCACATAAATGGCTATATGGTTCAATCCATTGCTTTGAACCCTGAGATTTCAACCCTTCATTTAACTGGCTAACACCAACCCTTGTGCTTACAAACGTCTAATTTCATAAATTAGATTGATCTGAATCCTAAGAAAATGGATTCCTATTAGCTATTAACTATTAGCTATTTCTGTTAGAATGCCTGCTAAACTGCTTTAGCCATGTCCGACTCTTGTGACTCTATGCACTGTAGCCAGCCAGGCTCCTCTGTCCACCGAATTTTTCAGGCAAGAAATAGTGGAGGGGGCAGCCATTTCCTCCTCCAGCGTATCTTCCCAATCCAGGGATCAAACCCAGGTCTCTTGAACTGTAGGTAGATTATTTACTGTCTGAGCCACCAGGGAAGCCAATAGGATATCCTTATCAAATCAAGTATTTCAATGGGAAATTGGGTTAGAGAGTTTCAGATACTCAACAACACTGTAAGTTGCCCAGTATAAACTTCGAGTATTTATAGGTTTCTATAAAACCTGTGAATATTTACTATACACATATCGGTATTTACAGGTTAAATAGTTAAATATCTATATGTGTATAAGCATATAAACACACACGAGTCAGTCACTATTAAAGGTTGACTGTATCATAATTAAAGAAAAAGCTTTCTTTTCTAATCATCATCAAAAATTTTAAAATAATCTTCCAGGTCCATCATTCACCACTGTATAAACAACACAGAGCAAACCAAACAAAGCAGAATTGTTGCCAGCAGAATAGCTGACACCCCTGGGAAATCCAGAATGTAATAATGTTATTACCAATTGTAAGCCTCTTAAAGCAAACCAAGTTCCTTAAATAATTGATTGAGCTATATCAAACCATAGTTTTTAAAAACCTACGATTACAGAAAAGGCCCTAGAATCCTCTTGGTTTTTCCACTCCACTGAACCAGAATCCTTACTTTCTTTAGAATGATTCATATTAAATTACTATGCCTTTCCTGATTAATTTTCCCAGTTTTTATAAATTTACTTATTTCTGCCGACCTTTGATACTTAAACATTTGAATATACATATACACATATTTAATTCATACTTGTTACAAAAGGGTATCATTTTATGTGGTTTCATTAAAGTTATTTGATTGGGTTTTTGTTGTTTTTAATTTTTTGGCCTCGTCACCCAGCCTGTGGAATCTTAGTTCCCAACTTGAGATCGAACCTGCATCAGGAGTGCAATGTCTTAACCACTGGATACCAGGGAAGGCTTTGTTTTCTTCTTCTTCTTTTTTTTTTTTTTCACAAACAATAAGATTCTCCAAGTTCAGAACTGCACTTGTATATGTGTTTATGAATGTGTGAAATTTACACATACACATAATAAAAGTATTTTACAAACCTAATGAAAACAAGGCAACTTCTTTCCCTTCCCCCACAGTCCTGTATACAATGATGGGGTCACAGATTCCCTGTAGGCCATCCATATACCTTTCCCCCCAACACATGCACACATAGGTTATTAATCCCTAATTCAGCTGCTTAAATCCCTATGTTATAGATTTGGAAATGCAGAAACATGTTCCAATAACAACAAAGAAAGATCTATAAACCTAACACTGTAATTTCTTCAGCAAATATTTCAGCAAAAAAGCATATAATCATCAACATTCAAACACATGAAGCTCAGCATTGACACTGATGGCTACAAATCTGATAAGACCAACACTTCAGCCTCTGAATGGCAGTTTTTCCCCCTCCTCTCCCCAAGATTAAACTGCAGCCCATTGTCATCCAGCCAGTGATGGATACTCTTTACCAATAATGGAAGAAGGATTAAGCAAAACTGACAAATAAAGCTGAGGGTCCACAGTGGGATTGTAAAAATGATAGACTAGATCAATGAATCATGTCCCCAAATCAAAGATCCTTTAGGGAGAAAAATGGCATCACAGAAATCACTGTTTATATGATGTCACGTGGTCTTCCCCATTCATGGCTAGCATAGCCCAGAAGCTGCTTATAAAGCTGTTTTTAAAAATAACCCTCAAGAGTCTAACAAAAGCTCCTACCCTTTATGGAAACAGAAAAATCAAGTCAGGCAGAACATGATATAAACCACTATCACACGGTCCTTTCAACAAATCTTAACCCTCAACCTCCGTCCCAGGCAAAAGAAGGGACGCTTCACCTGTGTTCATCATTGGATGCCAATGATTTCCTTGATGTCATTAAGCAGGCAGTCCATAAACAGTACATATCAACACCTTAGATACACAAAGCACCATCCGAAGCACAAAAGATCAATGCAGAGAAGGACTGGTGATTTTAAAATACTGACAGAGTCCCTTTACCGAGGAGTCCTTAGTACCTAATGGATAAAGAAGGGAAAGACAGAGTGCTACCCTAATGGAGTGAGCTAGCACAAAAGATACATTGCTCCTCTCTCTCTCCATTGAAATTAGATGTCTAAATTAAGAGAAGAGAAGGTGAAAAATAGTTTCCAGAACAAATGAATTTTCATTACGTTGTATTTCCTTGGGGAGCATCTATTACACTGATGACTGCATCCACTTTGTTTTACAGGAGGCCTGGGGTTGCCTTGCTTACCACTGATGCCTAAGCTTGACAAAGGTCACTTATTATTAAATGGTAATCTATGTCTTGAGATAACTTAATATCTCAACGGTGCCTCAAGTGATTTAAAATAATTAAAAACCCCAATGAAAATAAACAGACTCCAAAAAACAGCAAACCACCATTTAGAAAAAAAACTTTCTTTTCTAATGAGGAAGAATTTTGGCTCTTCTCCAAAGCATACAAACACTTTAAATATTTGTTCAGCAGCCACTGAATATCTAAAAGGAATATATTGGAGAAAGACTGAATAATAAGTAATAATACAGAATCAAAATATATTGCTGTGTTTCTAAAATATATTCTAAGTAAACATTTATAACAGATACTTTGCATAGCAAATAGACCACTAAAGAATCAAGCATTTCAGGGTCTTGCATTTTCAGATGTTTTGCTCTTCCATGTCTCTGAATTTTCCATTGCCTTGATACCAATCTCAGAATTAAAATCAAAAGACAATTTTTTCTCTTACATATAATTTCACACTCTCCCACTCCTGCTTTGCTGTCAAGTGTCTGACCCTGCTTTGATAATCTCATTTCCTGAGAATCAAAAAGCTGGAAATTTAAGCTTCCTAGAGTGTTAATTGCAGCCCTGCTCCATTGCTAATCAAAAAATTGGATGTTTTGCATGAAAATGCTTCTCTAATTAATTCTCAGACATAAATCGCCCTGGTTTTAATAACCCCTCCTTGATTGGATAGCCTTTGAAGAGACAGTGCCGCTAATCCGCTAAACTGGAAAAAACACACGCAGAGGAAATAATAAGTGGGCTTACAAGGTAGGAACTAGATGATTGCATTAATACTGTCAAACCAACAAAGTGAGTCTCCTTTCCAGGCCTTTCATGTCTCACCCTGCACCCAAGTTAAGATAAACCATGAAACTAGGAATCATGAACAAAGCCAACTGCCAAAGAGGTCAGACATCAGAAGTCCAATCTTCTCACCTTCCTTCCACAAACAGCTATTCCTATCATTCTGTAAAAGCGGTTTCCCTTGACAGTTTTTTCCCCCTAGAAACTGGGGATCCAGCAATGTCCACTTGTCACACTGTCTATTTTAATAAGCCAGGGGTTTCTGCTTCCTCCTTTCGCCCTGCTTCTGACTGACAATATATTATCATACATCTCTAAGAGGTGCTGAACTGAATTTTCATTATCCCAAATGTCAAGATTCGTTTTTGTCATCAGAGAACACAGCTGGTCTACACTAGCAGCTCCCTGATTAATTCAAATGGAACAAGTCACCTATACATAACTTCATTTTCCCTAGGCTAGGTCTTGCATTCGGCAGGTTTTAATTTACAGCTTGTCAGTTTAAGATACCATTTGCTGCCGTGGTGGCATGCAAAGAAAAATAGAATGTCTTAATTAGCAGCACTTTGCATTAGTCCTGTGATTACCAATAATGCAACAATTGGGAATTTTTAGAGTGGGACTTATTTAGAACTCACTCATTGCTGTTTAAAAATATTAAACACTTCCAGAAGATGCTGGAACTATACAGATATACAATAAGTAGTACTTTTAGCAACCACTGTTTTTAACATATAAATGTTAACATATGAATACCGCCCTTGTGGCACAGGGCCTTCCAGGTGGCAGAGTGATAAGGAACCCACCTGCCAATGCAAGAGCTATAAGAGACACAAGTTTGATCCCTGGGTCAGGAAGATCCCTTGGAATAAGAAAGAGCAACCCACTCCAGTATTCTTGCCTGAAAAATCCCATGGACAGTGGAGCATGGCGGGCTACAGTCCATGGGGTCCACGAAGAGTCGAATATGACAGAGACTGAGTGTGTGTGTTATGTGATCAGTCCCTCAGTTGTGCCAACTCTTTGTGACCCCACAGACTGTAGCCTGCCAGGCTCCTCTGTCCATGAGGATTCAAGGATACTGGAGTGGGTTGTCATGCCCTCCTCCAGGGGGTCTTCCCAACCCTAGGATCGAACCCAGGTCTCCTTCATTGCAGGCAGATTCTTTACCAGCCGAATTACCTTATCTATATATCTCCAGTTGACTTGCAAAATAGGGATTTCTATTTTCACTATACTTAGAAATGTCATAGAGCTAAATATTTTAAGTTATTTCAAAAGAATCTACATGGAACAATAGGTCTAGACTAGTCATTACAACAAGAGAAAAAAGATTTGAGGTGGATTCTAATTTGAATTTAGAATGTTCAAATCCACAGTTGCATAGTTTTTTATGTCAATAAGATATTATAGTAAAAATGTACAAGACACCACAATAAAACATCACTACATACTCACTGAAAGTCTGAATTCAAAGACCGAAAAATCCAAGGTTGACATATACTGCTGGTGGCAATATAAAATACCACACTCACTTTATAAAACTAGTACTTCCTTACAAAGTTAAACACACACCTACCATATGATAAAGCAATCCCACACTCAAGTGTTCCCAAGGGAATTGAAAATATACATCCCACACACAGATTTATACATGAAGGCTTAGTGCAGCACTGTTTACAACAACCAAAACCTGTAAACAATTTAAACAATTCCAATCGCTGGAAGGATAAACAATGTGACATGTCCATATCTATTGTGGTATATCCATACAATAAAGGCACAAACTACTGATACACGCAATAAGATGGATGAACATCAAAAGCATTATGTTGAAAGAAAGAAGCCAGACATAAAATGTATCTGCATGATTCCATTTATATAAAATGTAGAAATTGCAAGCTAATCTCATGACATGAATCATTTCAATAGCTGCCTGGGGCTGGATCATAAAAAAGGCAAGTAAATTCCAGAAAAACATCTACTTCTGCTTCATTAACTATGCTAAAACCTTTGACTGTGTGGATCACAATAAACTGTGGTAAATTATTAAATAGAGAGGAATACCAGACCATCTTACCTGCCTTCTGCAAAACCTGTATGCAAGTCAAGAAGCAACAGTTAGAACTGGACATGGAACAACAGACTGGCTCAAAATTGGAAAAGGCGTATGTCAAGGCTGTATATTGTCACCCTGTTTATTTAACTTATATGCAGAGTACATCATGTGAAATGCTGGGCTGGATGAAGCACAGGCTGGAATCAAGGTTGCCGGGAGAAATATCAATAACCTCAGATATGCAGATGACACCACCCTTATGGCAAAAAATGAAGAGGAATTATAGAGCCTCTTGATGAAGGTAAAAGAGAAGAGTGAAGAAACTGGCTTAAAACTCAACGTTCAAAAACCTAAGATTGTGGCATACGGTCCCCTCACTTCATGGCAAATAGAAAGGGAAACAATGGAAATAGTAACAGACTTTATTTTCTTGAGCTAAAAAAAATCACTGCTGATGGTGACTGCAGCCATGAAATTAAAAAGAGGCTTGCTCCTTGGAAGAAAAGCTATGACCAACCTAGACAGCGTATTGAAAAGCAGTGACATTACTTTGCTGACAAAGGTTGGTCTAGTCAAAGCTGTGGTTTTTCCAGTAGCCATGTATGGATGTGAGAGTCGGGACCATAAAGAAGGCTGAGCGCCAAAGAATTGATGCTTTTGAACTGTGGTGTTAGAAAAGACTCTTGAGAGTCCTTTGGACTGCAAGGAGATCAAACCAGTCAATCCTGAAGGAAATCAACCCTGAATATTCATTGGAAGGACTGAAGCTGAAGCTCCAAAACTCTGGCTACCTGATGTGAAGAACTGACTCACTGGAAAAGACCCTGATGCTGGGAAAGATTGAAGGCAGGAGGAGAAGGGAACGGCAGAGGATGAGATGGTTGGATGGCATCACTGAGTCAATGAACATGAGTTTGAGCAGACTCCAGGAGATGGTTAAGAACAGGGAAGCCTGGCGTGCTGCAGTCCATGGGGTCACAGAGTTGGACATGTTGTTCAGTTGAATGACTAAACAATAACTAGTGCTGGGAATGGAGGGGGAATCCACTTCAAAAGCCCACAAAGAAACTTCTGGGCGACGAAAATGTCCAGTCTCCTGACAGGTATACATATTCATCAACACTCATTAAATTGTTCGTTTAAATGAACTGACATACAATAAGCTACATTATCTCAATAAAATAGAGAAAGTCACAAGTCATCTCAAATGCAAGTTAATTTGCAAACCTTATATAATGAAACTCGATTATAATAACTGTTCATCTCTATCATTTATCCACTTTGTGCCTTTGGTTAGGTTAATTAACGCTCATAAGCAGTGGTTTCTTAGCTATAAAAAAATCTGAAAATAAGACCTACTTGACAAAATGACTATGAGAATCAAGTGATAATTATGTTGTTGTTTAATCACCCCGTCATGTCTTGACTCTTGCAACCCCATGGACTGTCGCCCATCAGGTCCTCTAACCATGGGATTTCCTAGGGAAGAACACCAGAGAGGGTTGCCATTTACTTCTCCAGGGGATCTTCCTGACCCAGGGATTAAATAGAAGTCTCCTTGGCAAGTGCATTCTTTACCACTGAGCCACCAGGGAAGTACCGAGAATTATGTAGCTACTCAAAAAATGACATCTCAATAACTTCACTCTCTTTTCTCAATATCAGTTTCCCTTATTTTCTTTCCTCCAAAAACCTCTGATATATATCTCCTCAAGTATTACTAACACACTGGAAAAAGCTCTAAACTTGTGGAGAGAAAAGACCTAAACTTCTGCCGAATTCACCATTTGGTTAGTGTTTAACACCGAAGTTCTTTATTTGTAAGACATATGAATAATTATTGGGCACTTACTATACGCAAGACACTGAACTAGGAGCTTGGAATGTAAGGTAAACACAACTGATAAGGTTCCTGCCTGTGTGCAACTTAAATTAAGTACACATTTCAAACAAACAAGCAATTAGCTGAATTACATAAGCATGCTATGTGCTCCGAATAAGGAAACCAACCTTGTCTGGGGGAAATTAAACAAACAAACAAAGCTTCCTGAAGAAAGTAATAGTTAAGAAGACAAAAGAAGATACTCCATGCAAGATTTTTAAAAATACTGATTGACACATGGTATTTAATAAGCTTTATTTAAAAATTCTTTTTACAAAGCAAAGAACTACCTTTAAGATAACAACTATTAACTAAGGAGAAGGAGAAGATAGGGGAAACCAGTTCCAAGTAAGGAGGACCCAAGGCCTGAATGAGTTTGGCAGCTTCTGAGAAGTGCAACAGACAGTCATAAGCAGTCCAATGAGGTCATAGCGAGAAAAAGGGGACAAGAAGAGGCTGTGTATAAATGGCCACCAAATCATGCAGACCTTATTAGGCATATTAAGGACGTATGGTTTAGTACAGGAGATATAAGAAATCACTTTGGATCCAGTATAACCAAATGGTCTGGAAGAATTCAAGGCAGTGAACAATGAAGAGCAGATAGTAGTTAGAACCTGGGTAAGGCAAGAGCCATTTATAAGAATAGTGGATGGGTCTGTCACAGTAGATAGGTGCAGAAATGGTATCAGCAGTGTCTCGTAACAGACTGTATAGTGCAAAGGTGGAAAACAGAAATGCCTTCTGGGTTTAGCAATTAATAAGCCAAGAATGCCACTTAATGAAATCGAATATACTGAAGGAAGAGCAGGCTTGGGGGTGACGAGGAGGAGAGGAGGTCACGAGTTTGATTTGGACATGTTGAGTGCCTGCTGCCCATGAGAACCCAGAGGGGTAACCCTCTGGCTTGCCTTGAAGGGTTATCATGATGACGTTTTTTATTGTATATATAAATTATTACTGAAAATTTCACACTGTGATCTCACACTGTAAAGTCTACACAACCATAAATGTATTAGAAACTGCATCCTAATTCAAGGTCCCTCTCAGCTTCTGAATTAAAGTCAGAGAGCTAGAGGGGAACAGAAGAACTGCAAGACTGGCGGCTCAAGTAAATCTGGAGCTGGAAGAAAAAAGCTGATTCTTTCCTTCCTTACAATAAGGGAACTAGTTTAGCAACTTGCATCCATTTATCTAGGGGAATGTTTCAGAGTCTCAAAGGAAAAATCATGAAGTATCAAGACTGGGTACTATATTAGTTTTCTTCTGATGTGTGACAACTTACTGCCAATTTAGTAGCTTAAGACAACACCCTTGATTTACCTCACAGCTTCTAGGGATCAGGACTCCAGGCATGGATTAATTAGGTCCTGTGCTCAGGATCTCACTAGGGTGAACATAAGGTGCTAGTCAGGGTTGCAACCCTATCTGAGGCTGGGGGTCCTCTTCTGAGCTCATTCAGGTTGTTGGCAGAATACAATTCTTTGTAGTTATAGAACTGAGGTCTTTGTATTCCTGCCAGCTACTGGACAGGGGTCACTCTCAGCTCCCAGAGTCCATCTCATGTTCTTGCCACAGACCCCACGCTTCTCACAAGAATTATCTTTCCAAGGGTAACATCTGTACTACTTCTGGCCCCTTTAAAGGACTCACCTGATTAAGTTGGGCCCACCAAGGATAATCTCTCTTTTGTGTAACTCAAAGACAAATCATTAGGAACTTTAATCATATCTGCAAGGGGATGATAGTCCATCATAGTCACAATCTGGCTCAAACACAAGAGGAAGAATTATAACTGTCACATGTCATTGCTGTCAGTTTAGCGTTCTGTAAGAACTCTAAATAGCAGTAAGATACCTGTAATATCAGTAAGAATTTCAGTGAGAATATCAGTAAGTATATCAGTAAGATACCTGTAATAAAGATGTAATTCAAAGTAGAAAGTCACTAACCAAAAAAAATGGCAAAGAGAGAAGACAAAAGATATTATATTCCATCACAAAAGTGATAAGCGATTAATAGGTGATTTCTAAAAGGAAAAGACTCCCAATAATTCTGGGTAACACTAATGTACAGAAGCAGGACTGCCCAGGAAGAACACAGGCTCACGTACTATGAAAACCTGTAGTACTGAAAACAATCAGTGAATCAGGAAGTAGCCTGTAAACTGAACACTCATATCCAGAAGTAGGGAGTCCTTAAAGTTCAGGGGGGTAGGGAGGGGGGGG